>KK116187.1:0-30406 GCA_000611955.2 Stegodyphus mimosarum
GATTATATTATATTTATTTTTAAAAAATGACTGGTGGCCTTAAAGTTTTTACTCAGGCAGAAACACTAAATTTGTAAATAACCACATATTTCTCATAATTATGTATTTACAAATTATGTTTATAGCTTTTATTTCTTATGAATGAACTTTAATAATTAATATTATTTGAATCCTTTTTATTTCATTTTACATTTTCTCAAAAATTTTTAGTGGCCTTAAAGTTTTTACTCAGAGTTTAATAGATGATACATTGAGTCAGACTGGGCTGCCACAAATATACAGTGTTCGACACGTACAATCGAATATCACTATTTTTTTAATTCATTTATCATAAAGGAGCGATAAGTATCGACTTGATTGTCTAAGCTCATCGTTCCTTCTTGGTATCTGTGAACCCTAAAACCCTTAACCCCTAAACATCTATACTGGGGATCTGGGACACTACCTATCTGGGCTAGTTACAGAGAATTTATTGCAGGTATGAGGAGGAGGTGTGGCCATTTGTCATTGCTCAAATCATGGCTAGTTCTTTCACAAATAGCTTTTGAAACATTATGGGGTTCACGCTCTCTCTAAATAACAAATTCGTTCCTAAATAGTAATCAAACTTAACCTTGATTTTTCAATTAAGAAACCTCGAGTCATTTGGGTTTCAGTGGCAATACAGATCACATCGTCTCAGACATTTTATGCTGGAGAAAGGAGAGAAATAATTACTCGCAATGCTTTAGTCACCTTGCAAATAGTTAATGTCTTGCAGATTTAAGTAAGGGGTATACTACTCATTCTTGGCTTAGTGATTACTAAGAAGTCGCATATGAGTTTCCTTGCAGCTTTATGACGCTTTAATCACCAATCAAGACAGAAATTAATCTTAACTTAGTAGTTGAAAACGAATCACGTATGAGTTGCATTGCAGTTTCATAATGACTTCATTTCACCTTTCAAGACAAATGGTGGCCTTCAGTTGCGAATTCCTTGATGACTAATTTTTCAATGCTAATAACATCTATATGCTTTGGGAAATATATTAACGAATAATTAAATCCTTGGAAAAACGCTAGCCAACTATTCACAATGGCTGGTATACATCAAAGATTCGACTGGATTGTTTGTAATGTGGCAAAACACACTACGGATGTCTATCTCAGGAGAAGGATGACTTCGTGAAAAACTTTAAACTTTCTGAAGGAAATTGGCTGATCACTAATATTTACGGAGCTAATTTCCTCCATATGCTTCAGGTAACATTTTGTGGAATAAATAAATCTCCGGAGACTGCAACAATTCACAACCGCTGACTTTCATCTAGAATTTGATCGCATTATTTGGATTGTGACGTAGCACATTAAGACTATCACCTGAAGAGAAAAATTATTTCGTGAAGCCCTTTGGACTTCAGAACTGGAAGAAAACTGGCTGGTATTAATGATAGGCATGGCATGTGAAAACTTCTATACAGGAAGCCCATTCGTGAGTATTTAAACCCGGGTCCAACTACTAGTGTTTAACAGCGTTCTTATTCGGCCGCTGGTGAATTCACTTAAATGAATTTAAATTAATTTTCCGCGAGGCATATTAAAAAGATTTTAAAATATCAATCTATTTATTTAGAAAATATCTGGCTTTTGACATTTAAGGCATCAATTATCTTGCTTGCCAGTACTTTGGGATAAAAGAATTAGGTTAGGTTTGGTTATTCAATTATGTCAAAGGACACGAGGGCTATCTGCCTAAAGGGAGGGATGCCTTCGTGGAGAACTTTCTAAGGGAAACTGGCTCGTATACACGTTACACATCGGGAAAACCACGAAAACGCCCATGCAGCCAGCCCGTTCGCGGGACTCGAACCTCGGACCGAACTACCAGTGTTCAGCGTCTTTACCGCTCGGCCGCTGGTGGGCCGATAAAAGAATTAAAAATATTGATTTCAAGTACATGTTTAAATGTTCTTTAACTATAGGTGGCCTAGAGTCTCAAAGAGAAACACACTGGAGAATTCTGAAGTGAAATATAACACAGATGAATGATGCCACGACTGTAACACGACAAACGTCTGGAATATCATATCTTTTCTCCAGGAAACATTTCTATTAGGATTTACTCACAAATCTTAGTCACGAATCTTGCTAAAACCCCATATCTAACAGTATATATGTTCGTACAAAATCGTAATGTGGCTTAGAATATGCCCGTACGAGCAGTACAGCATTAGTGAACAAAACCAGTTCCACGCAGTTCAAATCCTAAAACAGGCTGGCCGCATGGGCGTTTCGGAGTTTTTTTTTTTTTTTTTAACGAATAACGATGGATGCGTCTTTCACAAAGGTCGTTAGAACATCTTGCAAGAAGCCTTGACTTCCCTTAGACATGTGGGCATTGTCCAACCCTCCCGAATAATACGGAGGTTAATCACGGATTGTCGCCCAGGTTGCATCAAGTTGCAGGAAGGGTTTTACGAAACTTGATTGATTCACTTAGACAGGTATCCCTCGCGTGCTTTTCTGTAATTAATCAAACTAAGTTAAGCCATATGCGTAATGTATTATGCGTTTTTACATAATTAGTCTAAAGGGGAAATTTGTCCAGAGGGACTATTGATTTCGTTTTGGCAATTTGCGTTGATTCATTAGAAACGTTGATTTACTTCTCAAATTGTCGCCACCAAATATTATCGCCCTGTATTATGTTTAAAGAAATTAAATAATGAAGAATCTGCATAAATGTATGTACATTTCTTGCATTTTGATAAAAAATGTTACCTAGAGTCATAAATTTTGAATAAGGTTCGTTTCCACCCGAATATGGGCATCTGGAAGTCAAAATTTGGAATTTAGAATTTGTTTTAATGTCTATTTCATATTTAGTAAAACTTTAACGAGTTTTTAATTAACAAACTCAACGATTTCAAAGTGAGCGATGACAACACTGTGCGGGGAAAAAAGAAAAAAGCATTTTTATCTCCAGCGCAAGAGACTGTGTATTGGAAATTCTAAAGATATGCCAATTTAAAAATTATTTTGCGATATTGCTGTTGAACTGAACCTTATGGTTTAAGTGCGAAGAACATGATATTTAATAAATAAAGGTAACACACAAAACGTTAAAAAACGATCCTTTGGACGTAATGTAATATCTGAAAGCTTTCAGAATTTTTTTTCATTGATTTTCTTCTTATTCACATTACGTGCATGTTACAAAAATCATTGATCTTTTTACTTACTTGTACGAAGTAAAGAAAATATTGTAACAGAAAAAAACTTCAGTTATCAGATTTCAATGGAAATATTCATTGTGACTCTTCCAATATTCCTTTTGAAAAAAAAAAAAAAAACATTTCGTGACGTCTACATTTACGGGCAGAATAAAGGTCTCATTCCAAAATGGATTTTATTCCTAAATGGAGTGTAAAATGGTTTCAAAATGGACATTTTCGTGACGTCTGTACGTACGTACAGGTGTATCTCGTCTAACTCAAAAACGATCAGCCATAGAACGTTGCAAAGTTTGTATATGGAACTGCTACAACATCTAGTTGTGCATCTCCTTTTAAATTGCAATCGGCAAAGCCTGAAGGATATATATATATATATTATACGGCTTAAAAATCCTTACCTGGTCTTTATTTTCGCAGTCATGTCCTTCCAGTTACAGAAGTGCTATAAATTACGAAAATATTCACATTTTGGTAATGTCAGATTTAAAAAAAATTAATTTACGACAGTTAACGAAATCTAACTTTTTTGGGGTCTCCTGGTTCCTATACTTATATTTGGAAAAGGTTTAGATTCGTTATGAAAAAATAAACACAACAAGTTTAACAAAAATGTAATGGGATATTTAATTTCAAAATTTGCAGTTTTCAATGTCATTTTCATTGAAGGGTCGGTTAATTAAGTTCGGATAATTCGAGGAAATATGTTTAAATGAAGTGCAGCAAAAAATAACGTATAATTATTATGGCGTACAAGGAAGGCATGTGGTATCCACATCAGATTCTTTTTATAGTTCCAAATTAGTTTGTTCTCTTACATTAATGAAATTTGTATTTGACAATTACATATTAATTAACATTTACGTTAGCATAATTGTGTGTTTTACGTTAGCATACTTGTTTAAATCTGCATACTTGTGTGTCATAGTTATCACTGTTCTTTCAAAGGAGAAAATTAATATTTGGTGTATCCATAGTACACAATATTATTTTAATTGAAAGTTTAGTTTAGTTTATTTCATTGATTACAGTAGATTAATTGTGGGGTTACCTACCTGCAATGAGGCATGTCTATGTAGAGGCCATTTTAGGGAAATTGGGTCGTATCCACAAAAGCCCTGAAATGTTCTACGCTGCCAATACATTCGCTGGGATTCAAAATCCACTCGAACTACCAGTGTTCAGAGACTTTACCATTTGACCGCTGGGGATATTTTAATTAAAAGAAAATTTCCAATAAATACTGTATTTACTCATATAGATAAAATACTTTTATCTTCCACTCACCAGCATGCTGCTATTCAATAAAGCGTAAGGTACTTAATTTTTTATGCTGTAGCGTAACAAACTATGGTTAAGAATGATACTATGTTTAACTATACTTAAGAAACTATGCTTACGAACAAACCATGCTTAAGAAACTATGCTTAAGCATACTTAAGAATATTTTTTCTACTTTTTAATGTAACTGATTTAAACAAAAGTCACGAGATATTTAATTCAAAATATTAAACATTTTTTATGAAATGACACTGCTAGGACTCATTAAAATTATTTAGTATTTTATGGATTTTTTGTTAAAGATTTTGAGCGGCTGGCCGCACAAGCCGCTGGTTCACCCTGAAATGAAATTTGCCAGTTATATAAAAATATCTCACACTCATCCATCCAAAAGAGGTGGATTTCCTGGTCTACAACAATTAGCTTCAAAATCATCCCATTTGCGAAGCCCCACACTATAACGAAAATAGTGTTCTTTTATAATTCATTTTTGCATCTGAAGATGCACACACATGCTTGCTGAAGCACTACAAACAGAATAATTACTACTTGTAATCAACACTAAAACAAGGTTTAAATATTCATTACAATTATCTATTTCTAATAAATGTCTGCTAATGTTTTGCAGCTACTCAAACACAGATAATAATTATAAATGGAAGTCAAGAGTTTTACTCGTTTTCAATGATCTTCAGTTAAGTAGTTTTCATCCCTCTCTCACAAAAACGTGACTAGTTTTCAATTACTTATTTTGTACAGCATTGCTGGCGAATTTGTTGAAGGGGAAAAATCGCAAATAAATATTTCAGACCGTGTCATTTATCCTGTTCCAATGGTTCACATAGAATTCATTAGCAATTCTAGAAACTCGACTCACGATTTCCTGGAATAACAACCCTAAGTTCGTGAATCAAAATTTGAGTTAATTCAAAAGCATTTTAAAATCACGAGGAAAAGAATCAGTTGGTTGCCATCTACAAAGCGTAAGATACATATGCTTCAAATTTAATCAGAAAATTCGACGATATAAAAAATGTGTTGCCACTCGCAATACATTTGTCTTTCAAATTTAATATACAAAGTCAGCAATTTAAAAGAAATATATGTTGCCATTGACCGAAGTAATTTTTTTTTATTTTCCGCGCTGCAACGTGTTCTTCTTCATCAACCGGTAAATTATATTTCTTCTAATTTTATTCTCTTATTAATTAACAAACAAAGCGATTGAAGCAGATTGAATTCATTTATTAATTACTAACTGCAGACGTGAAATGACACTAGCTCGATTCAATAAATTCATCTATATACGTAAAGAAGAGTCTTCCATTGCCTGTTTGTGTGAATGTAACTTATACAAATCTACAGTTTTATTGCGATCTGGATGAAATTTCTCCCACACGACTTCCAAAACAAGAGAATGGTCGCTGTCTGCAAGAGAGTTTGAGAAACAATGCCACAGAGTCCACAGCTAGGGTGTTTATATTAGAACTTTACGCTCACGCCACTCATCATAGATGCACGTCGCCAATTCCATTGTTGCGTTCCACTATCAGCACAAGGCATAAATGCTGAGAGATGAATTTATATAGTTTTTTAACAAAAAATTAATATTAATATTGTAGAGACATTAGATTATTTAAAGCAGGAGACATGAAAAATATGCAATTCCTTCGCCGGGAATCGAACCACGGACCTCTGAAATACCGGCTCAGTGTGCTGACCATTACACCACGAAGGCACGCTAAGAATGTGGGAGATATACCTTATAATATTTCTACACAATTACAGTTCTGAAATCATGTCACCTATCTTCGATCCATGTCGCCATTATTGCGCTACCGCTATTAGTTCTTACTAAAACTCTGTACAGAAATTTTAAAATAGAATTTAAGTGAGCTTTCTATCAGTTTTCCTCAAATATTTCGAAAACAGTCAGTGGAAAAATCAGCCAAAATGGATAGTGATTTTCCGAAAGCTCATTTCCCAAAGAAAATACCAATTCTTACTAAAATTATTCCATGGCACCAAATCAGTTCAACGTTGTTCTATAATGTTCTCTGGCATTCCGAAAAACTACGCCCGCTTTTCTTAATTGAAATTTCTTAACTTTGCGTGAAGCTTGGACGGCGACGGGTACTAGGTATATAATATTGTTGATACATTGAAAAAATAGATGATGCATAATAAATTGACAACAATAAGTGAGTGATTGCTTCACTTCAAAGCTCGAATTTTGAATTTCAAAATTTTTTATTATTATTATTTCATATTTTGTATGTTAATGACTTCTTTATTAACAAACTCAGGGACTTAAAAGTAGGCACTGGCAACACTGTTAGAAATAAAATACTTTTATCCCCGACGCGGGAGGTGCCATTTGCAAAATATAAAATATTTATCTTTCATTTTAATTGAACAAACTCAACCATTTAAAAGCAGTGCGTTGCCACTGCGCAAAAAATAATGTTCGTCTTGTATGAACTAGGGTATCTTTGTCTCGTGGATAGTATAGGTGTAGGTTATTTAACTTTCAATATTAACCTGTTTTTCATAGAATAATAAACTAAGGGATGCGTAAAGCAAAAAACGTATTTTTTAAATATGTTTTCTGCTTATTAGTTCGATTAAAGCAAATGCATTTTATTCCTGAGATTTTTAATTAAAATATAAAATATGTTCATGAAATTACGCTACCTGGATTCATTAAATTAATAAATATGTACATTTTTTATCATACCTACTCTTGGAGGCTTGCCGCGCAGGCGGCTGGTTATTTAATAGAAGAGATCATAAGAAATATTATTTTTTTTCATTCAGAAAGCCATCGATGGAACGAAATATCTCAAACTGACTTCAAAACGCAATAAAATCGTGGATGCTATTTAATAAAGTCCTGTACGAAATCTCTTCCGCTGAGCCCGAGGCATTTTTGTAGAAAATCCCCGCAAAGAGTCTCCAAGCAGCTGTCAATGATGAAAATGAATAATGCCTCAGTCAAAGTCGCATCTACTTTGCCACACAGAAACAACGCCGAAGTGAGAAAATGTATGAAGGCAAGAGAAGATAAAAAAAAGTATTATCGAGCGGCTCAACTTGTTTTAATTAAAAACCTTCTTCCCCTTCGGATCACAGAGAATCATAATGAAAAGCCAGGAGAAGCGTTATTATTCTCCATCGTCGAAAATTTCAAAGAATACATGGAAATTTTTTCCCCTTAATGACGTCTTTCGATAATAATTAAGTCGTTTTGGTCTTTTGTTTCGAACACTATCCATTGAAAATTGCATTTGTTTTTAGTGCAAGAAGAAGCCTTTAACATTGTTCCGAGTGCAAGTCTTATTGAATATCTTCCAACCAAAAAATGTATAAATAAATAAATAAATAAAAATTAATAATTCTTACAAAGTGAATAAGAACATTCTAGTTTAAAAATCTCCGATGGCTGATAATTAAATATTGAAATGGTTTCAGTGAAGCCGATAGTGTTTTCTTTATTTCCTGTATGATATTAAATAATTCCACAGCAGATTCTTCGAGAATTTGTAATTAATTCATTAATTTCCTGTATTAAATAGGTTGTAAATATTAAATGAGTTTATGCTGAGCGTTGCGATGCATTAAAATTCGAAGGTCTTGCATTAAATCATTTGTAAATAAGGTTATATTAACTGATACCCATAAAATTGAATTATTAAAATTGTGCTAATATTATTAATTATTATCGATGTTAGAGTGTACGAAATATTTCGAGAGAAAATAGATTTGCTTACATTCAGTAGTTTACGTACTTCTTTTAAAGATTTTCTGCAGTTTCACTGAAAAATTTCAAGTTTTCTCCCATCAAAAAAAAATCTCAGTTTTCTATGGAAACTTGTGAATGTAGTGATTCCTCAAACGACATGTACACATGTACGTACATATGTATGTACATGCGTGTAAACACGCACACACATCCATATACGCGCATACATACATATATAAATACACATGCATGCATACAAACATTTCTGAATCCGGTTCCGATAACAGAAGATTATCCAGCGTCCTGCTTATACAGATTCTCAACATTCAAGGGTATAAATCACACCGAGAGATTTGATGTCTTCAAGAAACATAGACTCTGTTTAAACTGCTTATTCCCAAGTCTTAGAGAATTCGACTGTAAGTCGAAGATCACTTTTTCAATTTGTAAACTTCCTTACCTTATTAGACAGATAATTGAGTGGCAACAATGTACCAATAAAAACTTTTTTATTTCCAGATTTTCTATTGAAAACGTTCTATCCAAACTGTCTACAGGAAATTCTAAAATTATGCTGTTTTTAAATAATTTTTTATTTTGCTGTTGAATTGAATTTTATGTGACATCAGCGCCAAGAACGCGATATTTAATAAATAAACTGAACACACAAAATGTTAATAATAAAAAGACAACATTTCAATAAGAAAACTGAACATTGATAAGATGAATTGAGAAAAACCGAAAACAATATTCAAATGTTATGCCAACACTTAACACTGTATCCGGAATTATAAACGTATGCTGATATGCTTCCTTTAATTTTTTGTGATCTTGCTGCTGAATTGTATGCAACGTAAGTGCGAAGAAAATGATGCTTAATAATAAAGCTAAAATGACAAAAAGAAATGAGGTAGCAGGATTGAGTGCAAAAACAGACTGGTAAACTGAGAGCTCAGTATGAGCGTAAAAAAACCTTAACAAACCCTTTTCGGCGATCATTAAAACCCTTTCAGATTATTATTATTATTATTATTATTCTAACAGTTTTAATTATTATCTGTTTTGTAGCTTAAATCCCTATAAAATAAATTAGTTCTTAGTTTTCCGTGCTTCATTACATTCTTTTTAATTTTTAACAGACACTACAGCTTAATGTATTCAAAAATAGTAAAATATCCCATTTATTTATTAATGTTATTTAATTGTATTTACCGTAAAATGTTTAACAGTCGATTTAGATACATAAAACCTTATAAATATGCCGTATTTATTCGAGTATTTTTCATCTTAACTTTCTAGCCCAGAGCTCTGAAAACTTGTTAATATTCACGTAATTTTCCCCTTCCTCAAGACGTTCACAAAGCGAATTTCCTAAAATTATAAAAAGGACTCATCCACGTAGTGGGTGTTTCTGGTTTTATAACTGATTAATTCGTACAATATGAATGCATAGACTCTGACTGAAGAAGAAATAATAGTGATGATCTTCAAGAAAACAGAGATATCTAATATTCTTGAAGATGCTAAAAATCACCGCACGCGAGAAGACAGACTAAAAGGCGTCGGATACGATGATAATGCTGAGGATTTGTAAGTTGTACCAGACAACACAAACAGCACTTTAAATCATTTGAGGCCTAGGGATTAACAGCGGACAACAATAAGGGCAGGCCAGATCTTAGACACAGCGAAATAGAAATCTTATTAGATAATGTAATGTTAATTTGCCATATATTCTTATTGAAAATGTTTCTTTTAAATAAATAATATTGTGATAGTTACAGCTAGTTTATTCACGAAAACTTTTCATTTGATTTCTTCTCACTGTAAGTAACCACGCCCATAGGAAATTAAATTATTCACATAATTTTTCCCCTTCCTCAGGGTGTTCAGAGAATGAGTTTCCTTAAATTTTAAAATACATTCTTCCCCTTAGTGATTGTTTTCGTACCTGCGAAGGTACTTACTTGCAAAATACCTGCGAAGGTCTCGCTGAGCCTTTCCCTTTCAATTGTTGAACGTTATCCCAACCTAAAACAAGAACCGGGGCATCACGGTGAAGCAAAAGTGATCTTATATTCAGTCCATTATTACGTTGAGCTGCACATTCACCTTTTATATTTATTTGTGAATAACTTTGGGGGTCTAAGCGGCAAAAATTAGAATGAGCAAGATACCAGTTATAGGCAAGCACAAATGAAAATATATCACTATATATAAATATTAATATTACTGCGCATTCTAACTGGAATGCAGTTTTTTCTAAAGAATGAACACTGTGATAGTTACCTGTAGTTCATTCATGACTCTCTTTCATTTGTTATGTGCTTATTTTAACCGCTTCCTTCGGTAATTAAAAATTATTTCTATAATTTCTACCTCATGCGATAGAATTAAACTGATGGGTTAATATGCGAAGAAATACAGTAATTATTCTGGAATAATAGGTGATTTTTTAACGGTTGAAAGTTTGAAAATTTTCTATGCCCTAATACACTTTTGAGTCACTTAATATATTTGAAGCAAAGAATTAGTCTCAAAGAACAAAACACAAATTCTTATTTAGTAGACTGTTATATATATTTGTATCTAAGGAATAATAAAGAGTTTTCTACCTTCCTTCAAGAAAATATTGCATAGTTAAGGAAAATCCCAAGGGCCAAATTTTTGGAATTGCATGCACATATGGCGTTTCTTGCAGACCAAAAGTAAGTTATTATCTTAGGTTTCAAGCATATTTATTACGCCCTTATGACCACGACTGGGACTGCAAAATATTTCTTTAATCTAAGGCAAAACTGCCGTCAGGGAATTTTGGCAATATACAACGTTTTCTCAATGATATGCAAAGATGCAAGACCAGCAGTTTGATTTTCTGACACATAGTTGGATAAAATAACCACGTGCACTTCCAGCTGCCTTTGGTATAGCGTGCAAACTAATTGGGACAAAGGGAAATTTTTGATAATTTATGCACATATCTTCAGAGAGAGTAATGATAATGAAATTAATGGGAAATGTGCCATTCTACAGCTGAAATAATCTCAAAAATGCGCTTAGACATTGACTTGCACATACGTTTTTCTCTTTATCGTGGAACCACACATTCACAGCATTCTTAATCGTAGGCTTCTTTTGTCGTACAATCCATTTTGTTAATATATTCCTTATACATGTGTCACAGGTTTTTCTATCGGATTTAAATCTGAGAAATTTCAAGGCCAATCTAGCACAATAGTTATATTTTTCAACAGGAACTTTCTGATAGATTTCGAATTGTGGCATGGAGCCGAGTGATGTTAAAATGCTCCTGTAAAGTTTCAGAGAATCACACAATACTGCGGTCTGAAATTTCTATATACTTCGATGAATTCATCAGTCGGTAACAAGATTTCCAATGCCATCTGCCATGAAAACACTCCAAAACATTTATTTTTGAGGCTATTTTACAGTTTTTTGGATTTGTTGAGGTCTTATTGATTCACCCATTGCTTTCTCTAACAACGTTTGATGTGTAACCATGAACAAATAAATAAGTCTCATTGCTGATATTAGCGCTTTTCCAGTCATTTGTGGTTCAAGATTTGTATTTTTGGTCGACAATACTCGATTTTACTTCATTTGATGTGTTATGGGGTTCCACCCTTTTATCTGACAGCTAAATGTGTAGGAACCTCGTCAACAGCTAAGCGAATAATAGCTTTAGTTCAGGAACAGAGAGGTAAATTCAAGAAGGGTTAATTACCATTTATTGCTCAAAATAAGAGTTAGACAGCCAGCCCCTTTCTCAGTGCGTACAGCAAAGCTTCCACTTGAACTCAAAATAATAATAACTAAGACTAAACTAAAGCTTAACTAAAAAGATATAGCCGAAGCTATCAAAATTCTAAGTAGTTGGCCCCTAAATATCGAATAAGCTAGTGAAGATACCAGTCGTAGAAGGCTGAAGAGAGCTGACGAGACAGGTCTGAGGCTGTGCTCTACCTCTTTCTTTTGGCAGTAACTGCTAAATACCGGTCCTCATTTGGCGTTGTAACTCTGGGGCGACCTGTGCTGTAACGTCTACTCACATTACCATCATCTTGGAATTGTTGCCAAAGCCTCGAGATGACACTCTGGGCAATTTCAAGTTCGTCTGATACTTCCAGTTGGGTACGCCCACATTCCAGACAGCCGATAATTCTACCACGTAAAAACAACATCCAAATACGTCCTTTGAGTCATAACTATTCGGTTATTGCACTGAAATGCTTATAAAGCGCCTGCGAACAATTTTACTTCTTTGTTTGTATTCCTTATATATCACTCTCTTACACTCTCTTCATTGTGACGTACCATCGGTGTCATCTGGTTTCTTCCTGAAATTTGCATATGATTCTTGAAGATGTGTGTAGTGATTTTACAGGTGATATATTTATTTTAGAGTTTGATTTCCGCATGATTCCGAATTATCCTTAATTTATGGACATGAGTGTAGTATATCAAAATGGACGAATGCGAAATGCATTAAAAGTAAATGCATCAAAAGTAACTTCCTCTTCTTAGAAAAAAATTTTATAATGGCACAAAAATCCTAATTTATAGTCTAAATCAGTTATAAGTAGTCGAAAGCAAAGATCCAGACCATATCAAGGCAGATAAAAATGCTTTGAGGGACGTGCCGGCGCCAGCTGGTAACCAACTAAAAATTTTGCGAAAAAAATTGCTTTGTTCGAAATAATTTGCACACTACAGTCGTTTTTATAAAAAGAAAAAATATAATTTTAATGAATCGAGCTAGTGTCATTTCACCGGTCCAGCTAGTAATCTTGTATCGTTACTTTAGCTATTATTTCTAACGTTCGCAGTGACCATGAGCATCTTGGTTAATAGGATTAAAAAAGACGAAGAGAAAAAAACGGCGAAAGAAGAAAGGGGTGAGGAAAAACGATGTGTATGACGGGGACGTACACATCATTCAAACGTTTACGATCAATGTTTACAAGTAACGGTTTCGAAAATATCAGTAATAAAAAACAATCAAGAAGATTACTGAACAGTCAAAAAAAATTTAATTCTGTCTTTGCGCTCGACGGATTAACATCAGCATTAACACATAAAAAATTACTTGAGATAGATTATTGAAAGATGAAAATAACGGCTGAACGTTGGAAAGGGTACAAGAACATTGGTTTATCATTTTAATATTGATACTCAATATATGTAATTTAAAGCATTACCTGATTCATTAGAGAATCGAAGGCTTACTCATTACTAACAATTGAGATGAATCTGCGTTTATTGATTTTAAGTTCCTTATTATATTAACGAAAAATTTGAAAGACATATTAAGTTTTATCTTACGCTTCTTTGAGATCGCCGAGTTTGTTAATTAAAAACCGAAATCTGAAAGAAAACTTAAATATTATCTTATGCTTTGTTGGGCGACAACAAACTGAAGCGTGGAAGATAAAAATATTTTAATTCGGGTTCCGGCTACAAATTTCTTTCCGATTGCTGAGTTTGTTAATTAAATTCAAAAGAGAAAGATTTCGTACTTTGCCGAGTGACAACACTTTCGTATTGCTGAATAAGTACTTCGAAGTAAAATGTACGACACCAGGTTGCCTGCTCTAGAGGCACAATATTCCTGTCGAATAAAATTTGTCTTTGTGAATTATGTCTGTTAAAATATAGCTGATTCTTTTGATTAAATTTGAAACATAAATATCCTGTGTGTTACCCAGCGGCAACATAAAGCTTAGGTTTTTAGAGCAAAAAATCCTTAAATTCGCATAAAATATGTAATAAATAAAGAATAAATTCGAAATTCAAAATTCGGCCTTCCAGATGCACATATTCAGATGATCAAAATTGGTAACTCTGCGTGCCGACTTTTTCCCACAATGTGGTTGAATTCTAAAGACAAATATATTGTTTTTAAAGTGGCAACACATTCCTTTTATATCGCTGAGTTTTCTGATTCAGTTTGAATTAATTTACGCTCTGCTGAGTGGCAACGCATTTGCTACTAGATCGCTTATTTATTCAACAGTTCCTTAAATTCGTATAAATTAAAAACAATTTTGAAATTCAAAATTTGGGTTTTGAGGCGTACATGTTCGTGTATTCAAAAATGGGTGGCTCTAAATGCTGCCACTCTTCCACAATGCTGCGAACTTATAACCATACATACATAAAGATTCTGCATTATTTAATAACAGAGATAAATTTTTGTTATTATTTTTGTCACGACGTTCTTGTAGACACAGTTGTAGAATCAGATCTGAAAATTTAAATTTATTTTAATTGTTAAAAACTTGAACTTAATTCTTTTATTTTGTATTTGTCCGAATCACAGCCTTGCCTATATATTTTTTTACCTGAGGCAAAGAGATTAATGCGCGCTTGCACTTTTTTTCTGAGGAAGGGAAGAAAAAGAATATATTATGTGTGTGTGTATATATATTGTTACTTATTTCGTATTTATTTAGCTATTTATTTAGAATTGTAATTAAAATTGTTTTATTTTCCCTTGCAATGCAGACGATTTAGCTTCGTCAGAAAAGTAAAAATACAAGAGCGCATGCATTTAATAAATAAATACGAAATCAGTAACACTTGGTGTCAGGAAAGCACTAATGAGTGGTTATTAAGGATGGTTCGATTAAATCTCTGTACCATGCCGTCTGACTGGGGATGTAAAGGCGTCGTTTGGGTTTTCTCAATGCCGAGTAGCTTGCAGATTTCTTTGATTACAGCCGAGGTAAAATTCCTTTCCTGATCGAAATGTAACTGAAGATGCACTCCGAACCTGGAAATCCAGTGCCGTATTATGATCACTGCTACTGTAACAGCCTCTTTATTGGAAATAGGATCCGCTTCAGGCACATGGTGAAGTAATCAATGACAACAAGGGGGATGTATTTCTTGCCATCAGCAGTTCGGGCAGAGTTCCTATGATGTCAAAGGCGATACGCTCGAAAGGTGCTCCCACATTGTAACTTTGCAGCTTCCTTCGGCTGCGTTTCTTTGGTCCTTTCCAACTTGCATAGGCATCGCAAAATCGGCATCACTTTTGCACGTCATCCTTTACATTATTCCAGTAAAACCGCTCCCGAACTCTCTGCAAGGTCTTCATTATTCCGACGTGGCCTCCATGAGGGTTGCTATGCAGTATGTAGTTTTTTAAGAACGCCCGGGACCCGGAATCTTGGGAATAGCAGCTGCCATCGGAATGTCTTTCCATCATCCGATTCGAATTTTCGGTACAAGACGCCGTTTCGAATATGGAGTGAGTCCCAGAGAGCCCAGTATTGTTTTGTTGTGGGACTATAGCTGGAAATGTCATGCCAGGTAGGTTTTCTGCTTGAGGTCTCCATTAAATCAATTACGAGTTTGATGTCACGGTCTCCAGCTGGTCTTTCCTGACTTCTTTGTCACTCCATAGGTCTGGATCAGCCGATGTTGATGTTGTAATTTTTCGTGCGACCGGATTAAACAGCTGGTATTTAGTTTCGACCCTGGAACAATATTGGTAGTTTTCTGGGCAAGGTCTTCTAGACAGGGCGTCTGCCTTTCTATGTGACGATCCCTTTCGATGACGGATGGCGATGTTATATTCCTGGAGTCTCTGTATCCACCTGGCAATTTGATCTTCAGGATTCTTGAAATTTAAAAGACAGGCCAATGATGCATGATCCGTGCGAAGCAGGAATTTTCTGCCGTATAGATAATGATGGAAATGTTGTACGGCTTTGACTACGGCGAGCAACTCTTTCTTGGTGGCACATGCGACATGCGACGGAAGACGTGGACACCACCCCTCTACCGATACGGTTAATCGGTATAGCGCCACGTCCATATTTATCTTGATAACCCTTTGTAACCACTAAAACATACATACAAATTTGGTACCTAATACAGTGGTAAAGCTAATTAATGTTACACACTAAATAATACATTGCCATGTTACAAGGTGTATACAAAAGCATGGATACGGTAGCATATATACATAACGTGTGTACTTATATATTGGGTATACTATGATCCTTTGAAGCATTACCATTGGATACACAATACATGTACATACTGAAATATTGGGTGCACGATGTTATGCTAGAATAAGTAATTAGTACAGTGAATTAAACGTTAGACTCTAGATTAGTACTGTGTGGTACAGTGTCTTGCTACTGGATTATTTGTGCTGTTTCCTAGGTACATTAACCTATATACAAAGATATTAATACACGTGGATTAGGTACACACTAATCAGTGGGTACCCAAGCGTTAGGTACGTGCTACTTTAACATACTTTAAAACAATAGGTACTTAATACAATGCTGAACAGATAACTGGTGCCATTAATTTTAGAACGGAACCTTAGTTTGATTTTTGCGATACGGTGCCGTGTAACAGGATAAAATGTGCAGATGCATAATTACATTATCATATATGTACAGAAAATAGATTCATATACATGTATAAAGACATTTTGATTACACAATAGCTATGGGATACACACATATTAGGTACATGATAACTCAGTGCATAATAAATGTATATTAAGCTATACAATGTCAAGTTATGTGATAATACTAGTAGATGCATGGATACAATTACATATAAACAAAGACATATAGACAAAAGCGTATATACGTTCATATTTGGTAAATGATATTCATTGGTAACATAAACATTTGGAATTTACTTCATATACTTTCATAAATTCTAGATCCATAAAACAATGTTATAACTAGTAATGGGTGCTTATTAATATCACAATAGGACAGTAGGTTGATATTTTGCCTTACTGTGTCACGTTACGTAGAAATATATGCGGGTGCATGAGTACCGCTTCCTATTTACAATGCCATACTGTACTACGTATTTACAATACTTATGTCATTCGATTCATAAACAATATTTATATACATGAGCAGATGGTACATTGTAGAGTGCCGTTGAGGGTAACTGATGCAAGTAATTTTATAGTATTTTAAAAATGAGATCCTAGGTTGACACTATGCGACACAGTGCCATGTTATGTGATGTTACATTCAGTTGCATGGGTGCAGTAACATTTATACATAATTATAAGGCGCACAATTGTCAATGGGTATATATATATTAGGTTCATAATACATATACATATTTATACATTAGTTTCTTAATACAGCGCTAGGGCAAGTAATTGGTGCTATTATTTTTACATGTTACATGATGCTGTATGCGGCTGCATGGATACACTAATATATATACTAATATACGTATATACAATTATTAGGTACATAATAATCACTAGATTCTCAGACATGAGATACATTGTATACATATATATATATATATGAACAGATGGTTCATAATACAGTGCTATAGAAAGTAATAAATGCAGTTAAAGTAAGATTCTAGTTTAACACTATGCAAAACGGCTTCATGTTACGCAATGTTAAATACTGACGCTTGAATACAGCATTATTTATACTAGTTAATATATATACAAAAATATATAAATATTAGGTGCATAGTTAACATTGGATACATAATTATTAGGTGTATTGTACATATACATACATAAAACATAAGGTATTTAGTACACTGCTAGAACAATTAATTGATGCTGATAGTTTTAGTGTAAGATTCTAGTTTAACGCTGTGCGGTACAGCGCCATGCTACAAGATGATATATGCGGAGCTATAGATTTAGTTATATGTATGCTAAAACACGTATACACAATTATTAGTCACCCAACAATCATTGGATTTATAAGCATTATATACATGGTACATATATTTACATATACAGATGATATATAATACAATGCTATAGAAGTTAGTTGATGCAATGATTTTTTTAAAATTAAGACTCTAGATTAACACTATGCGATAAAGTGCCGTGTTGCGTGATGTTATATTCGTATGCATGATTGATTACATTACCATATATACGAGGATATATATACATAGTATTAGGCACATAGTAATCGTTGGGCTCACAATATTAATGCATATAGTACCTTAGTCTAGTAATAGATATAGTTCGGTTGGTTGACATAATACAAATTGATTAAACAGTAGATTCTTGCTTAAAATAGTAGACATTACTAGGAGTGCTGTATACACCTTACCTATACACCTATTCTGCGGTGTTGGTAGTTAGTGCCAGACAGTGAATTACTATTCGTCTATATGGCTGACTAAGTATGGCACAGGTCTATGTCAAGGTCGGCCGGTTTATCCATTAAAAGCCCTATTTTTCTAACCAAGTGCCTCTGTTTTATCAAAAACTTACAGAAGGCTTGTCGATTGGTCGAGGGAAGGTTGATGTGTAACCCTTCTGTAAGGGAACAGGCGGTCAGGTAATGCTCCGGAGAGCCAGTTTGTCCACAGGCGCACTGGCTAATGTGACTTATTCCGGGTTTGTTAAAGTACTCGGGAAATGGTCCGTGACCCGTGATGTATCTAACCAATTGCATGTTTGCAAACTTTTTGGTCGTGTCCACGTAGCTGACATGGTAATAAGTCCGTCGGCCGGTATCGCTGTTATCCATGTCTGCTGCCATTTTCCGATTGCCTTTAAACGTAGTGTTCTTTTCAGGTAAGATACTGGGCATGGGATGATGATTAGTTGAGTTGTTGGTCCTCTGGCAGCTTCTTTGGCCAGATCGTCAGCCAACTCATTGCCATGGTGACTGACATGCGCTTTGATCCATTCAAGTCTTGTATGGAGTTGGGAAGTTTTTCGCAGATCGTCCTGGATTCCCTGAATAATACCCTGTATTCTCTGTATAGGTGGTCAGGGTTTCCTATTGCGTATAGTGAAGAAAGACTATCTGTCTTTATTGTTGTAGCATTGCGGAAGTAGTGGCATTGCAGGTAGAGAATTGCTTGCGCAATTGCTACTGCTTCTCCTTGAAAAACGCTATTAAATTGCCTTAGTTGACCCTTCCATTAATCTATGACTATATCTTGCTGCATGACCACATAGGCACTTCCCACTTTCATCTGTCTTCGACCCGTCCGCAAAGATGGTAAGCTGTGCTGGACGGTGGGCCGTAGTGGGTTTGGTAATTATGCTTATTCCGTTGCCTTTGACTACTGGATAGATGTTCAGCGGGTAGCATTTAGCTTCATAGTCCTCTGGATTAAAATATTTTTCGTCAAAGGTTACAGGCCGTTTAAGGTGCAGGACAATTTGTCTTACTGCCTCCTCTTCGACAAGGATGTGTAGGGGGAAAGGAGGCCAGCGAGCACGTTGATAGCGTCTGAAGAGGTCGTGCGGTAGGCTCTGGTGATACCTAATGCAAAGGGTCTTTGAATGGTACAAGGTGTTTAATTTTCCTGCTTCGCATTGAGTGAGCCCATACTGCTGCTGCATAGGTGACTGTCTTTTCCACTACTGTGGTGAAGAAGACCTTCTTAATATGGGAATTGAGGCCCCATTTGTGGTCATGAAATACTCGCATTTGCTTCGCTTTTGACACTGTTCTGATTTTGATGTCCTGGATGCGTGGTATCCAGGTCATCTTGTGGTCGAACGTAAGGCCGAGATATTTTAGTTGATTGACTGTTGTATCCTCTGATTGTTGATCTTAATGATTGGTCTTCTTGCGAGAGAACCTCTCTTTTTAGGCATTAATAACACTTTGGATTTGTGCTCTGCAATTTTCAGTTTAAGGTTGTTACATAGGGCGTAGAATTGTTGGGACACTTCGTTACAGTGGGTCTGTAATTCTTCTCGGGTTCGACCTTTCACTATTAGAGCTGCGTCGTCTGCGTAGGCGTAGATCTGGGTATGCGCTGGCCATGTAGCTGTTAGAACTTCGTTGAAAGTTAGATTCCACAGGTGTGGAACAGCGTACGACCCTTGCGGACAGACTCTCGTCTGCCCCTGTTCTATTATGCCTGCATTGTCAACTGCCAGTAGTCTTCTATCTTGTAGATAGTTGCTTAGCATCTTGTACAGGTTGCTCGGACATTTTGCCTTCTGTAGAGCCTGTTTGATAGCCGGCCACCATAATGTAACAAAAGTGTTCTTGAGATCGATGCTTATCATGGCACTATGGTGGCCGCTATGTCGGTTCTCTAAAATTGCTTCTCTAATGTCGAAGAGTACGTGGACTGTGGAAGTGCCCGTCCTAAACCTATATTGTCTAGAGCTTAAGAATCCTTGCGTGTGCAAATGGTACAGTAGCCTGTTCATGCTAATCCTTTCTAGTACCTTGCCCGTTGCCGATAAGAGACAGATAAGGCTAAAGTATGTGGCATCGGCTGGGTTCCAGTTCTTTTTCAGAAATAATATAACCTGCCCTATCTTGTAGGGTTTTGGGAATGGGGTCTTACGATGGAAGAAAAATCCTTCACGAATCTCCTATAGTAGGGGAAAAGTCCTAGAAAGCTTCTCAACTAGTCGACATTTCGGGATGTCTCCAGTCTTTAACTGCTGACTTTTTTCAGGATCCGTGCGCGCACCTTCAGCAGAGATGGCATGTCCGAGATGAAATACTCCCTGTCTGAATAACTTGCATTTAGCGGGACTCAACTTCAGATTGGCTTCTTTCAGTTTTTGAATCACCTTTATAAGATTTTCTAGATGTTCTTCGAAACTCTTCCCGATGATGATGATATCATCCATGTATATCAGACAGGCTTCGTAGAAAAGACCTTCCAAAACAGTCTCCATTAGGCGTTCGAATGTAGCCAGCACATTGCAGAGTCTAAACGACATCACCTTGAACTGCCAAAGTTCTCATCTAGTAGTAAATGCCGTCTTTTGTCGGTCATCAGGATGTATTTCTATTACCAATATCCACTCTTTAAATCAAGTGTACAGAACCACTTGCTTCCAGAAAGAGTGTCCAGAATATCATCAGTTCTAGGAAGAGGAAAACTCTTTTTCTTCGTAACCTTGTTCAACCGACGATAGTCAACGCAAAATCTGGTTGAACCGTCTTTCTTCTTCACCAGGACGGTGGGAGATTACCAGGAACTTGCTGAAGGCTCGATGACATTGTTTTCTTGCATATCCTTTAAAAGTGTTTGTACCTCTTCCTGTTTAGCAATCGGCAGACGTCGTGGATGTTGCTTGATCTGAGGATGATCATCAGTATCGATTCTATGTTGAGTCAAACTGGTTCGACCCACGTCAGAAGACGAGCGGAAGAAAACGTCTTGAAGATCTTTAATGACAGGCTCGGCAGCATTCCATTCTTTATCGTTTAATTGCGCATTCTGCAACAACTCGGATATAATGCTCTCTGAAGACACGGTTTCTGAGATGTTACTTTTTCTTTCAACGCTGGTTACTGGAGAACATTCTGCAACTAATTCACCTTTCTTACTAACTCCCGCCTTGTCAGTTACATTGGTAACTCTCACAGGGATAACGGTTCTCGATAGGTCGACGAGTACTGAGACACTAGTACTCCTTTCGGGCTGTTACAGTTATGGGCATATTCCTTGCTATGATGCAGTAGCGGAAATTTCTATTTTCGGGTATGGATACAGGAAGTAAAAATTCTGTTCTTGCTGGTATTGTGATATTGTGGGCTGATTTAACTTCTTCATCATTAATTGGCATCGCTGGTATTGCGATATTGTCTCGTGCTATGATTTTGTGAACTGATTTAACTTGTTCATCATTAATTGGTATCGCTGGTATTATGATATTGTCTCGTGCTATGATTTTGCGGATTGATTTTGCAACCACTTCACCACTAATGGAGAATCTCGGCCGAGCCCCAAAACAATTGTTTCGTGCGTACGGGTTCGTAATGGATTGAATGCACAAGTCGTTGAAAAGTTAATAAAATTTATTCTTTTCGTAAGAAATAAAACAAAATACTGAAACATTTACTCAGAGATATTCCTACAATATCACAATACCTCAAACGTTAAACAGAATTCAATTAAAAAGAAAACAGAGAAACTAATTCTATCCCACAGCGAATTCGCTACAATCAGTAGCAGCATTAAGTTAAATAAACAGCAGTTCGCTCTTTAAACAGGTACCACTACAACTGATCTGAGGTGTTTGTATTCGGCTCTTACAAGCTTTTTTAATTATTCACTAGAATATTCTGATAAAATCTATAAATATCTGGATTTTCCTCGATGGCAACAGCAGTTACGAGATATTTATTTATTAAATATTAAACGCATTCGCTCTTGTATTTTTACTTTTTCGACGTAGCTAAATCGTCTGCGTTGCACGAGAAAATAAAAGATTTTAATTACGATTCTAAATAAATAGCTAAATAAATACGAAATCCGTTACAATATCTATAATCTATATGTTATATGTATAAATAGAGAGATTATATATATGTGTAATAAGATGGCTGTTATTATAATAAGATGACTTGAAGGAAGTAAGTTATAACGGATTGACGATGCTTCTCTGCATTATAACTTGAAGATGCTTTATTGCGCAGTCACCGTTACAGTTACACTGCAGAAGAGAACTATTGACCTTCAAGCTATTTTAACATCCTCACACCATAATGTCCTCTTCGCATAGGCTGTCTACTCTTCGCTACGCCACTTCGGGGGGCCAGGCAGAGCAGACTGCCTGTGGTCATGTCTAAAATGAATTCTTAGTTTCTAGTCTCAATGATTATTCTCAGTCTGATACTTTTTCGACTAATTTAAAGGAAGGCCTGCCAAATGAGGCGGCAAAGCATTGTTTAATAAGCAAAGAACTGCGTAGTTAGAAAGATGACACTTGAAGAGAGACATAACGGTAAATTCTACACATAATTTTATTTCTTGATAATGCACATCATTTCTATGGGTGCGCTATGCCCCCCACAATTTTATACATGTGACAAAGGATGGGGACACTGACCTCTAACAACGATAAGCAGGTATATGTTACGCGCCCGCCATTACCTTGAACCAAAAGCTCCCGAGCCCCAGAAGGCCTGCCTCGGGAATGTATTTGCATTGCTTCTGTGAAGTTGCATGAACAAACATGAACCTGGATAATATGACATGAATGCGTTAGCTGCATGAATAACAATTTTATACAGCTTACATTTCTTAAACAATGCACGAAAATTCGAAAAGTAAACTCTGCGTGGCTAGCGGCGAGGCGACACAGCAAAAAGGAGTAGCAGAGAAGAATGAGGACAAGAGGTAGTTACGAGGTAATTACCCTTTTTATACGGAATTCAGTTTCAGATCATATGGTATATTAATGTCCTGATGATGGGTTCAGATTTCATCAATAAGTGCGCAGCAGAAGTGCACGGAATTTACTTGGAAAAATTATTAATCTGTTAATAGAATGAAAAATGGGAGTTGTTAAAAGGTTATTTATTGATGGATTAAATACACTGTTCGACATTGAAAATGCAACACCAAGAAGGAGTAGTCAGAAATTTACGCAAAATTTAGAGTAGACGCACGTCACTGAGTTACGCGAATGATGTGAAATGCGCAGCTCTCCGACACACGTGAAGTAAGATATAAGGAAAGGAACGTGCAGAATGGGCAATATTCCTGTCGTTATTTCTGCCAGACGAATTATCGAAGAAAGTTGGTTTTTGTTCCGGAAGATACATGTAATAGGAGAGACTGCCAGGCCGCCGTCAACGAAGGCACTTCCAGCAGATAGACGATTTTACGAGGGATATGGTGATCGGACTGAGAAGGGCGGGTTGGTCCATACGTCAAATCGCAGCTGATACCCACACAGATGCGAGCACTGTGCATCGGCTATGGCGAATATGGTTGGAACAAAGAAATGTGGGAAGAAGGTTGGGTGGAGCCACAGTGACGTCAGCACGCGTGAATCGACGCATCCTCCGACAAGCTGTGGCAGTGCCGCAAGTCACTTGTACCGCGATTCTGCAGCATGTGCAAGATACACTGGATGTTCCCTGGTCGAAGAGAACCATTTCCCGTCGATTGGTTGAACATGACCTGCACTCACTGCGTCCGTTAAGAAGACTGTCATTGACCTCACAGCATAGACGCCAACGTTTCGAATGGTGCCGGACTGGAGCGATGTGGATGAAAGAATGGCGAAACGTCGTGTTCTCAGATGAGTCACGCTTCTGTTTATCCAGTGACAGTCACCGCATACGTGTGTGGCGTCGACGTGGAGACAGATCTAATCCGAGCAGTAAGTGTGCAACGCCCCACCGCGCGAAAACGTGGCATAATGGTTTGGAGCGCTATTGCCTACGATTCCGGGTCACCTCTAGTTCATATTCAGGGCACTATGACGGCCCAACGATACTTGGAACTTGGATAATGTACTGCGGTCGGTGACAATCCCCTACCCCTACCCCTAACTTAATGCAATTTTTCAGCAGGCTACCGCCCGACCACACAGTGCTGGCATCTGCCAACGTGCTCTGCAAGGTATACAGATGCTTCCCTGGCCACCGTACTCTCCTGACCCGCCGTTTGCAAACTCTGTCCCTGCCTCATTCAAAAGACGAACTGTGGCAAATGGTTGAAAGGGAATGGAGAGCCATCCCTCAGGACACCATCCGCACTCTTATTGAGTCTATGTCTAGACGTGTTTCTTCGTGTATAGCTGTCCGCGGTGGTCCTACATCCTACTGAGCCGACGCTGTTCTCGCTCTGTATTCTGACTATCATTTTGAAGTCAAGATCACTTATTGCTGCTTACTGTGTCTGTCGTTTTGCCAAATTTCATCACCTTCTGACTACTCCTTCTTGGTGCTGCATTTTCAATGTTGAACAGTGCATTTATGTTTTACATATATATCATAATCTTTGCGAAACTGACTTCTTTAAAGTTAACAATACCAAAATATGAAACCTTACATTATTTAAAACACTTTTCAAAATCGAAATATATGACCAACGGTTGTAATTGAAAGTGACTAACTGTTACGAACCCATCGAAAGTGCCCAGTGGGATATGGTCCCCTCTCACAACCGAACAAGTCGCGCAGCGTGACGTCATACAGGACAGGAGGCAGTTGAGGAGTCAACCTCACTCGGTGGCAATCGAACCCACTCCTTAAGGAAGGCAGTTTTCAACTCTGGAGTAGTCTTCAGAGAGGTATAACGAGAAGAAACTGCTCTTTTAAGAGCATCCCAGACATGCTCTATGGAATTAAAGTGAGGAAATATGGCTGGGCAACCAATGCGGTGACAGCTGAGCCCTATGTGGAATCGTTGTCATCCAGCACCAAATGCGCTCCTGAAAAATCAAAAATAGGGAACTACGATCTCCTGTCTATGCGACATAGCAGTCGGGGAGCCTTTGTCAAACGCATGCAGGGGATGTCCAACATAATGCCTGCCCAAAGCATGACAACTTCACCAACATACTGATCCTTTTCCCAGATGAGGGAGGGATGGCAGCATGCAGCTCGCGTGAGAGGTGTGAAGCTGTAGCAGTCCTCTCTCCATGATGAAAGTGCCAAATAACGATCTGCATTCGCCGTTGTGAATCTTGGCTGACCTTGTCTAGGTTTTCTAGATATGGGTCCATTGTCCTGAAACTGTTTCCACTGATAATCCTTACTGATATCTTCTGATTCCATACTGATTTCGCTCTTTCCCAGGGGAAATAGCGAAGCATTTTAGAGGCTGTTAGATGAATATGCATTTAGACTAACATGAGAATGTTATATATCTTCTGGATATTTAAAATATAGAAATGTATGTAACGTAATTGTGTAAAAATATTGAATTTTAACTAGATATATCATGGATAACTTTTAACTAGGTATATCATGAATGAAATGCATTTTTGTTTAAGACAATCAAATAAAATATTAAAAAAATAATATTTTTAATAACCGCATCTGTTTCTTTTAAATAGTTTAGTTTGTTAATTAATTGCACATAGATTAAGTGTGAAACAAAAATACATTCCTTTTTTCAGAATTACAACAGACTAGAATGAAAAGTGAAATAACGCAAAATCCATTTCCGCAAATTCCGTGTTTCGAAACTAATATACCCTTTGGGCTAAAAAGTTATTTCAAGGCTAATAATGGATATTTATTGTTCGTCATTAAGGCAGACAACAACTTTACCACAGCCTAAAACCGCTTTTCTGAAAAGACAGAAAAGAGATTCAGAAAATCGGAAAATAGATTATGACCAACAACATTCTTTCCTTTTACATCTCCAATTTATATGAAATGGGTTTTTATTTTTCCGACTTTGTTTTCGTTTTGATTTTGCCGTCTTGGCCTGCCCTACATCAGATACATATAAAATTTCATAATTTTCGTAAAGAAATCGTTTTTCCCTTACGGTGTTTTCGATTTTCCTAGCAGTAGTTAACGGAAGTAAATTGATTTAAAAGAAACATTTTCTGATTACGTATTTGCTGCGTAAGATGTATTTTTCCTACACATTAATAGTACCACTTTTATCATTGCATTGTATCATTGCGTTCAACTTGAATTCCCTGCTTTTCTTTCTTATTAGACCAAACGCTTGATTTTGCGAATACGCTACGTCCTTCCATATATTTTTCATTCTAATCTTGTTGAGTCATAAGGTTTTTTGAAACGGGAGACATGAAAAATGAGCAGTGCCCTCCCCGATACTCGAACTCCGAACCTTCCGAATACACGTCGAGTTATGCTTCCGATTACACCACAAAGGAATGCGGAAAGAAGGAAGAAAGTGCCTTATAAAGCTTATATCTCCAAATTTCCAAAATTAAAAAAAATATTCGCTCTAATGATTTTTGATAATGAGATAACTTTAATTTTAAAATAAATTCGCCCACATAGCAATTGTTTACGCCTTAATATTAAAGACAACGCCTAGCAAACTTAATGCAAAGCTCACGCCGAAAGTTTTTCTTCCAACTTTTGAGCTTTTTGAAAGTCTAATAAGACAACCGTTACAGCGAAGGAAACACATGAATTGATATTGCCTACAATTCTGCTGCACATTCACTTTCGTTAATAAATTATGGCCTAAGGAGTGGCAGATGCAATAATAAGAATGACCGAGATTCAAAGTACAAGGAAAAAGAAATGGAAATATCTTATTAGATATTACGATGTTAATGTTACCATGCGTTGTCATTTGAATGCAGGTTTCCTTTAAAATATAATATTGAGATAGTTACTTGTAGTTTATCCATGACGACGTTTCATTTGTTACGTTCTTAATGTAACTGCGTCTTTCGGAAATTAAATTACACTCATAATCTTCCTCGTCGGATTTTCAGGTGTGAAATTGGTAAAAAGGAGGGGAAACTACGCGAGGAAATGTGGTATATACTACATTTATAAAATCAAGTATTTATGTAACTTGCTATTTGTTCTACTGTTAAATTAAAAAATTCCTCATAATCTTACAAAAAATCAATTCCAGAACTTCCGTCTTAACTTGAATCATTCAAACAGGATCTCTTTAGATCATGATATGTAACGTGAATGCAGACTTATTTCTCTTAGAAAGTCCTCCACGAAGGCATTTCTTCTTCAAGGCAGATAGCTCTTACGCCGTATTGAAATAATGCTTTTGCAAATCTAAAGGGTGTATTTCTTCGCGTATTTCCCCTTTTTTTTAAACTAATTTTACCGTTTGAAATTCAAGCGAGGAAAGTTATTTAATTTCTGAAGAAGCAGTTATAGTGAGGCCATAAAAAATGAAGAGGAGTCCTGAATAAACTGCTGGTAACTATCACGATATTATTTCTTTAAAACATACCTACATTCCAATAAGAAGATGAACATTACAATATCTAATGGAAAATGAGCCCATATCTGACAATAACTGAACCAGATAAGTCACGTCTTGAGCCTCGACTGATTAATTTTTTCCTCAGGGACAGCTCACATGAATAAATCTTGACCACAGTTCTCAGAAGGGCCATCGGAAGAATGAAGGGGATTGGAAACGAACAAAAGACCCGGATTTCGAAAGATCGAACACATCAGCTTATATAAGGTTACACAATGCTGGAACGTAAGTACTAGCAGTAAGGTAAAATCACGCGTTTGGAAAGTTTCTTAAGTTTGGGAAGAGTTGCCACGTCTGGGTAGCTTAACGAAGAATCTGCAAAAGCTCTTTTTCAAATATGCGAGGGCAAATAAAATGGAGTAAATGCTAATATGAAAACGCAAATGCAAATCGAATACAACGAATAAAAATAAAACTATTCAAGATAATTTCAAGATAATCAAGATAAGAATTTATCCATAAGTTTTATGGAAATATAATTTATTTATGACCTGTAAGTTAGCCCTCAGAAGTAAAATTTACGAACGGGAGAGGAAGAGGAAAATAATGCGAATACTTTCAAAATTTTCACAACTTAAAGTAAAAAGCTAGGGAGAAAAATAAACGAAGAAATTCGGGATTTAATAAAAAACCCAACGAATTAATGATTGTGAGCAAAAGAGGGAAAAAAGGATTCCACAGTGTTTGTTTGAGAAACACGGTACCTGAAGTTTCGTAAGTCTTTCTGCCAAACACTGATGTATAACAAAGAAAGCCTTTCTTGATACAACAAAAGCTCGAGCACTATCGCTGTTCATTCATCACAAAATATTTTCAATAAATTCCAAAAGTAACAGCGAAAGCCTTTTCCTAAAGGAAGGGAAACGAAATTATTAGAAGTCATGAATAGGCTGAAATGAAAAAAATTGAGTTAAAAAAACATGGAAATAAATCATGAATAAACTTTGAGTTCAAACTGAAAAACCAGTTTATAACTTAACAATTATTTCGTTCATATCAGACATGCTTTATAAATAAGAATGTCAGACGTCTGGAATGAGTGCGGATAGCCCAGTATTTCTAATTATGTCTGGCGTTGTGTCTTGGATATGGAAACCTCCTGGATATTTGAATCAATAGTTATAAAATTTGTAGAAGAAATCATTAATTTACCAAAGAAGTAAATTAGGAAATTAGTAGAAATTTTAAAATGAGAATTAGAATTTCCGATACACAGTCTCACACGATGGAGATAAAAATGTTTTTTCTGTACAACGTTGCCATTGCTCACTTTGAAATCCTTGAGTATTTTAATCAAGAATTCGTTAAAGTTTTACAAATTATGAAATCGATAATAAAACAAATTCCAAATTTCAAATTTGGACTTCCAAATGCCCATATTCGCATTAAGATTACGTCATCCAAAATTCAATGGCTGAAAGTATCGTCGTTTTATCACAATACGAGAAACATATGAAAAAATAATGAAGAATGAGCATGGCTACAATATTTGGTGGCAACAGTTTGAAAAGTGAACCGACATTTAATTTTTCTGACGCAAAATGCCGAAATGAATAAAATAGTCCTTCAGGGACAAAGCCCCTTTGGACTAACAAATGTATAACAAGCCTTTTCAAAATTTTTTTAATGTCTTCGTCTAATTATCTTTAATTTATTCATATGCAATTATTTGTATTATGGTTATCTTGCATGTATATTGTATATTATAGAGTATGAGTGTAAATTATAGAGGAAACATGTAAGGGGTTTGATGGAGAAAACTTTCTTTTAAAAATGGTGGATGCAAGAAAACATTTGGTAACCCTTGGTCTAAATGTAGTGGCATAGCTAGAGGAGTGCGGTTCTCCCCGGGCAGCACAGTTTTAGGGCGGCATTTTTCGTGTAAAACATCATTTTATAGGATATAGGCATATGGAACGCAAGCGCACGTAGAAAATAATGAGCTTCTGAGTGGCGTATCAAATTAAACTGAGGGAAAAAAGTAATTATTACTCTAAGCAAAGCAGTCAAAGAAATTTTTCCTTGATTTCAACAGCTGGGCATAACCTTGTTATATCTTTTTTATTCCGTCGAAACTTGTGAATGATAATTACGAGTATGAACTAATTTATGATATATTCATAAAAAGAATTCTTGGTTAAAAGAGACGTACTTCAAGAAAAATCTGTTATTGTTAGGGAAACGAAACAGGAATGCAGAATTCTGATTTTTTTAGTTCATTCTAAAATATAATCTCCAAAGATATTGTATTGTAATACTATTGTAAATTTTCCTCGAAGTGGGTGTAAGCTCTATTAGTTCAAAAGGTTTTCTAAATGAAAATGATTCAGAAAACATTTTAGAGCTACATACGTTTATTTTGCATTTAAGAAGTGTTCAAGAATTATAAATGTTTATTTTGCATTTAATAAATCTTTCTAGGCCGTCTGCATAACAGCAAGTGCAACAATTAAGTAACCTCTATGGTATTATCGACGGGTTTAGGGAAA
>KK116188.1:0-24378 GCA_000611955.2 Stegodyphus mimosarum
GCATCGTGTTTTCATCGGATACTCTCAAATCCACGAACCCGTAAAACGCAACAATATTTAAAGGCTATCAAATTCAATTCATAAATAACGTTACTAGTTTTTACCTGTTTCAAAAGGAAAAAAAAATATCTTTTAATGCTTTATCTTATTTGCTGTAGCAGTTGATACAGTCGGACGTACATTTTCATTAAAAGTAAATGTGTATATAGAACTAGGAAATAATTGTCAGGACAAATTTTACTATTTCATGGACTTGGAATTATATACTTTTACTCGATTTTCTTAACAGTAATCACTGCTGTCTGCGAACTAGTACAGTAGTTACAGTTATCTTTTTTATATATAACTAAATTCAGTTGTTTGCTGTCTTTTTCAGTACGCAGATTCTCGCTATAATGTTAATTCAGAAATTAAGTATTATCTAGCAAAACTTTCTTTTCCAGATCCAGCGTTCATCTGTGCTTCTGTCGCCATTATTTTTTGGTGACAAAACCTGATTGCTCCTTTTTTTACCAAGTGACCCCAACGCTTCCGCAGACATACAGATAGAAGTTGAACGTCGTTGAACATTATCCGTCTTCAGGTAGCATTACTTAGAGACAACACTTGGGTGGGTGACCAACCACGTGACTTCGAACTCTGGCACTTTATGTAATTATCCAGGCCTTCAATGAATTTCTGAATTCTGTGCGGCATACACCTCATGCCGCTGGAGATAGAGATTGCGGAAAACAACAGAAGATAGAGATAGCCGGAAAACAACATGCGAAAGGCATATTAATTGCGGCTTAACAGCGGAAATAGGAAATTTATCCGTCCATCACTGCACCGGATTGCAGATGTCAAGTGAATTCGCTCGCTGATTGGAGAAATGCATGCGCACCGCACTGGCAACGCAAACGAGCCTTAAAAGAATGCAACAATTGTTCAAAAAAGCTATGGAATAATCTCATATGGATTCTTTGATGTCATCAGGAAAGAAAGATTTTACGGCGGCGATTTATCAGCAGTATTTTACTGTTGTTGTATTCTGTAATATGTTCAGAAGTACCAAGCAATAAGTTTAACAAAAACATGCAACGGTTTATATTTATTGGGACATATGAAACCGAAAGACGAATGAATGTAACAAAATGTAACTTATTAAAAATTATGCAAAATACATTCTCAATTTCAAAACATTCTTGTGATTTCGAAGTGGCAGTTTATCTCACTTAATTTCCTAAAGTTAAATTTTCTTTTCAGGGTGATAAGATGAAAAGAGTAGCAGATACTGGCGCGACATTAGAGATGCAAGGCCATCCAGCTCTCTCGTGACGTCACCATGAAGAGTGCGAACCAGCACCTCCTAACAGAAGTTCCTAGCTATTGTTATTCTTCCCACTCTTTATGGTGACGGCACTAGACAGCGCGATACTGGACTCTCTAGACAGCGATTCTCAAATTGTGGGGCGTGATAACCCTACGTGCGCGGGGCGAGCATTTCGAAAAGTCAAAAATAAAAGATTATTTAAAAAATTATTAATTTACTGAAAAGAAGCAAAACAAAATACATTTTGACAAAAAAAATACACATTTACACTGATACAATGTACTTATAAATGTATCAGTACTGCACAATGTATTTGATAATTAATTTATGAATTAAGAAGAAGTTTAATAATTACTAGTGATTCCCATGGGTTTGTCTTACAGAGCAAAGGTATTCAAAAAAAGGTTTAATATTTGAAATTGACACTCTAAGTTCTTTTTCTATGTTTAACTGAGATCTATATTTTGTCTTCAGAGCAGCCACCGCAGAAAATCCGGTTTCACAAAAGTAGGATGTAAATGTTAATAATATACGAAATGCTTTCGCTTTCAAGGCAGAAAATTCATCATCCACCCCTGCCCAAAATTCAAAGAGTGATTTATTACTAAATTGCCTTTTGATTTCGTCACTTGACGTGAAATCTATGACGATTTCTTCTTCGGCAGTTGAGAGTCCTTCTGGAGTATTTTGAAATGGATCCCTAACTCACTCTTAACTTGCTATCAAGTTGTCGTCAGCAAGAAAATACTTTTTTAAATTCTTTTCCAGCATGGCTAAATGATTTTCAATGGTTTCCGTTTCGTACTTGTCACTTTATCGTTTGGCTGACGGAGCACTTTTCAACCGCATTTTTGTTATTGCGCATTTCTTATGTTAATCTGTAAAATCTGGCAACTGAAAATTAATGCAATGTTTAGTCTCTGATAATTGGCAACTGGTATATTCCGCTGCGCAGCAGCAGAACACTGACTCGCAAATCTACTCGCTGTCGTAACTTCTCCTACTCTCTAATAATAAATAATTAAATTATATTCGTTGGTAACGCATTTCTTTACTATGCTGAACTACGCACGCTACCTACGCACAGTTTCAAAAACAACTTTCACTGTTGTTCTTCAGCCTTGTAAATTTATCCACATTTTCAAACATTTCTAGGTTTTCTTGCTTTAAATTTATGGTCCACAATTCCAATTTTCTACAAAAGGTGTTAATTTTATCACTCGTCTCCAACATATGTATATTTGCTCCTTAGAGTTGAAGATTGAAGGTATTTAATTTCTCGAATATATCGACCAAGTATCTCAATTTCATCACAATAAAATCATCTCGAAACTTCTCAGCTTCATGTCGGTTTTCCGCTTCTAAAAAAGTGACAATTTCGTCTCCTGATTCATAAACACATTGCAATTTCCCACGTGATAACCACCTTGCCTCGCAATAAAATAGCAACGATGAATGTATTGCGCCCATGTCTTTACAAAGTGCAGAGAAGATTCTTGATTTTTTTGGGGGGAGGGGAGTCTCTTTTTTTATAATTTACTATGGTCACAACTGTCGTTGGCACAATATTCAGACCATTTCTTGGTCATTAATTTCTTTGGAAGCCAGAGCTTCTCTGTGGATCATGCAATGTGTCCAGATGCACAGTCTGTTGCCTCATCAAGCTGAATTGGAAACAATTTGTCACGCAGTTTTTCGAAAAGCTGCTACTGTACACCTTCAGCTATATCATCGATTTGACGGGCAACACTATCATTTGATAGAGGTATTGACTGCAAGTCCTTAGCAAAATTATCTCCAAACATAGTTTCTATGATCTCAATTGCAGCTCACAAAATAAGGTCTTCGCCAATGGTGCGAGGCCTTTTTACATCTGGCTATTTTATACGAGACTTTGTAAGAAGCAAAATAGCTTTTTCCTTCACAGAGAAAATTTTTTTAAATGTTTTTTTGCTTTTCATATGATTTTAATTCAACAATTAAAATTAAATAAATTCTCGGAGTTTATTAACATACTCAACTCAAATATCATTTAAGTTAATTAGATTTTATACTGTCTGCTGCCAATATTTTGTATCCATTATTGTATATGATGCAATATTTTTCATTATTAAAAAGACTGTATCCATTACTTCTGTCAGATACAGACAGTGGACAATCCCAGGAGTATCCAAGGCAGTACAACACAACACCGATTTTCCATCAGTGTTTGGATGGGCATTGTTAGCGATTACTTAATAAGCCCATATCTCATGCCTGTTCGTCTGGACGGTTGATCTTATTAGATACTCTTGGAGGAAGTCTTGCACATATTGTTATGCGAGCAAAGCATCCTCTAGCCCGGCCCAATGATATGTGGTTCCAGCATCATAGTCCGTTTTACTCTTTCCGTTCGGCAGCGCTTGAATTAAACATTTGGTCAAAGGTGGATTTGTCGAGGTAATCCAATTCATTACCTTCGATGTTCCCCCGAATTATCCAGCCTAGATTTCTTTCTATGGGGTTACCTGAAAAGTCTAGTGTACGAACCATCAAGAGCCAATGAAGATGATTTTGTCATGCTCATTAGTGTAGATAGCGCGCTCGTGCATGAGATTCCCACCATATTAAAAAAAGGCCGTGATTCTATAATGCGCCACTGTCATATTTGTATCGCAGTTAGTGGCTGTAACTTCGAACATTTACTCTGATTTCTGAATATCGGAACTGTAATGATTTATTGTTTAAAATATTATTATTTACATCACTCTGTCTTTCATTCGTCGTGTTTTTTTTTCTCGACAGTGCGTTTCCATCTCTACATTGTTATTCTATTCCGAAATTCTGAACCATCTTATTGTAACATCTGAACATCATACTGTAACTAAAGGACAACCGGTAAATTGTAAAGCAAGACAGTTAGACCCTAAACGGTTGGAAATAGCTAAAAGAGAATTCAAATATATGCTGGACAATAATATCATTAGTCCTTCTAGTTCAGAATGGGCAAGTCTCCTGCACATACTGACAAAGAAAGACGGTTCTTTCCGCCCGTGGGGCGATTACAGAAGACAGAATGATTTAACTGTACCTGATCGTTATTCCATTCCTCGAATTCAAGATTTTCAACATACCTTAACTCATAAAACAATATTTTCTAAAACTGACCTTTTTAAGGCATATTTTCACATTCCAGTAGCAGACAAAGACAAAGAAAAAACTGCCATCATCACACCTTTTGGTCTTTACCAATTCAATGTCATGATTTTTTTTCTCGCTTTTGCAGAATTTTTGGCTCCTGATGAAAGGGGACCCATTTTGCCCTCAAAATCGATTGGGATTTTACAAAATCTACGTCGAATGCAAGGTTGTCGATTTGCCTGTTTTATTTTGTCATGAGTTTTCATCTCAAAAATGCCCCCGCAACCTTTCAGAGGTTCATCAATGAAGTTGTTTATGGTTAGACTTTGCGTTTCCATATTTGGATGATGTGCTGATTGCCTCTTCTTGTGAGGAAGAACATCGTATACATCTTAACACATTACCGACCGGCCGTCGATTAATCGACGTTTGCTCCCTAGCGCTTACCGACCGGTCGTCGATTAATCTGAATCTATTATCTGAATAAAGAATGCGAAATGCTTGCTGCTTGCTACTTGTCAATCTAACCTAACCAAATCTAACAGAAAGATCAAAAGTCGATTAATTGATGACCGGTCGGTAAGCGCTAGGGAGCAAACGTCGATTAATCGACGGCCGGTCGGTAATGTGTTAAAACAGTTTTCCAGCGTTTAGATAAGTATGGTCTCCGAATTAATATTAGCAAATTAGTTTTGGGAGTACCTGTAATAGGTTAGGTAAGGTTATTCAGTTATGGCAACGCACACGAGGGCTTTATGCCTAAAGGGAGGGATGCCTTCGTGGATGACTTTTTAAGGGAAACAGGCTCGTATACACGTTACACATGGGGAAAACCACGAAAACGCCCATGCAGCCAGACCGTTCCCGGGATTCGAACCTCGGACCGAACTACCAGTGTTCAGCGACTTTAGCGCTCGGCCGCTGGTGAGCGTACCTGTAATAGACTTTTTGGGCTATGAAATACCTGCTGAAGGCTCAAAACATCTACCTCAAAAAATTAAAGCTGTCATAGAATATCCATTGCCAGAAACTATATGAGAACTTCGTTCCTTCTTAGGAATGATCAATTTCTATCGTAATTACATAAAAAATGCCGCAGAAACTCAAGCTCCTCTTCATGAATTTTTAAAAGGATCTACAAAAAAAGATCCACGCAAAATACCATGGATCAATGAAACCAGGAAAAGTTTTGAAAAATGTAAACAAGATATTGCTCAAGTAGCGTGGATGGCCTGCCCCAATTCAGATTACCCTCTGGCACTTCTCTCAGATGCATCCGATTTGGCTATTGGATCAGTTATTCAAAAAAAAGTACCAAATGGATAGAAGCCTATTGCATTTTTTCAAAAAAGCTTAATGATGCCCAGAAAAATTATAGCACTTACGATCGCGATCTTTTGGGTATATATTTATCCATTAAACATTTCAAGCATTTACTTGGAGGCCGTGATTTTACTATTTATACGGATCATAAGTCTTTAACATTTGCTTTTAAACAAAATAATAACAAAGCCTCTCCCAGACAACTAAGACAGCTACAATATATTTCGCAATTCTCTACTAACCTACGCCATATAAGTGGTCAAAACAATGTGGTTGCAGACAGGCTATCTAGAACTGAGGACATCGACTCACCTGTAATTGATTTTGACCTGATAGCAGATGCGCAAATTAATGATGATGAACTGACCCAGTTGAAATTACATTCCAAATCATTGCATATTAAACAGCACCAGTTACCATCAGTTAAAACTCTTATATTGCGATACCTCTACATCCAATATCAGACCATTCATACCTAAAAATTTTCGGATGAAAATATACAATACAATTCATGGTTTAGCTCACCCTGAAATTCGAAGTACTGTAAATAAAAATTATTAAAAGATTCATTTGGCCAGGTATTAAACAGTAGGCCCAAACTTGTATCGACCGTCAGAAAAATAAAGTAACTAAATATACAAAATCAGAATATTCTGAATATCAAGCTCCAGACGAAATATTTAGTGTCGCGCACATTAATTTAATTGGGCCTTATTCACCTTCTAATGGATACGCATATTGCTTGACCTGTATTGATCGGTTTACCTCTTGGATGGAAGTGGTACCGTTATCAAATATCAGTGCCGAAAGTATAGCAAGAGCTTTTATGAACAATGGATAACTCGATTTGGTGTACCTTCTGTTATTACTGACAGAGGAACTCCGTTTATTTCAGAACTATTTCGAAATTTGACCTCGCTATGTGGTGTAAAAGTAAATTATTCAATTTCTTACCATCCTCAGAGTAATGGAAAAATTGAACGCCTACACTGAACTTTAAAAACAAGCTACTAGATGTCATAATTTTCTTAATTGGACAGAAACATTACCAACAATTCTTATGGGTTTGCGAGTTGCTCTCCATGAGGACTGTAAATATACAATAGCTGAAATGGTTTATGGCAAAACTATTAAATTACCTGGCGAATTTTTTGAAGAATCAAACTTGCCAAAATATAATGATAATTTTGTAAGTAATCTTCGCAAACAGATGGCTCTCTTAAAGCCCTACCAATCCAAATCCAAATGTAAACAAAAGATTTTCATCCCAAAAGATTTGTACACATGCTTGCACGTCTTTCTGCGGGTTGACAGAGTAAAAAAAATTTGGAGCCCCCATATGAAGGACCCTTTTTGGTACTGCAAAGAACCCCGAAATACTTTCGTCTATCAATTAAAAATAAACATGTTAATATCTCTGTGGATAGGCTAAAACCAGCTTATGTGTTACAAACTAATGAACTTTTGTCTTCAACTTCAAAAAATGATCATACATCTGTGCCAAGTGAGCAAACATCTGTGCCAGGTCTGCAACTAGAACAACCTAAAAAATCAACACACTGTGGAAGACATGTAAAACGTTTTAATGACGTTATTGACTCTTCTTGAAATTGTAACTCCTTCATGTTCATTTAAAACTATGTTTTTGTTTGCGTGCATAATTTCAATTTATATATTTGTATAGATATTTGTATCTTCTCTCCCACCATGTTTTCAGAGTAACGTACCTTCGTTACTGGCAGGGGAGTGTGTACAATTATTATTGGTCATAATAACTATAACTATTTCTATTAGCTAATAACTACTACTTTCACTTCACCCATCGCTCAACTGAAATGTTGTTATGACTAAAATCAACAAGGGGAATTACCGAGCGCTAGAAAGAGCAATAAAATGTTATAATACGAAAAATTTATTCTTGCTTTTGTTTGGCTGTTTAAATTATTAGAGAAAAAAGAACGTTGCAAGCGACTACAGAGTTGTAAATTTAATTCTCTTTCTAATTTTTTTAATAATTTTCGTTGTAGCAATTTTTAGAGCCGTACGCTTCTTTATATTCTTCGAAAGTCTGTTCATTACCAAATAGAAAATTTTCCCTTCTTCTTGTCCTGGAATCCCTGATATTCGTGCGCCAAAAGTCTGTGATAATTACATTACCATTCCTCATATTTCTGTTCGAGGATTAAATCCAGAAGCAAGTAATAATTCCACTTGTTATTAACACACATAATTTATTTACATATAATACAATGGTTACAAAACAATTAGGCACACGTCTTCTGTATTATTAGGCAAAACACCTTCGTCCTTCTAAAACTAAAGTTGCAACATTGCAAGCGACTACAAACTAAAGAACGCATTCCTTCCAAAACAATGAAATTCTGTCCCGGGGGAGGGGGAAATCTAAGCGCTATGAAAGTGACTAAATAAAAATAGCTATGAAAGGTTTTTATGATATAAAGATACCTTCAGATGGCGCCACTTATGCAGCCAGTTCTCAGTTTCCGTTCGCTGATTCTCAGCCCTTCCGAGGAAAATGAAACCTCATCATTTTCTTTCCAGTTCTCCTGCTGCAGGAGTAGTTCTTTCACGCTGCTTTTCATAGTTCTCGTTTGAAGCATTTGGCATCTTTATGACTAAGAGATAAGCCACCGAGTTTAATGGTCTTCACTTGAAAGAGTCAAATTTATGCTGAAAACGAAATTAATCCATCAAATGAAATGAAAAAAACGTTTAATAAAACATTCTGCAATTTTTATTCATTAGAAGCACTAAAACTGCTTGTCTACACGTCTCTGGAAATATGATCAGTCTATTTTAGTAGTTCTCAGTCTGTTTTGCCCCTGTACTTCTTGCACTGTTGCTAGAAGATCAATCCTTCCCTCCTTTCTCAAACTTGAAAAATATATATGCATTTATTCAAATTTAAATTAGCTTTTAATGTATATTATAAATTAAACAATAAAATGTTTAGAAAATGTTGATAAATATCCAAACTTCAATAAAAGTAGCTTTTTTATAAACTAAAATAAAATGCTTAACAGCTAAATAAAAGGCTGGCGCATTTCTGTTCTATTCGCTCGTAAAATTCAAGTAATTCCATTGCCCAGACAACACCTACTCTACTAACAATCGGTGCTAATTCAGAAGCCTTCTCAAACTATCCAGATAGCACTCCAGCTGTTGAAGATAAACCAGATATTCTCAACCATGGGGGTATGCGGTTTGCCTTTTATTTAAATATTAAGTATTTAGTTTTACTTAATAAATATAAAAAAATTACTTTTATTTAAGTTTTGGTCTTTATCAACATTTTCTATATTTTTTCTTGTTTAATTTATAAAACAAAATAATTATTTAAATTTAAATAAATGTTTATGTACAATTATGTTTTGGAATGGAAAGGGGGGAAGAGATTGTCTAGCTGTGGTGGAAGCAAGGAGGTTAGAATAGACCTCCTCTATTCCTTGGGTGAAAGGAGTGTATGGAGCAAAAACACTGAGATAATTTTTTTTTTCGTTGAATGGCAACAATTTTTTTAAGTCACGACGTGATTTTTCTCCTAGGACGCGAATTTAATTGCTTAATGAAAAAACAGCACCACCTGTTTTATGAAAAGCATGCCGTAAAAAATTTTCGGCTATTCAAAGTAGGAGTCTACGAAATCAACATTATAAAATTCATACTTTGTATGGCATCTCGCTTCTAATCCTGAAGTATATGATGCATGTGATTAATTTTCGATATAACAAACACAGCAGTTTTTATTTTATGTGAGGAGGAAAAAAAATATTTCATTTTACTGAAAGGAAACTAAAAATCTAATTTACTGTTGCCGAACTTTTACCTCCTCTGCTTACTATGAATGACGTCATTCAACTAACCAAGCAAAGCTTTATTAAATTTGCAATTAAACTCAGATTTGTTTCTTTAATTATTCTCTAATATAACACAAGCCTATACTAAAAACGTGCTTTTCATCGCTTTAATTTATGTAAAATGCCAGACATATATAATATTAGCTGATTATCCTCATTTTGTATAGACAAGATTTTTTTTTTTTTTTTTCCTTTTTCTTTTAAGAAGCACACCTAGCATTCAAGAAAAGAAACACATAAGCTCTATCCTTATAAGACTGTTATAGAAATGGAAAGCGTTACGTAAAGCTTTTTGTTCAAATATCCTTTCCAGTTAACCTATTTTCATTCATGCATTCTCCCTTAGGTGGGTGTTCGTATTAATGAGATGTCATAATACGAAAGCCGCTGCTCGCAGCGGTATTCCTTTTCATTTCAATCGTACTTAAAGAGGAAAATATTTAACGATGTCAGAGCGATTCACTGTCACATCGACAGATCAAAGGACTGTCACCGGATTGGAAAGAAATTACGGATCCACACAGTTTTTTGATGAATCAGTTAGACTTCAGGATGACGCATGCTACGGTAGGTTAACGTGGCAAAATGTAAACAATGGCTTTTAAATGTAGCTTGCTCAGCTGCTCAGTGTAAGGGCGATGAAAGAGTCTGCTTCATTGGCGCACATGTATCTCATAACTTTAGCCGATATTGTAATGGGAAATGTGTATTTGTTTCATAATAAGGCAAATAATGTTTCCTGTAATTTGAGTCAGGAAATGGTCTACTCAGAAATAACCTTTTAAGTGGTTATTATAACAGTGTCATTATTTATTCCCAAAACTGAAGCAATACGGAATTCAGCTTCTTATTTGGTTAATTGAAACTCACGTGTTTAGGAAATAGAAGGCGTTAGCGATAAATTAGTTTTAATAAACTAATTATTAGTAATAATTTAAGTATATTAATGAATCAACAGAATTATACATTTTTATGCCTAATATATCACTAACTATTATTTACTATCACTAAATATTACTATATTTTTAAAGTTGTTCTGAATACAATTTTAAATTATATTGTATCATCATAATTTTTTTTTAAATTTTAAATTATCATTATTATTTTAATTTTTGTTTTCTTTCAAATTACCATTAACACAAACATTAATTTTCATGCAGTTATATTTTAAAATTTTTTACCATAAAGTTTGATGTACTTGAAAAATATATTTTATTTTCTTCCTTGTACAAAAATGCTTCTTATATTTTGAGAACACAAAACATTGTTATCAAAATAATGATGCTTCTTAGGTTTAATTTTAGTATATCATCATTGACAAAAATGATTTCTAGGTAACTCCTTCTCTCCAAAAAAAAAAAAAAAAAAAAAAAAAAAAAAAAAAAAAAAAAAAGAAAACAAATTTTTCTAAATTTTTGAAATTTAATGCATAAATATGTCAATATTTCAAGGAACAAATTTCCACATGAAGTAGAAAAGCAATAGTTATCATTAAATTGCTTCAGAGTTCCATAACTGTAGCTTACATATTGCCATTACACTTACTTTGTTCTAAATGTTGTATATCTTTGCAAAAGTAACATTTGTGCATTTTTTTCTGTATATGAGAGCCAACTATAATTATACCAAACATAATTTTTGAACATATAAATGTTCTCTTTTATAATCTGGTGCTTTTACATATGCTTATATAAATCACGATGCATTTATAAACTGTAAAATATGAAATCACATACTTCAAAATAATTATTAGTATTGAAGATAAGGAGAAAGGTAAAATTTGTGTATGGATTTAACCCATATTTTCAGCTCTGTTTCTTTACTCTTATCTCCTAGCTATAGAGAGCTTTGAGATTTGACAGTCAGATTAAGCTGTGCTTAATAGCCATCATTTAATTGCTATGTCTACCATTAATTTTTTTCCTTAATTATTAAATAAATATTTGTTAGGAAAGAATAAAAATACCTTTCCCACTGATATAATTTGCATCAGGTTTTGATCCATATGTAAAGAGAAATGTGTAGGAATAATATATGATGATTTTAATAGAAACTAGACTTTAATTATATTTACACTATAAATAATACGATTTTTATACATAGGTATTGTGTATATATATGCAGAACAGTTAACATATCTACTGTTTTAAAATTGAAGTCCACCGATACAGAAAATTCAAGGTGTAACTTAATAAAGGATGATTTTCATATTGCTTGTACTGTTTAAGGTACTGTATTGTTATCAAGACCAGATTCAGATATATGTATGTATGCACATGCGCATGTGTATGCATATATGTGTATATGTATACACATACATTTGCATGTACTTATGCATAAATGAACACATCCAGCCATCCATACATACATGCATTTCCGAACCCGGTCCTGATAACAGAATAGTACCTGTTTAAGATCAGAAACATTGTTAATAAAAGTGGTATTTTTCACATGCATCTTTTCTGAGAAAATTTATAAATACAAGTATATCTAAATCAATGAATGTATTACCAAAATTTTTTTACAACCAAAATATCACAAAATGCTGCTGAAAAATTAATTAATTATAGACTAAAAAGTAACAAGCTCTGAACCAAATCCACAAAGACATGAAAGAAATCAAATTTAAAACCAGTACTATTCCCAAATCCCACAATAAAAATGTAAAAAAGAAACCCCTTCAACTTAGTGTTTTTAAACCAGAAGTAATCCCCACAACAACAGAAATACATAAAAAAGAAAAGGAAAATGAATACAATTAAATATGATTCAACATTATCAAGAGAAGGTAGATCAGTTTTCAGTTGAACTTCATTTTCTACGAAAACCACTGTGCTTCTCTTCATCCAAAATTAGATGATGAATCATTTTAAATTATTTGATTATTATAGTTCATCTGAAAATTCTGAATTTCTTCTCTACACAGCTGCTTTTCTTTCATATGAAATAATACTGGAAAAATAGAAATTTAAATGAAAAAAATTAATGTTGCCTAATAAAGCAATAGTAATATGTACAATTTACTGATATTGAAATTCAAATTAGAATGTAATAATTTACAAAATGTAGAGAAAGAACTCAAATCCTATTTACTAAAAAGAATTATTAACTGAGAACAAATACTTTGTCTTACTTCTTCTTTAAGTAAGAAAAAGTGGAAATTTATCTTTGTTGGAAAAACAAAAAAATTAAATTCAAATGGATCGGGATAACAGATCAAAATAATGTTGGGATAGCACTGGTTTTAAATTTCATTTCTTTCATATCTTTGTGGAACTGGTTTGGAATTTATTACTTTTTTAGTCTATAACAAAGTAATGAATGTTATATAGCATCTTTACATGAAGATATGATTTTATTAAAATGCATTATAGGAGTTATGTAATAAACTTGCATGCTATTGTTGGAAAATATTCCTACTTTTTTTCAATTTTCAATCTTTCAGATTTAGGGATGTATTTCTGTTATTTTTTGTCTGATGAAAATTTTACAAAAAATTCCACTTTCTTTAAAAATAAGAAATATTAAATTAAAAAAAATAATAAATAAAAAATTCATATCACGATTATTTATCAAGTGTATGACATATCAAATGGTTATTTAATTTACCATATATAAAATCAGTTTAGAAATCTTAAACATTATGAAGTTCAGTATTAAAGATAGAAAATTAATAATATTTAATGAAAGAATTTTTTTTTCTGGCATGCAGTGAGCAAACTATTAGATTAAATTTATCTTTATCATATCAGATTACATGATATTAAAGAACGTGTGTAGTATAGACAGTAAAATTTTTAGAGAGGATAATGAATCAAAGTGCACAACAGATGCTTTAATTAAACTAATGCATTTTAAGATTAATTTTGTTTCAGTATGTAAAAGATGATTGCATTAGACTGCCAGAGAACAACACAGTTGTTTGGTCTGTCTCCAGTTCTGAACAATTCCACAGGATCTAATCCAAGTACTACTGCTCCTCTTTATTATTAATTTCTTGAGAAGACTTTCTTGTTAACAGATTTACAGTATTTCTATTTCATAAAGGTACTATACTCACGAATACTTTTGCTTTGTTTGGTCTTTTATCCTAAATCCGAACACATGGCAATCTATCCCCATGAACCAACATACAAATATGACAAATTAAATACTGAATTATTTCTATTTTAATCAAAACTTGCACTCTTGCGTATTATTTGAAATACAATCTTTCTGCATTATGGAAATAAAAATACGATCATATAATGAAAGAAAGGAATTGTAGGGAACTGTTTTAGATATAGGTTCAAGAGTGAATGTTGCATTTTTTAGATCTCTTTAATGTCAGAGAAAAGTTTCTGGAGAGGCAATGTTAATTTTGGGAAGGAAAAGTAATCACAAGGACATAAGTCTAGCAAATAGGTACACTTGTTTTTGGTCCGTAAACTGCTGTATACAGACTTACCAGAATAAAACTGCATTTTCCTGCAATACATTGTACTGTTGCATGTGACAAAATGTTTAGAATAATATTTTTGAATGAATGATGCAAAACACAACAGCTTAATTGTTAGTGCTAAAAATCCACCTAGTCACACGATGTACTTTGCAAAATGCAATGCAGTTTTAACCAGTCAGCTTTTTAGTGATTTTTAAAAATTGCATTCTTATTCTTTAATTATTATACTGCATATGATAAAAAATAATAATAAAAGCTTTGTGAATGAATAATAAAAAACAGAATTCGTTTCACAGGATACACAATCAACTGCAATTAATAGTGGCACTACTAAAGATTCCTCTGCCGCCCAACCGGTATAGTGGTTAGCTTCTCTGACTGCCGTGCTGAAGGGCTCGGGCTCAAATCCCAGAGAAGGCATGGATGTTTGTAAATATATAGTGTCGGTGCGGCATGGCGGCACTCTAAATATGCGGTGAGCCGAAAGTCCTCTCATGTGGTTTGGTGGAAGGGGAGAGGGGTGGGAGAGCTTCGGGCCCGTCCCCCGGGGTACTCTCAATCAAAATTGGGGGCAGAACTGAGCCAAATCGCACTGTCACCTGTTAGGTGCTCAAGGCTGTTGCCAATGACAGGATTAATCTTGCGCTCCTTGATACGAGAATTCTCATGAGCTTGGGCTGACTTTGTCAGACAAGTGGGCATGAGTAACAACAACAAGATTCCTCTTGAAGAACTAAAAAAATATAAGCAAAAGTTCATTACTTATTGAAGTAAAGGATATATGCCAGAGTAAAGTTTTGGTACTTACGTACTATGACGACTACCTTGGCGACATTTGGAGACAAAAGTCTTCATTGGCATTTTATTTTATGTTTATAAATTAAATAAAAGAACTTCATCAAAGCAAATTAATTTAAATTCTTTTAAAAATGCAAGCCCCAATTATAAAAGAACAAAAACTTAAAATACTAAAATCCCGAATATATATATATATATGTATACATATAAAAAAATGATATACCAAATACGAATAGAAAAAATTAATCTTTTTTATTTTTACTATTGTAAATGATAATTAACAATTATTAAACTTACTTCTGAATAAGCTTCAGTGAAAGTTACATAAATAAATTATATTTTTGATACATAATATGCGTACAAATTTTTAAAAAATTGAGAGGCATTTAGTGTTAACTTTAAATAACAGATGGCAGCACAATATTTCACAACAATTACAACTTCCTCACTTGAAGGAAGTTTCACGTGTTTCACCTAAACGTAATAATCGGCGTAAACGTAGCAAAAAAAGCTGTGGTAATAGCAAATGCGGGACTAGTGCGAGATAATACTCTTTATTTCAGCGTCCTCTATAACCTATATTAGGGTTAACCTTTTTTTTATAGCCGCCCAACCGGTATAGTGGTTAGCGTCGCCGACTGCCGTGCCAAAGGGCTCAGGTTCAAATCCCGCTCATAACCAATGTTAGGCTTAACCTGTATAACATACAAAGGTCGCTGGATTTGGCGAGATATCTAGGTAGTCGTCATAATACGTAAGTACCAAAGTTTTTTTGTAGCTAAAGTTGGAAGACTTATAAAAGTTTAACAGTTATTAACTGGCATTAATCACATGACTACATATTAAAAAAAAATCAAGTTTGAAATTTGAAAGTTAAAGAAACTTGAGAAAAAGATTATTTTTGTAATTTTTTTAAATAATGTTATTTAACATAAAAAGTGTTTACTATGTTACTTTCAATAGAGATGGTTTTAAAAATTCTAATATTTCTTAATTCTTTGACTACAAATTAAAAAAAAAAATCCCCTTTTCTTTCTAAGGGAACAAAATATGTCATAAATGTGGTAAATTTAGCATTTGGGATATTTTTGACACTGTTTTCAAGTCAAAGGATAGGACACAGATGTCCCATCTGTAGTTAATGGTAGAATATGTATGTTCTACACATAATGATAGACTTACTATAAGCACATCTCTTATTCTGGAAAACTTTATTATATGAAATAGATTTTATATCATATGGTACAGGGTTGTTCTTTTTTCTATGTTCATTTGTATAAAATGAGCACATTGGCATCTTGATTTTTCAATTATTAGAAGACAATTCCCAGCATTTAGGAGATTCTAAGTACTTTTTAACCCAGCAGTAATTTTTAAACTTTTAGTGGGACATAAATGTTTTGTTAGTAGTCAAAGGGTTAAAATACTGACAGATTTAAATGAGTATAATATTTTTACATAAGAAATGTGCTTGCACTAATGACTTCTTGATTAAAACTAGAAAATACCAGTTTTTGCACATTTTTTTTATTATTATTTTGTTAAACTGAGCACAGTTAAATGAAGATATTCTTCATCCCTTGGTGGTGGTAGCTCCTTTAATCTAATTAAGCCAGTCTCCAGCATTCCTTGAACCCTAAACATTGATGCTGTGTGTAAATCAAACAAGTTAATAATTCTAAACAAAATATACATGAAGGTATATTGAATTTCTTAGTTTATTACTATTTATTAAGTTGGAACAAATTAGCCTGTGCTCTCTGAAATTCAGCTTTGTCTGATTCTAATGACACCAGAGCTTTTATAATTTTATTTTTTACTTTGCAAATGCAAACATCTGTTGAATTAGCTGATACAGTGCAATTATAACATTAAAAAAAATTTAACAAAACATAAAATTAAAAAACTGACCTAGCAAATTAATTATTTATTACTTTACCTGATTTTTATAAAATAAATTATTTTTATTCGGTTATATATTTTGCATTTATTCTATGTGATATTATTTATTGTCATTATTTATTGATTTATCAATAGTCATTATTTATTGTTATGTCATTTTTAGATAAATTATGCTTGATTCTGAAATTAATATATTGATTTATATAAAAACATATTCCATAATTGTTTTTTAAAATTACAGCCCAATGTTAAAGAAATTCAAATAATATTTTAATCAGAAGTAATTAGTCCATTACACTGCATATAAAATAAATAATTAAAATGATTAATAACTATAGCCAAAAATAAAAATTACCATTGCGAAAATTAGTTGCAGTGAGTAATCTGCCGGCTTTCCTTCTGCATGATTTATCAACTTTTCGCAGCTTCATTTGCTGTATATCATTTCACTTCCGTGTAAATAATACATGAAAAAGGAAACGAAGTAAAAAAAAATAACGATTGGGAACCACGTGTATAATTCTAGGGAAAAATAGGGGTGAGGGTACATCGCACGCATGCGTACTTGAGAACTGAACAAACTATTGTTGACTGCCAGCTGAGTGTATATTGGGGTGTTTTATAACTTTCATGTGCGTAGCTTTGTTTTAATATAGTGACTGCATAGTTGATAAAGTTTGAAAGAAAATGCCACTTGTTGACGATAAAGAAAGAACAGCTGATTACTCTGATTGTAGCAGCAATCATTCTTCACCACTTTTGTTTGGCAGAAAATTTGAGATATTATGCGTGGACAAGACGCCGGTAGGAGATAATGCATTTGATAACGAGTTGACAACCCGTAGCTCCGTTACATCTCCCGAGACTTCAGAAAAAGTGGGAAATGATAAGATTGCATCAGATTTGTTGTTACAAGGTTTGTTTTCTTTTTTTGAGTTATCTTTTATTTATTTATTTATTATTTTGGTTGTTAGAGCTCAAGTGCCTCTCGTAGTTTCAGTTTCGCATTGCTACGTAGAGGAATATTTTTTTTTTCTTAGTCACTCACTGTAAGTTCAAATGATAGATGATTTATTGGGCTTCAGGTGTACTTAAATTATTTCTGTAGTTCAGTTTAGAAATTAGAATTTAAATTAAATATAATTGCAGAAAATTAATTGTTCATATCACATGGTAGATTTGCTGTTAACTTGCGGTGTGTTGTTTAATGGTAGTATAGTAGCTCGCATTCAGATTTATTTGCAGATATTAGTGAAGTTACTTTTATTTTTTTTTCGCATATACTATCGGTCATCTCTTTTTTAAAACCTACTTGTTCGGAAAATAATTATTTAAAATGTTTTTGACAAACAAACTAATTTAATTGGAAAGTTCTGAGTATTGTAACACGGAATAAACAATTTACAGTGGCTCACAAAAGTGTTCGTGCAGTTAACGAGTTTCAGCGAAGTGTTGCTTTATTCATTAATAAAAATTAATATTTTAAAATGAGAATTTATTAATAATATCTATAAATTTCTCTTAGCAAAAGTATATTTAAAATTTTATGAACGTAGTAAAACTTTTTCTTTTTTTTAGAAAATCAATAGCAAAAACGTAATGGAAATGTTACCACACAAAAGTTTTTGTATACTTTAAAGAACGTTTTGGTATACTTTATACTTTTTTTTTTTACATATTAGTATATATTGTAGTATCTGTAGGATATCCTTCAGCATTTATGACAGCTTTCAAATATCTGGGCATAGAGTTCACCAGTTTTTTTGTAATATCTGCATCAATGTTCCTCCATTCTTCCATCATTTCTGTTTTTAATTCCATTTTTGTTTTAGTGTTGTGCCTTTGTGCTGTAACCCCTAATGTGTTCAGTTCCATTTAAATCTAGTGGTGTTTTCAGAACTTGTGGACAGTTATAGACACCCAAAGCAAACGTTGAAGGTAGCGTGCTTAAGATCGTTATTCTGGTAAAAAAAAAAAATCTGAAAGGATTCAGATTTTAGATTACGTCCAAAGGGATCTTGCTTAATAATATGATAACTTGCCGAACGAAACAAACATTAAACTAAACCCAATACGAACACAAAAACCAACCCAATATAATTCCAATAGTGAACCCAATACAATTCCATTAATCCATCCAGTACAGACCCAATAACCAACACAGTACAATTCCAAAAATTCTAATAGCCAACCCAATGCAACTTCAATTACCAACAAAGAAACATAAGCACTAAATTGAAAAGTGAATCGGACATTTTTGTGAAACGACGCAAAACGCCCAAACAAAAGTAATAGTCCTTCGGGACTCCATCCCTTTGGACTAAAAAAAAAGTTGTTTCAAGTATCCAAATTTCGGGTGGATAATTTAAAATTATCTTTTAAAATATTTAAATAAAGAGCATGGTTTATTATGCCATCAATAAAAATTAAATATTTAATCCTGATGCTGATGTGCATTCTCACACAAGGATCCTGTACCATCATGCTTTATTTTTTCAACCAAGGTCTTAGGATTAAGTTCCTTATTTTTTTTCCCTCCAGTTATACATCCATCGGAACCAAAAATGTTAAATTTGCTTTCATTTGCAAATAAGACATGGTTCCAATATGCTTCGGGCATATTTATCACTGATTTTGCAAAGAAAAGCATAAGCTTTCTATCTTTTGCACTTGCAAAAATTTTTCTTTCAGCTGAGCGCTCATGTAATTCATCTGATTTGAGTACTCGTTGGACAGTTTCAAGTAAAATTGGGAGTAGAAAATTTTTCAGTAAATTCTGTAGAAATTTTTACTGCACTCAAACATCCCATACCGCACTGTAGAATGGAATAAATCTACTAATCTAGCGATATCTTGAATCGAATTTCCATTCTTATGATGAAAAATGATCAATTTTCGAATGATATTTGTTTCCTTACGTATATGAGTACAAATGTTACGTAAATGAGTTCCTTATGTGAGTTATTTACAAAAATGTTTGGGTATACAATCCCTTTTGTGGTGTGTTTTGTTTATGCCTCCTTATATTTTCAATTTTAGGAAAGAAAATAAGTCGGTATTAAAAATGAAGAAGTTTGGTTTTATCCAAAATCACATGGAGATGATATGAAAAAATATTGGGTTTTATATTCAGATTCAATTCCGTGTTACAGTGCTTTTTCTGCAAGTTCTTAAAATGTACTAACACTTTAAGAGCCACTGTATATTTAATAAAAACATAAAAATAACAAGACATTCAATATTCCATTGGATATTCTTTAGCTAAAATTACACTTTTCATCACTTTAGCATGGAATCAGTTAATTTTTTTTATTCAAGAATGTTCTATTTTCTACTATTCCTCCTTAAGAATTACTTTTAGTGGACATGTGTTTTTTATGTATGTTTCTTTACTCTTTTCCCCACTCCACACCTTGCATGTTTGATAAGATTTAAGCCTGGAAAGTATGGAGGAGCTTTGATAATTTCACATTTGTGTAATAACCACAAGTAGACATTATATAACAACCACAAGTAGACTGCATTTTAAGATTGCTGTCCTAGAACTTGAATCTGTTTTACGTTTCAAGTTTCCTTGCAGAACCTTTCAGTTTTTCATCAAGAATATATGATTATATTAGTTCATATTATTTTCTATAAAAACTAAATTTCTCATCTCAGAGGCAGCAAAACATCCCCAAATCAATATTTTTTCACCCCCATGCTTAAAAGCAGGTTTTTTGGATTCAGCTTTTCACTTGATTTTTGCTACACAGTAATTCGGTCATTGGGTACATATATATTCGAGATTACTATAAGTGTAAAATTTTTCATACAATAAGTCTTTGCTGTCTATGGGTTTTGTGAAGTCAGATGTTTTTTTTCTTTTTTTTCCTATTGATTTCCCTCTAGAAAATGAAAAATGTTCTTTTGGCTGATTGCTCATTGTATCCACATGACTCATTTATCGGTGAAGAATAAGTTTTATTTCAAACCATTCTTCTAAATCTAAATCTGCTGCAAATTTTATAGAATTATTTATTGCATCTTATTTGATTTTTTGTAAGTTAAATCTCAGATTCATATATGCTAGTTTGGAATGTAGTCCACTGTTCAATGCATTTTCAACAGTTTTTACAATTTCCATCATTTTCTAACATTAGAGATAGTTGAATGCTATATCAAGGTCTCTTTGGATATTTTGTTTACCATTTTTAAAATAATGAAAAATTATGGAATTTAAATTTTATATATATATATTTGAGTGTTGGCCAAACATTACTAGTGAAGCAATATTTTCCTCTTATCCCACTTCACTGTATGCTTGTATTTAGGTTGTATAACATAAAATCAAAAATGTGTTTTTATCATCATAATTTTCGTATTAGTAATTGTTGATGTTTTTGTTAATTTCAATTTGAAATTTTCTATTTTTTGTATAAATTTCACAATAATAAAATTTCCAGCAGAAATTAACATTCCGTCAGGCGCAATATATTTCGGAACAAATTCGGGTGCATTGAGCATTAGAGGTACTTCTTAATTTACTAAACTTTTTCATGCATAAAAAGTTTTTTTCTTACAAAAATCAAATGCTGTCCTTTATTATTAAACTTCCACGAGTTATAAAAATACTTAAGAGACAATAAAACTATTTTTATAGTCTTAAAAGAAAACTATTTATAATAAAAAAAATTTTTTTAAATAACTTTTATAAAGTTGTTGTACAAGACTAATTATAAATTTAAATTTAATTAAAACTTCTAATTTAAGTATAATCTGTCATTCATCTAATATATTAGGAGATATCTATCCTTCTACTTCTCACTTAATCCCAGTGGACACATGAAAACAGCATATGAGAGAGAGGTTGCTGTGTGACTCTTTTTGCACTCATATTAGCTTAATCTTCTCTTACGAGTCTCCATATAGCACATTTCATATGCTATCATATTTTTCATTTCATTTTTGGAGGTATCTGTGGCTGATCAGAATTTTGAAGTTGTTCTTGGTTAAGAGCGTATCTGTTTAATTTTTGATGTAAAGTGTACTGGCATCCCAGTAGACTTCAGACTTTGTTGAGCAAGTTGTCCAAACACAAGTTTATTAGACAGTTGTGTTATGAACAACCTTCTTTTAAGAGCTGTGTACCATTATCTACATATATGATCTGAGAAATGATTATCTTTAACATTGTAAAAAAGATTACGATGGCCCACCGTTTTACATTCTGAGCCACATTATACTAACCGCACATCTTATCTACAGTATCTACTCCTAACTTGGTTTTATTGCAGAAACATTATTTCTGGTTTCTGTTTGTTGTAATAGAAAGATCAATAGCTTGGTCATCATGCAATGATGGTACAAGAAGGAATTTTTGTTTTTTCTTGAAACTTAGGACACCAAAACATTACCATCACTACTGAAGCCAAAATTACTGGAGTGTTGTCATCTGGCTTTGTCCCAAATAAAAGTATTTTCTTCAATGCTGTCTTCTTCTCTTCCCTCTTATTCTGTCTCTGATCCCTCTTCACGTTTCTCTTCACCATCTTCTGAATCAATATAGCTTTATGACAGAGAATATAGATGACATCTTCATCTTCTTCATCTGATGCCTTCAATAAATGATGAATTTCTTCAAGGTCTTGAGGGTTTCTCAAATCAAAACATTTTTTTTTTGACATTTTGATGCCTGAACCAATAATGTTTATAATGTTACAAAAATGTCTTTGTCAAATTTTGTAATAAGCAATATTTAAAATTTTTAAAACATTTTATAATTCATGACCTGATTGAGTGCAGTGTGCTCGAAAAGCCGGAGCTCCAACAAAACATAATCAGTTTTGTAGATAATCATAAAATATTTTATTATATGAAATTGCTAACCAAAAAATGTAATACAGTATTAAAAAAAATCACAGAAAACTTGTCAAATTACAACAGGTGATCAGGTGCATTGAGCCTATTATATCATTTCATCTGTCAACTGGAAAAATGATGAAATATATTCACCGACTGACCTTACGACTGCCAGTGGCACTAGAAGAGGGAAAGCTAACTGAATGGAAAAGGAGTGACCACATTTGAAGGAGGCAGGGCAAACAAAAGTACTCGAGGTGTGCTGCACCCTGAGATCAAATGCACCCGACAGAATGTTAATTTGTAGTGTTTTCCCATGTTCTCTTCAGATAAGGTATAATTTTATCTCATGATTTGTAGGCAGTCATGGAAATATAAATATATTTTGCCAAACAAATAATAAATTGGAAATGCAGACGACAATGCATTGTGATGCATAAAAAAAAAGTTGTGACAAGAAACATTGCTTTTAACAAAACTTTTCGAGTCTCCAAATCATTATGCAAGTTACTGATTAATATTTTTTGAATGAATTATTTTATTTCAAGAAATATGTGGATAATATTTATTTTGCAACATACAAGGGAGACAAAAAATAATATATCAGAAAGGAAACAAATTTGAAGTCAGTATTTCAGCATTAAGTACAAGAACTAAGCAAATACATTTCAGCAATACAAACACCTGAAAACAAATGTAAGCTACTATAGTTACCAGCTTTATTCGTTACTGTTATTTTCAGAAGTTTTTTTTTTTTTTTAAGTCCAAAGGACTATTGTTTGTTTTCATTTTGCGATTTTGCTTTAATTCACTATATATGTCCGATTCACTTTTCAAATTGTTGCCACCAAATGTTATCGTTCTGTATTATATTTAAAGAAATTAAATAATGAAGAATCAGCATAAAAGTATGTATATTTCTCCAAATGTTATAAAACAATGGTACCTAGAGCCATCCAATTTTGAATAACATACATTTCCGCTTGAATATGTACATCTGGAAGCCCAAATCTGGAATTTGTTTTATTGTCTATCTTGCATTTTGTAAAACTTTTAACAAATTTTTGATGAACAAACTCAACGATTTAAGAGCGAGCAATGGCAACACTCTACAGAAAAAAAAAAAAACCTTTTATCTCCAGCACGTGGAACTGTATATCAGAAATTTTAAATTATAGTAAACAGTAACTACTTAAAATAGTAATTTTAAGATAAATTATAATTTAAACAGAAATTGTGTAAACAAATTAATGCTTAAAGATATCCTCATTTTAAAATTATTTTGCAATATTGCTGTTGAACTGAATTTTATGGTTTAAGTGCAAAGAACATAATATTTAATAAATAAAAGTAACACACAAAACGTTAAAAAAGCACTCTTTGAATGTAATTAAAAATCTGAAACCTTTCAGAATTTTTTTTTTAAATTTGTAATTTATACTTCTTACTTTATGCAATTTTTGATTTAGATTTAGGATGATAAATATCTTATTCCTTTCTCCTTTATTAAGTATAAAAATTATTTTAATAAAATATGCACACAAAAATTATTTTATTGCAAAGTATAATGTTTTATATAATATGTACCTTAAATCTTTGTCAAATGAATAAAATGTATTTATCTTATGTAGTGTATGTTTTTTATGTTATAGAAAATAAGTTTAATACTCTCATGAACTTTCTTAATGTAAAAATTATGAAGAAATTTTAATTCATTTATTAAAAGATTTTTTTTTTTTTTATTTAACACTTAAGATTATTTG
>KK116188.1:24411-35455 GCA_000611955.2 Stegodyphus mimosarum
TCTAGACCTTTTTTTTTTTTTTTTTCAATAAGAGGGAAAACAAAATTTCAAGAAAAAACTGTGAATGCTATTATTTAAGACTCGGAAAAAAATTTTTAGGACACTGGCAAGTGGAAAATTTATAATTTAGCCATTCCCACCTTGCCTCTAGATTTGCAAGAATTTGTTTATAATTAAAATTATACCAATAATTTCATTATGTTTCTTATTAATTGAAATTTTCAGTTTTATCAACTGGCTGTTTGCTTCAAGAGAAATATTTATTTCGTATTCATTATTTGTTGCCCTGTATTAATGAAAAGTTACATTTTTAGAACAAATTCATTTTCTTAATATGTGCAAAAATATATGTTTTTAGAATTTTCATAATATTTCTGAATTTTTATTAGTATCTGCGTGGTTTTGTTGAAAGCATTAAAAATTTTAATCTCTCCCAGAAAATAAAGTGTATGTTCAAATTCATTTAGATGAAACCCCCTTCACATCATGAACTTACTAAAAGTAAACATGAACAGAATTTCTGTCCCATCAGTTATGTATATGATCTTACAGAAAGTTACAGTTAATGCAAATTTCAGTTAGCATGAATTATGAACTGTTTTTTATTCTTTTCCGTTGCATCATTGGATTTCATCATTTAACACAAACTTTAAAAGTTTTTTACATTTTTTCCATGTTGTTTTTCAGCTAGGGCTGCATTCAAAAATGTTCCGTCCTGTTTAATTGAAAACCTCACACAATTCAATTGTATTCTTTAAAAAATAGCCAGCATGAGTAACATTTTGCTGCAATTGCTATCATTGCATCATTAGTGAGCTTCAATCAACAAATGCAAATCTGTGTTTTGATGTGCTTTTTTAGTCTTTAAAATTTAACTAGTATGACTAATGTTAAATCTTGAATAATTCTGCATCAGGCAGGTAAAATTACTCAATAGGACATAGCATACAATACTAAATGAAATATACCAATTAAAATTTTGATGGAATTTCATTTACAGTAAAATGTGTAAATATATTTACTGGTATATACAGTTATTTATATTTTAAGTTACACATGAATTTTTAGGCTGCACTAATATCTTTTCTCTCTGAAAGTTTTAGCGACACTGTTCGATTGATGTATAGAGGACACTCTGGTAGCTTTCGTTACACATTTCGTGTCCTGAAAGTGACTAACACTAAATTGCAAGCAGTAGGCAAGTGATACATGGCCAAGAGGAAGAAGACAGACATATAAATCTGCAGACAAAGCTAAATATCTTCGAGGAAGTGGGGCATGGTGTATTGAAAAAAATTACAGTTGCCAAATTTGCCATATGTACAATACTTTTAAAGATTGCAAAAAAATTCTCATCGGGTTCCGGAAACAAATCTAAGCAATTTCACAGTACTAAGTGCAGAGATGTTGAAACTTTTACTGCTAGAAAGGTTCAAACATATGTGCACTTCCAGTGTACCTTTAAGTGAATGTATAATTCAGTGAAATGGAAGCAAGAATACAAAAAATTTAGACATTCAAGATTTTAGTTGTTTTTTTAATTGGCTGTACTGCTTCAAAAGAGACACGTGATTTCATCAGTAGTGATTTTGGTAAGTTAATAAAGTTGATAAAGAAAGAGCAAACAGCTGGTTACACGAATTTGACTGAGTGAGAGAAAAGTATGCCTTGTGCAATGTCTACAATATGAATGAAACTGGACTTTTTACAGTCTTTTCCCCAGATAGAAGGTGAATTTTTTTCCTTGGAATAGAAGGTGAGAAGTGCCATCTTAGAGCCCATAGTAAACAACTTATAACTGTTGTCTTTATGTGCAATGCAGATGGCAGTGACAAACATCTTCCTTAGGTGGCTGGTATATCTAAAGAACCACATTGTCAATAGTGATAAACATCTTCTGTGGGTGTCTGGTAAGTCTGATGAACCACATTGTCTTAAAAGCATAAATAGTACTTTACGTAACGTCTGTTCTCGCAATGAGAAAGCTTGGATTGGCAGCTCATCATTTTGTGATTGCCTTCTTTATTTTAATAGTTGAATGGTGGCTCAGAAATTGCATGTTCTTATATGACTGACATTGGATAAGTGTACAACCCATAGCATACATGATCTGAACTTAATGAATATAAAAGTTCACCCCCACACACAAATGTAACAAGTTGTCTTCAGCCTTTGGATGACGTTACTGCAGTTATGAAGAGGTCTTATTGCGACTTGTGAGAGCTGCAATTCACAGTACTGAAAAGGAGATGTGGAAATTAGTGTCATCACAGCATGTACAGAACTGTTTTTGTAGAGCTTGGAGATGTAAAGGTGCTAATCCATTGATGAGTTAGTTGGTGATAACGATACCACTTCACCTGATGGATGGAGTAGTCTATAACATGTGGCAAACTCTGATGTTGGTTTTGAGGAGTTTTTAGTGCAGATGATGCTGATGCTGCGTGTGCTTCAGTGGAATCTGATGCACAAGCAGTTATGTTCGAGGTGAAAAAAGTGTCATCAGAAGAAAGTGAGGAGGGTGATATCATTCCGCCCACCTGCCATGAAATGTTACACACCTTGGACACTGTAGAATGTTTTGCTGGAACATTTGAATTGACTGCTAGTTTTACAGAAGCAGTTAGTACAGTTGGCCATGAAGTTATCAAGCATAGTCATTCATAAAAAATGATGTATAAGGTCATTTCTTCAAACTACAGTACCGTAATTAATTTAGTACTGTAATGTTTTCTATGAGTACATCCATAATAATTTTGTGGTACTTATGTAACCATATCCTGTAAATGGCTAATGTGTAAAAAATATATATTCCAAAAATAATGAAATCTTGCTTTTTCGGTCACTTGAGACTCATGTTAAAGGGGGTTTAGCATAGTTTTTTAATGAATTACAGAATTGTTCAGAATCATTCATTTCTTAATTCAGAGAAATACTAAACTTCATACTAAATGTGTGGAAAATGTTAATGTGCTTTTTGACTGAAATTTGGTATCAGAAAAGTGTATGTGGGCAGGCAAATCTTAAACTGTAAAACTGTATTCTGAGTATAAGAAATGTTTTAGTAATTTATTTAATGGATATTAATATTAGAACATGTAGTTAATTTTCAGTTAGTGCAATAATTTGATGGTATCTAGTGGTTTCCTGCCAATTTAAAAAATTTCATATTTTTATTGTCAAAAAATTAATATTCAAGCTTTTAAGGGTCTTTCGTATTTACTTTTTCAGAGCTCTCACATGTTGCCCCCCCGGAATTTAAAAAGTAATTGAATTTTTTTTCTTTTCTGCTAGATCACAGAGATGCAGAACCTATTATACTGGAAGGAAATCTCTCCAGTTATGAAAAGAATCTTTATTTATATCATGTAAGTTTATTCCAGTTTTGTTTCATATATATTTTGGAACTGATGTGTATTATTCTTGGAGAGGGGAAAACTAAGAATTCAAGGAAATATATTGTTTTATCACAAAGAAAACAGGTTTGCTTATCAAGATCTGCTATAAGTCATATTAAGTTGCGCAGTATAAAATTATATATACATGTAAGACACTAAAATATGAAGAAAAATTTATTACCAAGTTAAATTTAATAGCAATGGTCCTTTAAATTCGTAGTTTTAATTGCATATATCCCCTCTTCAAGGCTCCATGCTTTTCCTGCAGTATCTGCACTGTGAAATTCTGTGCACAGTTGTTACTCAGGATTAAAACAAAAACATTACAAGCTTAAGAATATTATTGCAATTATATGCATCATTCTTTCTTCTAAGTTTTTTCTTATGTAGAAATTTTTTCATATTTTCTAGATTGCTGCATTGTTGTTGATGTAAAGAGTAATTTACAAAACAATTAAGCATTGATCTTATATCTTTCAGGAAGAAATGCCTGAAAGACCCAGAGTTGCAACTCTGTTGAATTCTTTAGCTAATTATAATGTTGCTATACCAAGTATAACAGAAAATTCTACATCTCTTCCAAAGGTAAGTTTCAAAATATTTTACACTTATATATGTACCAATTGTTATGAATTTTTTGTAATTTTTGCTGAAACCTCAGTTGTTTTGCAGTTTTATGCTTGAAGACTCTTTTTTTACGAATTCGTGTTTTTTTATTATTATTATAATTTTTTGGTTTGTTTTGCAAAGACTGCAAAAATGTTCTTATTGTGGGATTTGTTGCTTAATCAATTTTTGACATTAATTTTTATAAGACTTTTACTAAGGGTTACAATTATCTGTTCATAACATGCTTGGACAAATCCTCAAAGAAAAGTAAAGAAATATAGCATTTCATCACATTCTCATTCATACATTGGCGATTAATCACAATTTAATTGGCTTTAAGACAGGTTTAGTTTAATAGTATGTGAATTGGTAATTTCTTCATTACCTTTCATATCCATGTCCAAGTTGCCTCCCCCCTTCCCACACAGTCTTGAGAAAAAATTTAGGGGGGGGGGAACTTGTTGAATAAGTGACGTCGTTACCAATAAAACATTGTGCTGATATTCTTGATAAAATTTCGCTCATGATTTAATGAGTTTTTGCTTATTTCCATTTTAGCACACGATAAAATTTTAAAATATATGCAAAATTTTCAAAGAATTTTATTTGAATCCTTCAATCCTTATTTTGCAATGTAATACAGTCTCTTTTGTTTTACACAACTCATTGCAGGGAGTTTCTTGTAGATTCTGATAAATAAGACATTACTAAAAACAGGAAAAGTAAAAAAAAGCTTGTGTATGATCAAGATAAATATCGATGTAATTAGTGACTTATTCAATATGGTTACAGTTACAGATTCCATACAGTTATATTAACTGAAGAACGCTTCACAAATATTGTACAGATTGGATAAGTCTGACACCAGATGATGAAATGAAATGAAAATAAGAAGAATAAACAATTTTCTGTTTTTTCTGTATGATCGATATACTTAATAATCAGGTTTGCCTCCAAGTATAAGTCGACCCCTACTTCAAAGTTTGATTTCCCCCCCCTTAATTTTTGTTTTATATACGGGTATATACTGTTTTTCTTGAATATAGTAACAGTATTGTTATGTCATTAAAATTCTGATATTGTAATAAAATTAAAGAACATATCTACTCCCATTCTTGTTTTAAAATATCTAATATTGCTGATTGTAAAACATATGAAATAGTGTTAAATATTGTTTGCATGGGGTTTAATAAAATTTGTAGCAACAAAATTTATTTGATAAAAACAATATTGTCAGTATTTAGGCCAGATTACAAAGACAGGGGTATGATTCTAATAGTGATCTGTGATTTCTAATATTTTACCCCAAATTACTACAGTAAGAGCAGTTTTTAGTGAGTTCAACACATGTAACAAGCCCCAAGCTTCAACTTCTGTGGCAGGCTTTTGAAATTTATCTTCCTAAATGTTATTAAAATCATCTTTAATATTTGCATCATCAGAAACCACTGCTTTCACTGAATCAGCTCTTGCTAACCAGTGAGTATTGCTTGATTTTTGGGGAACTTTTTTTTTTTTTATGCTAGCATATCTTTCAAAATTTTCCATCTTGATATCGATGTGCCAAAGAAATTGTATAGATTTTGCAAAAATAAAAGTAATTTGGTTTCTTGCAGACAGCATTTGCACTGTCAATTCTGGAATTAAATTTAAAGAATGGGATGCACAGCATGTAAATGCAGAGATTGTTTTTAGATTTAATGCATGCTTGGAGAACCCAACATGTCAGAGGCATTATCATAAGATTGCCCTCTTACAATTGTACAAATTAATATCTAAAACAGGTAATGGCTTTGAAGTACATTCTTCTATTTCTGCTTTCTTATGGTCATTATTTTCTAAAAATTTTAAAAGCCTTTCAAGGCAAGTTCTATTTTTATTCACATATCTAGCCACGATAGTTAATTGATCCATATGAGAAATATCAGGCATCAAATCTACTATAATAATCTAGTATACACTTTGCTTCTTTTAATTCCGAAATAATAAAACTTCTTTCATTGCTTCCCAGTATTTTGATGAACTCGTCACAAATATTTGCTGATAAATAAGAGATATGCTTAGTACTTTATTTTCAAAATTAAATATATGTTGTAGGATGGAGTGCGATTTTGCTAAAAGCTATAAGCATTGTAAATATTTTCCATTGTGTTTATCACTTATGGCCATCTACCTTAAAAGTGAAGTCTCTTGAACTTAAAAATGTGATTACTTCAATAATCTGTTCCGAAATATTTTTCCACTAATGAATATTTTTTCTGTTGTTATTATTGAATAACTTTCAAACTATTCACATTTTTTGTAGATGAATTAACAAATATATGAGTGCTTCCTTTAAACAGGGCAGAATTATCATGCTTCGAGATTTTTTCATCATGTTTCCAATCGTTGAATCCTGTACTAAATGCATTACTCATGCTATGAAATAGCCTGCATGGGATGCAGTAAACTTTTCTTGAAGAATTTAAGTATAAAAGGCAGTTTCATTTTTATTGTTTTCTGTTTAGTAAATGTCTATAAAATAGTTTCTTAGCATTCCAGCTCTGCGATTTGTAGAACACTTAAGATGCAGTAAAGTCCAGTTTTTGAATATCTACATTATGTTAGATATGTTCTTGATTATATCTGTAATTTTTTCATAATTTTTCCCATAATGCAGGATCTTTCATAATTAACACTCAATATATTATTAATATTTTCTTCATCTAAATGTTTTTTGTCCTGATGTTCTTCTGGGTATAGCTGTTGCAATGTCTTGTTGCTTCCGCTTCTCCCATTATGTATATCTTCTTTTGATTGTGAAGCTGTTATCTTATAGATGTTGATTTTCTTATTTTCCTTGTTCTCCTTCTTTTCCTTGCTTAAAGGAAGGCCTTTTCCTTGCTTCCTTGTTTTCCTTAATTCACACTCACTGAATAAATCCCGAAATGCATTATAAATTTAGGCCTGTAGCTTTTACTCCACTACTGTAGAACACTTTCAACACTCACGCCACAATGGAGACACTCACCCCCCCTCCCGAAAAAAAACACATTCTGGGTTTCCCCCCTTTTTGCACAGCACTGCCCTCTGGAGGTGGAGTTCATAAACCAAAGAGGTAATACTGAATATCCTCCCGCCAATTTAAATAGGAAATTTCAATAGGAGAATATCCTAACACATTTTGTAAAACTTGAATAATAATAATACATAATAGTAAGATACATATTACAATAATATTGCATAGCAACCTAAGTGAAAATAATTATAACACAATGAATGGAACACAATTACAATAATGCCGTATAGTCTAACTATTGATTTGGCGAAATACATATATGATGAATATTTCTTTTGAGAAATTTTCCATCTGGCAACTGTAAATTGACAATTCTTACCTTTCCGTCCTTGCCTTGTAATATCTCAGCAATTCTAGCAGCCAACCATTTAGTTGGAGAAAGATTCTCATCCAATATAAATGCAACAGTTTCAACATTAACAATAACAAGCTGATCATTAAGATTGGAAGACATAGGAGAAAGGGGTCGGAAATTCAAAACCCCTATTTGTATGACCGTTGTTAAAAATTCCTCTATACTTAAATTAGTATTTTCTATAACACGTTTCAAATTGTATTTGAATGACTTTATGCCAGCCTTCCAAAGACTGTAAAAATTGGGTGCCTGTGGAGGGATGAAGTTCATCAGGAGAATTAACCATATTTAACAATCTCATTAACTGTTCTGCTACACCTACAAATGTTTGTACATTGTCTATAAAATGTCTTCTAGATTTGCCTCTTCGAGGAAAAAAAAAAACATTTTAAGACAAGAAATAAAAGTTTGTCATTAGATAAGTTATGATTTCCAAATAAAATGCTCAGTTTGCGAGACAAATGAATGTGGCAACATAGACCTTTTAAATACACCTTTGCATTGGTTTTTGTATTTCACAAGAAAGAGTCCAAAAAAGTCAATGCCTGTGTCATAAAAGGCAAAACTTTCAATAACATGCTCAATGATAATTTCTTTAGAGGAGCCACTCTGAATTTTGAAGTTACAAGATTGATTAAGATTTTGTTCTCAACCATTAACTTAATTTTAATTTAAACAACTGCTCCTTAAGCCTTAGCGCCAGCATCTGAAAATGTGTGAATTTCCAATTCTGCATCTTGATCAATAATAAAACCAAGTGTATATCTAGGATCTGTTAAATTTTTAAGTTGTGAAACTTTTCTCACTTATATCAGGAGGTAAAGCTTCATTCCGAGAAAGTGATTTGGAACAGGTATTTGAAACTGATAGTAAAGGCATTTGAAACTGTGTTTCTTTCATGTTGGAGAAATTATAACAAACTATTAATTTCTAAGGGCAGGTAATCACTACATGGATCCCACAAAAGGCTGAGAACTCTGTATATAATCTATCCTTTAAATCTTTTGAATATAATTGCTTAAATCCCACAGCTTACCACTCCTTTATTAACTTTTTGAAATCTTACTTTCTGACAGGCATTCCAGCATCTCTCATTATTTTCTCAGCTGTTTTAAGAATTTCAAAGGGAGATGCAATATCGTTACTACTGGTAACAAAGTCATCTACATAAAAACACATATCAAGCATTTGTAGTGTAGCAGGACTTGCATTGACACCAAAAATTATTCCTTTGAGTTTAAACACACATGAATTATATATTGTCAATGAAAAGATATCTCACTGCGTTTGTCTCTTTCACATAAAGAAATTTGCAATAAAGCCTACTCTATATTTACGAAGAAGGCAAACTTGTTCAGGCAAAAGAATGTCAATAAATGAAATATATTGGGTTTAAATTAAATTCTTGATGCGAACAAACAGCCATTTAAAGATAACTGCCCTGGTTCACACAAATTTCCTTCAAAAACAATCCTTATCTTGGTAGTTCTTGCTGTCCTTACCTTACTGGTTCTTTACTTGCTCTCTTGTCTTATAACTTCATGGTGGGGTAAGTAACATAAAGGTTTATTCACTCTTTTAACCAAGCTTATCATTTTCTCAATAATTCCCTCACTCAAATAACTGTTCAAGATATTGCAGTATTCTAAATGCAGGGAATTATCATGTTTCGTTCCCTTATCAAGGTTTGAAAGTTGATTTTTTGCAACATCATAATTGTCTCGAATTCCTCCCAGTTTTTCTTCCAAGGCAAACCAACCTCATATCGCATGTCTTTAAAACAGACTGTTTAATTGAACATTTCAAGAGCTTTATTTCGGTACCTTTAATACTAAGGGATTCTGTATCACAGAATTTAGTTGATTGATTATTTAAATCTTTGAAATTGTTTACTAATCCACAATGATAACTCTCTTGTTTACTTAAAATCATAGACCCACTACCCAACCAAACACCATTTCTTGCAATGTGATCGATTCGTCATGTAATTTTATTTGATTTGTTTGGGTAACAGATAAAAAGTGCCAGCTACTAGAAGAACATTGATCTTGGTTGTCTATAAAAATTTGGGTCAGCATAACAAATGCTTGTTGGAAAACAAATTTTAACATTCAGTTGTTTCAAAAGATTAACATCAGTAATATTATCTACTTTTAAAGTCTCCATTCGAATTTTCCACTAATGTAACTAGCTTACTTTTAATAATTAGAATCTAATTATTCAGGCCAGATATAAAAACATTTATTGCTTGTTGGTGTATATGTAACATATCTGCAATTTCCTTTCAAATCAGGCTGACTTGACTGCCTATGTCAAGAATTGGCAAAATTTTTATTTTTCGCTGTTTTCCATTCGAACCTTAATTACAGCAATAGACAAAAATGTGTGTTTCAACATTGGAAAGGGAATTTATTGGCTGACACTAAGAAGGATTTATATTCACATTCATAGCATGCTACAATAAGTGATTGGTTTATGGACGAGTCACATTATTATTAGTTTTGAAACTACTCACATTCAGATTTAATTCACTTTAAATGTTTGTTTCAATAGCATTATTCGGTGAGAAGGATGGTTTTTAAGAATGTATACTATGGGATGAATTATTATTTCTTTTATCTAACTGAATCAGGGCATTATGTTTTTTACCACACTTAGCACATTAGAATTCTGAAAAACAGTGTTTTACACAGTGTTTCAAAAAACGAGTTTAAAGCATAGTCCTTGCTTTTTCGAAATTTAACCCTATCATTCACTGATATGTCTTGAAATTTAGCACATTTAGGTATAATATAATTCTCCAAACAGAAACTACCCTTGCAGGGTTCGTACCGTCCTTAAAAGTCCTTAGGTTTTTTGGAATCGATTTTTGGTCCTTAAAAGTCCTTAATTTCGACCAAAATCGGCAGAAGGTCCTTAATTTTAATTATCTGAAATTTCTGTCTGTTTTTATGACTGCCATTTTGAGTGTGAATTAGCATTTTGGAGGAATATTTTTGGTGATTCACTGACATATATATGGTTATCTTTTGAATGGGTTCATGTGTTATACGTAGCGTATTCGGAAACTAAGTACCGTTTCATTCTAGCGCTGTGGTAGGCGTCCCGCGCATGCGCACTAGTCTTTCTTATTCACTGACTTTCAATTGTCGCCATTTTGGTTGCTCTATGTTGTGTTTTCAGTTTGCTGTGCACATTCAAAATGTTTAAGACAATTAGTTCTCCCGCTGACTGTGAGATTCGTGCCAAATTTTTGAATGCGAGAAATGTTAAACCGGCCGAAATTTATCGTCAAGTGACAGAAGTTTACTGTGAATACGCGTTAAGTGATGGAATGATGAGAAAGTGGGTAAGAATGTTTAATGCAGGTCGAACAAATGTCCACGCCGAGGCTCGGAGTGGTCGGCCTTCTGTTGTCACCGATGATTTGGTAAGGAAAGTTGATGAAGCAAGTCATGAGAACAGACGCTTCATAATGACAACTCTTTCAGAGGCATTTCCACAAATTTCACGTACTGTTTTGTTCGAAATTGTGTCTGACCGCTTGAATTATCGCAAACTGTGTTCCCGATGGGTTCCAAAAATGCTCACTGATGTTCACAAAACAAAGCGACTTGGTAGTGC
>KK116188.1:35664-47916 GCA_000611955.2 Stegodyphus mimosarum
CCAGGGGTTAAAACATTAATGGGGGAAGAAATTGTGAGACTTTAACAAAACCAAGGGCTTGCATTCAAAACAAACGAAGAGGAATGCTCAATAAAAGAATTGTGTTGCTTCATGACAATGGTTCGCCCCATAATGCTGGTGTCACCTAATTGTTAATTTGACAGTTTCATTTGGAGCAGTTCGATCCCCCCCCGTACAGCCCGGACTTGGCGCTGTCCGACTATCACTTGTTCCTGCACATGAAGCGCGAGCTTGGTGGCAACGCTTTGGATCTGACGACGACACGAAAAATGCTGTGGAGTCGTGGTTATCGAAACTGGCGGGAAGTTTCTTTGACGATGGTATACAAAAACTGGTCACCCGCTATGAGAAGTGTTTGATCATTGCCGGAAACTATGTTGAAAAATAGTTTAAGACATGTATTTTCATGTAAAAATAAAATTGGATTCGAAAAAATTGTTTTACTATTTTTTTTTTCAAAACGGTACTTAGTTTCTGAATACGCCTCGTAATTTGTTCTTATTTCTAATATAAATAGTGGGATACTTGAGTTTTGAAGCGAGAAGTGAAACATAAGCATTTTGAAATTAACTTTTTTAATGAAAAGCTCTTAAACAACTTTCCACTTTTGGTGATGTGAATTTTTTTATTTAACCGCTCTAAATTTGGCGACTTATCTACATTTTGGTGATTTTAAGATCAGTTTTTACAGAAAATTTTTAATTCCAAAATCTGGCAATCTTTCAGCAATGTTTTTAATACATTGTAACATTGATAAATATCATTAAAATAATGGTAATATATTGAAATTATATTAAAAAATCACATTAAAATATTTTTATTTTTTACTGTCATATTATAAAGTTCCATTTTAACAACTTATTATACAATATTTTGAATCTGAGAAATAAACAAGGTATAATGCTATAAAACACAATTTATGATACAGTTCTTACTAAAAGCGAAATTAGGTATGTTTTAGTTATTTTTTTCCCCATTATTATGAACACAAGTTATGCAACACAAAACGTTTTGGAAGAAAAGTGCAGTTTTGATTTTCACGCATTCTCTGTTAAATGTCAGTTATTTGTTTTTTAATCTCTGTCTCAACGGGCCATGAAGATTTGATATAATTCACACTCACTCAATAAATCTCGAAACACATTATAAAGTTAGGACTGTAGCTTTTATTTCACAGCTCTAGAGCTCTTTCAACATTCCTACTCCAATTCTGGTGACACACTCCTCCCACAGAAAGGGGAGCACATACTGCGTTTCTCCCTTTTTTGCACAGCACTGCCCTGTGGAGGCACAGTTCATAAACCAGGGAGGTAAGACTGAACAGTGCTAATGCTGTATAATTCCCATAGAAAATATTTTTGCCCTTTTAAAGAATATTTTTAAATATAGGCTTGTTTTCTCAGAAAAGCTTTTTGTCTTCTTTTCATTTATGATTGGCAAAGCCATATAACTTTTTTGTTTGCATTCCATGATAAGCCTTGCCTTCACAGTATAATACAAAATTATTTTTAAAACTATTGCTAGAAAGTAAAGATTAGCTTACTAGTTATGAGAAAAATTAAAAATGTAAATACTATTAACTCATTAAAACAATTTGCCAAGACTGAGAAGTAACAAGTAGAAGAATAAGTTAAATCCACTTCCCAGTAAAGAAAAGTCTATCGTACAGTACCAATTTGTTACAGTATAATTACACTGTCTCAGTTTCTATTGGCTGGAGAGTAAATACATCATAAATGCTGTTCTTGAATAAGTCTACGTGAAATTGTAGGGGTGCCATTGCAAGCAAGATGGGTACTACCTGAGGAGTCAAATTAAAAAAAAGTAATACATATTGTACATACATGTAATGTAATACATGTTGTACGTTTATACATACTGGCTTGATGCCATCATAGGCAAATTGTCTAAGGTTCCAAAACTTCCTAGTTTTTTAAAATTATAATCTTAAATACAATAAATAAAAATTCAACAACAGCAATAACTGTGGCAAACAGAATGCATTCACGTTTTATGAGGAGAGCGGGCACAGATGCACAATATCTACATTTTTTTTTTCGTCTTTTGAAAATTTGTAGCAAAAAGAAAGATGTGGAAGAGAAATGTTAGTATTTTAAAAGTGTTGTTTCAGTTTATGGACTTAGAAGATTTTTCTTGAGGAATATAATTGCCATCCCTGTACCGGGACAAATGTCATCAGATTTGACTTGATTATTTAAATAATTTAAGAAAACATGCGCTACACATATGGAGGATTTAGAGATAACAAAGCAACAGAGGAAAATCATTAGAACTGCATTTATGAAAACAGATAATAATTTAGAAGAGTAGATTTGATCAGATTATCTGAACTTCAATGTTTTAGAAATTTGTTTAGATGAAATTTCCAAGAAGTATAAAACTTTACGAAATGCTGATGACTCTTTGTGGAACTTCTTACAGAAATGGGCTGTAGTCAAGAAGAATGCAAAAGGGAATTTAATGCAGGTCAAGAATAATATTTCAACAAATTATTTATGTTGAAAGTAAAAGCTAACAGAAAAAAAAAAGTAAGTGTTCACAGCCTTGTGCATATGCAACAAATAGTAGTACTTTATTCATAATAGTTACAGCTACAAAACAGATACTTCCAGAAATCAAGCTGGTGAAATTTGATAGGGTCTCCTGAAACTGGTTAATGTTTTGGATGAGGTTCAGTAAAATACATGAAGATATATACATCAACAAGAAAGACAAGTTTCTTTGTCTGCTCCAATCAACAATAACCTGAAGCAGTAGCAACTGGTGGAAAGTTTTCCTGCTAGGAAGGCAAAGTATGGAAAAGCTGTGGAAAGAAAAAGCTCAAAGAAAGATTTGGAAACAAAAACATTTTAATTCAGATTTATATCAGAGAACTCTTAAAACTTGTAATCACTGATAAGCAGAAAACAGTCTTATTAATTCTTTATGACAAGCTGCTAGCTAAGTGTATTGGAATCCCTTGATCGCTCATTTTAATAAAGGACCAATTTGTACGTGTTTTATTTTCTGTAGTTTAATACAGATTTGGAAAGACAATGAAGTATATCTATTGGAGCAACAAGAAAGAGAGATTTAGATTCATTAATTGATTTTCTAAAAAGAAAATAGTAGTACGAATATAAGACCAATGTTTAATGCAAGTTCTCAATTCACGTGGTTTTGTATTGTTGAATGATTGTTTATCTACCAGACTTTGATTTGATTGGAATGATACCCTCACTTCTTGATCGGTTTTAGAAGAACTACGTCGGTATCACTTCATATATAGCAGAAGAATTTGTACAAATATCTATAAGGAAACAAGCTCGAGACTTTTAAAGATTTATGTGGTTCAATAGGGATAATCAGGAATACGTAGAACTGTATCAGCATAGAAGAGTAGTTTTTGGTATTACATGTAGTCTGTATTTATTGCCCACTACAGGACAACATCATTCGAGTGTGGTTTTTGAAAACTTAGGTCATACAGTAGAAATTTTGTAAGCATCCTTTTATGTAGATAACTGTGCAGCTAGCATGTATTCAGAAATAGAAATTTGTTACTGAATCACAAATTATTATGGCTTCGAGTCACTTTAGAAAATTCTGGAAATCCAGTATAAGAAATGAACATAAGGAAGATTCCTCTGTGGGAGAAAAAGTGTCTGTTTTGGGTCTCTTATGGCATACATATGTAGAAAACTTATTTTACAAAATAGATCAAGATATAAAATTTGATGACCCAGTTACTAAAAGCTGTATTTCTCAAAGTGTTTGACATTATAGGATATATGGCTCCTATAATTTTGATTCTAAAACTGATTTTACAGGAAATTTGGAATTTAAGGTTTAAATGGGATGATGTTCTTCCAGAAGATTTAGTTAAAAAATTTAGGTTTTGTTGTACTTGTTTTCTAGTATCCAGATACCTAGATGGGTAGATCTCAAATCTGTTAATGAAGCTGTAAGTATACATTCTTTTATGACGGTAGTAAAAGTGCATATGGTGCATTAGTCATTTTAAGGGTCGAGAGTGTCGAGAATATGCATTGAGAGTAGCACCTTTGAAACCAATTGCAATTCCTCGCTTAGAACTTCTTTCTTGCAGTACAGATGCTAGGTTATTGTCTTCAGTTATCATTGATGTTGGCCTGCATGAAGTTTGTATACACTGTTGGACGCTGACTCTTTAACAACTTTGTGTTGGATATGGCGAGATCAACGTTGAGTAATATTTATTTTTGATCATGTACAGGAAATCAGCTCTTTGACCTTTCCCATAGTATGGTGTCATGTCCCAGGTAGTCTCAACCTTGCTGACATACTTTCTAGAGATTGTTATGAGGATCAATTGATAGAACGAAAATAGTGGGAGGGACTTTTTTGATTATTGAATGATGAAACAGCCTGAACTTAATGACGAATCAAATGGAGATTTGGTTAATTCAGTAATACATAAGACAGTTATTTTTATGTTGGCAAACAATAATTATTCTGTTGACTATTTCTATTTCTCATCATTTAAGAAAATTGTAAGAATATTAGCATGGATATTCAGTTTTTATAATAATGTGCATAAGGCTAACAACTATCATTCTAAGGATTTGAAAGTATCTGAACTAGAAAAGGGGGAAGAGCTTTAATGTTATCAATACAAAAAAAGTTGTTTAAAAGCTGAAACAGATAATGAGCTTTAACAACTCGGACTATTTGGCGATAGCCAAGGTTTAATGAGAACTAAGCTTAATATGTTGCCTATTGTGACAACTCTAGCAGCTGTAAGTTCCCTATCATATTACATACTGAGTATCTGGTAGTCAGATTATTCATATCAAGTGCACACTACCGTTTCTCATCATTTAAGAAAATTGTAAGAATATTAGCATGGATATTCGGTTTTTATAAAAATGTACATAAGGATAACAAGTATCATTCTACGAATTTGAACGTATCTGAAGTAGAAAAGGGAGAAGAGCTTTAATGTTATTTATACAAATAAAAAGTTGCTTTATGGTGAAAAGCTTAAACAACTCGGACTATTTGTTGATAGCCATGGTCTAATATGTTACTTATTGTGACAACTCTAGCAACTTTAAGTTCCCCATCATATTACCTACTGAGCATCCGGTGGTCAGATTATTGCTATCAAGTGCACACAAAGAGTTGTTACATGCAAATACTACATTGTTAATCACCCATTTAAGGTAAAGGTATTGGAACTTAAAATCATGTAAAACTTGTCAGGACTGAGTGTTCTGTGCATGTTCTTGGCAAACATCTTAAAGTAACTCCTTAAAGTCCTTAAGTCCTGATCAGGAACAGGGAGCTGAAATCAGCTATGTTCTGGTGTAGATACTGTGCTGAAGTAGTATAATAACTGCACTTGAAAGGGATTTAAAATCCTCTTTTATTAAGTCAATATTATTTACAAATCACTTCCCAACTCGGGAGGGATACAGAAAGTAAAAGACCACACTTGGGTCTAAATGAACAATCAGATAAATTTAAACTAAACCTAAATAGAAATTTGATTAATCTTTGCTCACAGAGCTAATCGCAAAGTTGGCCTCTAACTAAATGGTGCGTAGCAAGAATTACTAATACTAGCGCACTTGGATTTATTTCAATAAGTAATCACGTAGTAAGCACTATGGCTTAGAATTTAGCTGCTAGCTGGTCAGGCGAACGTCGAACAGAATGACCGTTATCTGAGACTAAAAGCTCTCTCAGACTTCTACCTCTTGTTTAAATAGTACTTGACTCTACTTCAAATTAGCATAAGCTGAAAACGCGCGCTTCTTCTGACGGGAAGTTGAAACTGAGAAGAGATAGAAAGATTTAAATTAAAATAAAACTTTGTTAGTTTAACTAAAACCTTACATACTTCCTGCCAGAACTGCGTTAGTTAAACTACTGTGGTCCAAACGGACCATGTTGAAACTCGCAATTCTAAACAAATAGTCAAAATTTAACTCTTCTAAACTTAAGCCAACCCTTACAAGGCAATATCTGTTTGTGAGAAATTCAGACGAAACGTGCTTGATACAACAGTTTCAATATTTTTTGTTTCATCTAAGTCTTACTCCTTCCAGCAAAATCTGGAAAGAAAGGAATTTTTAGTACAACATAATAACAGTAATTTCTAGGTACAATTCTTTATTCTCACCCGTGTAAATTCGCACACACACATTATCATTCAAGCACCAATAAATTCTTCCCCCAATGCTCTCTCACTGGTGTTGGATGTAAAGCAAACCACCATTGTGGGTTTTCTATGTTCGGGGGTGTTCAAATCTCCCACCTACGATCAGCTAACATTAGTTAGAACTTGACATAAGAGACCTCAAAAGATGCCCTAAAACCAGCTAAATCTGAGGTTCTCACTAGCTTTATGTCTAACGCTTTAAGTGTATTTGGTGGAGAGCCTATTTAACACTTGCATTCTACAATTACTCAAACTTTAACTTTTCATGCATACAATTCGCAGTTTGCACATAGAATGCTTCATTCACATTGGCTTTGCACCTAACGTGCATTGCTAGCATAATATTATTTGTTACATTTTATGAAACTAACAATTTCATAGAAATCATGAAATACAAATGTAGGTTAAATTTCTAAGTTTACAGCAAGTGCTTCCTATTCTTTTCTCAAGGTACTTTTCTAAAATATCACATTACACTGAAATAATAGTCCATAGACTAAATCGTGTTTTTCCATTTTCCGATTTTTCATTCTACAAATTTTGCAAGTCTTTCGACAAAGCATAATACAAAATCATTTAGTTAACATTTTTTTTTCAGCAATTCATTGCTTTTACAAAATTAATCTATTTACAATGCTTCAGAATCTACTTTACAAACATTAAGTAATTTTAAGTCTTTGCAGAATTACAATTTTTAAACAGAAACATTTTTCTTTCAAGATTAGTCTTTATCGCCCACTTGGCGTAAAACTCAACCTCGCTTGAGGTAAAATCGACCCTGCACCTTGCAGTACACTCGAAAATTAACTCAACTTTGGAATAAGAAATACTACTTATCTTGTTGTGGTCAGCCATCCTTTTCTTGGCCCAATCCTTGAAAGTTGAGAACGTTGAAGCTTGGGCCAGTTTCCTTGACTTTGGTTGTTGGTCCTTGCCAGCTTGTTCATCTCTTTTTCTTTTACAATTCCATCGTTGTATCCTGGAGTACTTGCGCTGGGGAAGAGGTTGCTCTTCTGGGCATTTGCTGGACTGGGCCCTTCGCTCCTGGTTCCTGCTGCATTCGGGACGTTGCTCCTCAGGCTGCAACCGAGGCTGCTTGCTTCTCAGGCACCTCTCCGATGTTCTGCACTTCTTTTGGCCACCTTGGGCTTTCCTTGCCCATTCTGCTTTCGTCTCTTGGTCTGCTCGTAGGTCCGTTCGTAGGTCTGCTCACCTGCATTGTCAGTCTTTCTTTTGAATCCACATTTTTGGTTCTTACTTTGTTGAGGGTGAGCTTTCTTTTTCTGTCTTTTTGATGCCATTGTAGCTGGTTCTTGCTGTTTTCGCTGAGGTACATCTTCCGTGACATTAGATTGCCTCGGATCCTTGAAAAAATCTTTAAATATTGCCATTTTGTTTCGATTATAAAATGGCTTAATCTGATCCACATTCGCAGTAATTCTTTGCCCCTCATTTTTTTTAATATAACAACTGCCTGTGTAACTTTCTCAATTATGAAAGGGCCTTCAAAACGCGGAAAAAATTTTCCCACTTTTTCTTCTGGGGCATTTGACAAGTTATGCTTAAGTTTCAGTACTTCATCTCCCACACTGTACTTGACCCCTCTTCGCTTTTTGTCATAATATAATTTTTGTTTTCTCTGGGCCATTTCTATATTTCCCGTTGCTTCCCGTATTAAATTCTGTATGTCACTCATTTTAAATTCTTCTGCTATTTCCTGGAGAAAGAAAAGTTTATCTAAGGGCGTGAAAATTTTTCTTCCTAGAAACAGTTCAGCGGGTGTTTTTTGTGTAGTATCGTGTTTGGCAGTCCTAAGGGCAAATGCAAATTCATTTATATGGCTATCCCAGGTAGAGTGATAGTTTTTCACATAACTTCGAATTATTTTCACTACATTTCTATTAACCCATTCCGCTATGTTTGACTGCAGAAGATATGGGACCATCTTTAGATGACATATGCCTAGTTTTGCACACATTTTCTCAAAAATATTACTAACAAACTTTGGACCATTATAACTTTTAGTAACTTATTTAACTTTATATAATAACTTTTAGGGGCGCCCCGTATTTTAAAATATACTTATTTAGAATTGAATCTACTACAATTTTTGCAGACGCGTGTTTTAACAGAATCAACTGTAACCATTTGCTAAAATGATCCACTATAACTAAAAGATATCGGCTTTTGTTAACTTTACTTCTAGGGTAAGGTCCCAGTAAATCGATGCCTATTATTTGATTTGGGAATTCTGATTTAATACTATTTAGGAACCCGGCTGGGCGGAAATTAACATAATTATTTAATTGACATGTTGGGCACGACTGGACATACGCCCTAGTAAACTTTTGCAGTTCTGGAAAGAAAACTGCCTCGCGAACTCTTTGGACAGTTTTTCTTATACCTAAATGAGCCAAAATGGCACAATCGTGCAACACTTCTAATACATTCAATCTAATGCTAGCTGGGATAACCAGTCTATATTTATGGTTCTCATTAGTTGTTTTCGTATAGAATAACAGTCCGTCGGTTATTTCATAATTTGCTGCCCTATTTCTTATCGGCACAATATCCGGATGACTGAAATTCTCAGGGTCGGCCAAATAATTGTATATATTTTTGAACTCCGGATCTTTTCCAGTTCGGCTATTACTGTTTCACGAGAATCTAATACTTTGGATGTCAGCATGGCTATTTTAACTGTATTTCCATTTTCATCTAAGTTAATTATGCTTAAAGCATCTGCCACGACATTTTCTTTTCCCGGCGTATGTTTAATTATTAGATTATATTCTTGTAATTTAAGTGCCCACCTTATTAATCTGGGTGATAAATTTTTTCCAGAGTAGAGTCTAGTGACCGCCGCGTGGTCCGTATATACAGGTACTGGAGAACTTCCAAAGAAAACACGGAATTTATGTACTGCTGATAACACTGAGAGAGTTTCCCTTTCCGTGGCCGAATAGTTTCCCTGGGTTTCATTTAATGCTCGTCTGAAAAAGGCCACGGGTTGCCCATTTTGAGAAATCACTGCCCCAATCGCAGAATCTGAAGCGTCCGCTGAAATTTCTAATCCTTTATCCGCCTCCGGAAATTTTAAGACGGGAGCTTCAGTCAATGCGTCTTTCAGTTTTTGAAATGCCAAGTTCGCTTCTGCTGACCACGAAAACATAGCTTTCTTTCTTTTCAACTTTAGCAGCGGCTCAGCTATTTTTGCAAAGTCTTTAATGAAGGACCGATAGTATGAACACATCCCAAGAAACGACGATAACTTCTTCGCTGGTTTAGGAACAGGATAATTTTTAATACCTATTATTTTTGATTGATTCGTTTCGATTCCATTTTGAGACATTTTAAATTATAAATAACGTAACTCTTTTGCGGCAAATTTACATTTGGACGCATTTATCTTCAAACCAGCTTCATTTAACAATGAAAACACTTTTCTTAAATCTTGTAAGTGTTGTTCTAGATTACTACTTGTAATTATGATATCGTCTAAATATATGAACGTGCTTTTACCAAGGACCGGTCTTAAGACAATGTCCATACATCTTTGGAATGTTGCCGGCGTGCGGGATAAACCAAAAGGCATTCTAAGAAATGCGTACGTGCCAGACTTAGTTATGGACGCAGTTTTGTGGACGTCTTCGGGTTTTACCCCAATCTGAAAATAGCCACTCGTAAGATCTAACGTAGTCATGTATTTTGTAGACGAAATATTTCGAATTATCTCTTCGATTATCGGCAACGAATATACGGGATATTTTGTGACGGAATTTAACTTGCGATAATCTATAGCAAAACGCCACCGCTTCGGGTGCGTAATCGGGTAATCATTATTTTTCCTGCACAGGACTACGGGGCTAGTATAACTGCTAGAAATTGGCGTGATGATTTTATTCTTTAACATCTCTTTAATATGATACTCAATTATTTCTTCTTTGACTTTATCTTATCTATATGGCTTTTGCCTAACTGGCTGAGCATCCCCCGTTTCAATATTATGATTTACGACCTGTGTGAAACCCGGTACATCGCTAAATAAATTCAAAAAGTTACTTACCAGGCCCTGGAGTTTTTCTTTTTCTTCTGCCGGTAGATGCTGCAAGTCCAGCTGCGGGGGCTTATCATTCTTGGTTTGTATTGGTTGTACACTTCTCTCCTTGGGCCGCTATGACATCTGTGTCTCTTGCACTAAAAATTTTGTAACGGCGAAAGTGCTTCTTGAAAAATCTTTCTGATATAAAGCTGCTTTGGACTCCTGTATCTAAGAGAGCCGTCGCCGGTATGTTGTTAATTAGAACTTCAATCTTCGGTAAACTCAAATTCTTCACAACCACGGTGTTTAAATTAATTGTGGCGAACAAAGAGCTCTCTCACACTGAGAGGTTTCTACCTCTGGTTTAAATAGTATTTGACTCTACTTCAAATTAGCATAAGCTGAAAACGTGCGCTTCTTCTGACGGGAAGTTGAAACTGAGAAGAGATAGATTTAAATTAAAATAAAACTTTGTTAGTTTAACTAAAACCTTACAAACTATAAAAGAAAACTATAAGAAAATGTGTAACTTGTCAGAGACTCAAGGGTAAAAGAGGTGAGACAATCCCAAGCATTTTACCAAATGGTAGGGTTAGTGTTCAACCACTTTTGAAATTGGGGGATGTGATCATGCAGAACCCTTGCATTTAAAAAATGGATTAAAATCATATATTGTGTTTTTTTCTGTGTGGTGTATTGCACCATCCATATGGAACTGATTACATCTTTAACACTGAATCATTTTTCCAGTCTTTGAGGTGTTTTATCGCATGTGGTTGGATTCCCCCACCATACATTCTGGTAATGGGAGAAATTTTGTGCAGGCAGAGAATTCTGCAAATTATCTACTGGGACTGTTAGCTGCTGAAAAGACAATAGAAGTTTAATCCTCCAATCTGCAGCTTGGGGAAGTGGATGGTGGGAGCACTTAATTCAAATTGTAAAGTAGATATTAAGAAAAATTATAGTTTGTGCTTTGCTTGATTATGAGCAATTACTCAACGTCTTGTGCAAGTGAAACAGTTGTCAACTCAAGACCTCTAACGTATGTGTCTGATGATATTGATGATCCTTTGCCTTTGACACCTGAAAAATTTTTGCATGAAACTCCACAATTGGGTGTACTTTAAATTGACAGTGTGGATATGGAAAAATTAAGTAGAAGAGCAAAATATCTCCACTGAATGAGCGAACTAATAAGAATGAGATTTCATTCTGAATATTTATGGAAATGAAGGCAGCAATCTGTCAGAAATTACAAAAATAAACCTCTCCTCCGTAGGAGAAATTGTCCTGCTGGAGAATCAGAATAAGACAACACATATTGGAACTTAGTATACATTATTCAGGTGATTCCTGGGCAAATTAAGGAGAGTTGCTCTTGTAAAATCAGTAGTTTTGAGTTCTTGAGACCACCAGTGAGATTATTCAGACTGGAACTGGATAATGTAGCAGTAGATATTACTTAAGATGATGAAATCCCTTTCACCACCAAAAGTAGTAGAGTTGTGAAACCACGAATAATATAATTCTTGTATTTGAATTATTATGATTTATTTTGTTGTCCTGTATTATTTTTATTATTATTCATAGGTATTAATTTTGTTTTCAAGTAATGTTATCTGCCAGAAGAATATATTCAACTAATGTCAATCATTTTTAAATACAAATTATAATCTTTTTCATCCACAAACTCAGTTTTAAAATATTTGCATCTGGAATTTGCCTGCACTTTTAAGAAACTGTGGTAAAATTTCTTGAATAATTCAAAATGTGTTTTATTTCAAAATCGATAAAAGGAATAATTGCTTTGAATCTCATCTTAAAGGAATCTCTACAAAATTTTCATCAGAACATTCTAAATAAGTATACTGAGTGTCTGTTGGAAAAAATACATATTTCAAATGTAAAATAAATCTTTAAAAATAAGTTTGTTTGCAAAATATAATTTTTTACTACTCATCACTAATTTTTTTCTGAAAAT
>KK116188.1:47955-87618 GCA_000611955.2 Stegodyphus mimosarum
GTCTGTTAATTAAGTATGTCTTAAGCAATATACCATACTTTGGTGTAGAATAGATTTTTGATGGTAGAAACATCTTTAGCAGAGTCTTATTTTAGTTAAACAAGGGTATGTATTTAGAAAAATAAAAAAAGAATGCCATGATTTAATCTTGTTAGAAAAAAGGCTCTGCATTATGTTTTATAGAGGTAAAAGTTTTATTTTTTGCTGTATTATTTTTGTCCAAGTAAAATGCAATAAATAAAAAAAAATAAATTCCTTTATTTGTATTGCAGTAAATGTTTATTTGGTCAATCCAGTTACCTAGACGTTCATTTAATATTTGGTGTGGTCTACAGTCTGATTGTCTGGGTTCTGCTGTAATAGCAAAGTTAAATGTAATTGTTTTATTGCCATCTATAATAAAGTTCTTTTTTCTTTCTTTATCTTTATCTTTTTTTTTTTTTTTTTCCATTTATGCATTTAGTCATACTGTAAATTATATTGTAGATTTTTAAAGAATGCTTACTAAGATTTAAAAAAAATTCATTGTTACCTCTCTTTTCTTCCAGAAAGCTAACTTGGGTACTGTTGCGGGCGTTTATCTACCATGCATTCAAAATATTTTGGGAGTTATTTTTTTCATTCGAATGGGATGGATTGTTGGAACAGCTGGTGTCCCTCTGGCCTTTGCCATAGTTTTCTTATCATGTTGTGTTGTAAGTATATTTATGAATTCAAATTTTAATAATTTATGCAACTATTATATTTGCATATGCACACTGATTGCTGATAACTGACTTGCTTATTTATTTTCATATTAATACTATTTCCCTTTTCTTATTCCTTGCTTTGCAGCTGCAGGAAAATCTCATGAAATACAATTAATTCATCTGTAATTTACTGAACATTGAGCAGAATTGCATTAAGTAGGTGTAGCAAATAATAAGAATAATTATAATTTTTTCATCAGTCAAGTTGAGATTTGGAAAAAAAAAAAAAAATGAAAATTATTTTAGGACATAAATATCAAAATGAAATAAAAAAATAATTTTTTAAATTTTTATTTAGCATCCAACCGGCATTGCTATATTACTTTAAATTTCTGCTGTGTTTTATGGACTCCCAGCCTTTTATGATTTGAAAATAACAATTTCATGAAAATGTATGATTCGAAGATTTTGTGTATATAAATACACTGATTATCATAAATTAAGGAAAAATCACAAAAATAGCAATAACTTCCTCAAAAATAAGCCAAACCGTGTAAAATTTGAATATGTTGCCAAGTAAGAGTAGCTAAGTAAAACTGCAATATGCTAATTAGTTGTGCTGCATTCAGAATACGTCATCTGTGAGGAGCATAAAAGTCCATGTTTGAGAGCAATCCTACATATTTCACTGGAATAGTGACATCAGAAATCTGAGATAGCCAATTCGTTACAATGACCTCCAGGCGTTATTTGCCTGCAGAACTACGATGGAGAGCCATTGGGAGACTAGACATAGGGCAAAGTCAAACAGATGTGGCTAGATGGCTAAATGTGAGTCCTTCTGTGGTTCATAGACTTTGGAAGCAATTTCAAACCACAGATTCGGCATCTAGGAGGTTAGCCAAGGATAGCCAACTGCTACAACGAGAGTCGATGACCGATATTTGACATTATGTGCACACAGGAATAGAACCGCTACTCTGATTCGTCTTAGATCTTCCCTTGCTGCTGCCACCGGAAGGTTGGTGTCAACGTCAACTGTGCGTAGAAGGCTTCGTGAAGGTGGTCTGTATGCGAGGCGACCAGCCATTTGCATGCCGCTCACGTCGTGCCATAGGAGGAACCGTTTGCAGTGGGCACGATAACATGTCCACTGAATGCCTGATCAATGGAGGATTGTTCTCTTTACAGATATGTCCAGGTTTAGTCTAGAAAGCAATAGTAGCGGGGGTGTTTGTGCTCTGGGGATTTTGAACTTCGATACCCGGAAATTCTGGGGATTATCGTTCAAAAGGAAGTAGGAATAATAATGAATTATTTATTTTGATCTGGGTAATTTTGTTTGCTTTGAAAGCAGAAAACGCAAGGTCAGTGTGTGTGGTGAAAACTTTTCCTTTCTTTCTCCAAAGACAGTGGTAATGCGTGAAAAGGGGGGGAAAACTTCTTTTTTGTTCTTTCCTTATTGCGAGTTATGACTCATTTCCCCGGTTCTCGGACATTCTCTTCTGGATTCTTTTCGGCAAGTAGGCGCGGCAGAAAAAAAAGGGAGAGACTTCGTTCGACCAGATGTGTGATAACGTGACTCTGGATTCAAAGGTCTTATCTCTCCTGGCGTGACGCCAATAAGTAGAGAAGGGGGATTTTTTGCTGTATTAGCTATTTGTCATTGATCGCTTCGCAACTTTTTTTTCTCTGCTGTGTAAAATTTTCGTTTCATTTATTGATGCACGTGTAAATTTTTCGTTTCGTTTATTGAAATATTTTTTTATTTATGCGCGCAAGAGAATTTCACTATGAAATTTCTCGATATAAATAGTGATATTATACAATTAGAAGAAGGTGTCCGGAATGCATTTAGGTGGAATTGGATTGAACTTAGAGATGGTAATGGGGATACCATCGGCACATGGTGCAAGAAAATAAATGTTGCTGGACAAGCATATTGTGTTTTTTGTAACTCACTGCTAAAGTATGGTGGGGAAGGATTCAAGGCTTTCACAAATCATTCTAAAACTGTGACGCACATAAAATATTCAAAGTGCATTAGACATTCAATGACTTTAAGTAATTATGCTAATTCAAAAAATACTGATGACTTACTGGAGACTGATGCTCGGCCATTGGATATAGTGACAAGAAAAGCACGCCAAGAGGTATTAATAACTTCGTTTATCGCCGAGAATTCTCTTTCTTTCAATGTAGCTCCCAATTTAATTGAACTCTGCAAACAGTTGAGCCGCGATCAGACGGCACTAAACTCGTTGGAAATGTCCAGGACTACTGCATGTTATAAGATGAAATATGGGCTCGCAAAAACTATTAAGGAAAATATCATTAAAACTTTAAAGGAGACTCCATTTTCTCTAAATTTGGATGAAAGTACTAGCAATGCTCAAGAAAGTATACTGGCAATATTGGTGCAGTTTTATGACAACAATCAAAATGAAGTTGTAGTTCATCATTTTGCATCTCTAAAGATGGAATCTTGCAATTCAGAAGCTGTTTTTAAAGCAGTTGTTAATACTATTGAAGATAATAATATTCCATGGGCAAACTTAATTAGTGTATTAATGGACTCATGTAACACCATGCGTGGAAAAAAAAAGGGTGTTGAAACCAGACTACGATCAAACAAAGCACCCCACTTATTAGATATTGATGGTGACACATGTCACACAGCTAATAACTGTGCAAAAAAATTTGCTTCATGTTTTGATAGATACTTAGAAGATTTGTTTGATGACATCTATTTTGATATGAAAAGCTGCAGTAAAAGAGAAAATTTTTTCAAAATCTGTGAATCCCTTGCCATTAAAAAACTTAAGCCCTTGAAGAGACCAGACCATAGGTGGGTGTACATTTTATGTGTTTTAGAAAGAATCAAAGATCTGTGGGATGCTCTTATTGCATTTTATTTTCACTACTTGGATAAAACTGATAAAGGGGATTATTTTTCTTATGTTGAAACTGTATACAATAAAAGAAATATTTCTGCAGCTCAGAAAAAAATTGTTAAAGGGGTGTATTCTTGCTTGCATTCCCAACAACTCACAAAGGATGCTTTAGCTCGGAAAAAAAGAATACTAAATGGGTTATTTGTTATGCAAAACAAAACTTTATTGCATATGGCATTATATTCAGCAGTATTACCAGAGTTCAACACATATATTAAATTATTCGAAATAAAAAAAACAATGCTTCATTTAATACGTTCCAGTATTTATAAATTGATGGCAAAATTTTTCTCTTTTTTTATGAAGCCAGAAAATATAGAGTGCACATCTTATAATGATTTATTAAAGGTTGATGTCACAAATCCAGAATTCCATCTACCTAGCAAAGTAATATTTACTGGTGCAGAAGCTTCCACTCTCCTGAAGAAATTATCAAAAAATCATCCAATAGCAAAAGAATTCCAAATTTCTCTGATGAAAGCTTATACTAATACAGCACAGCATATGAAACAGAAATTACCCCTTAAAAATTCATATCTAATTAGTTTTACAGCATTAGATCCAGAGCTAAGAGGTAAAACCAGTACAATATTAGCTTTTGAAAAATTATCATCTTTTATGTCCCATATTTTTAGTGATAATGAAAAGTCAAAAGTAGAAGCTGAAATAAGGTTATACCAGAGTGATATTGATATCACCAAAGAAATGCTCTACATATCTGATGAAAGTGGAAATCAAGTCAAGTGTACAATTGATAAATATTGGTCTAAAGTTTTTAATTTAAAAGATGATTTCACAAATGATTATAAGTATCCTACATTGGCTAAATTGGTCAAAGCCTGCCTTAGCTGCTTCCATGGCCCAAATGGATACACTTGTCACTGACTATAGAACCTCTCTTAAGATTGATTCCCTACATGCAGTACAGACTATTAAATATGATTTAATGGCTTCTAAAGAAACCTCATGTGAGAAATATGGTTCAAAAAATCCAATGACTGATCCAATTCACAAAGATCTCTTACTGAATATGAACAGAAGTTGGGAAACATATCAAGAGGACTTAAAAACATGTATTTCAGATGAGTCACCTATAAAAGTCTCTGAAAAACCTTCTACATTAGCAGAAAAGCAAACTGCTTCTACCTCTGCATGTGCAGTTCTCGAGGAAATTTCTTCAACTGTAAATGAGGAAAGTTAAAGTCAACCTTCCTGCAATTATGAAGTTCACCACAAAAGAAAGACAAGCCCACAAACATCAGAAAATAAAAAAAAGCAACAGAAATTAGATAATTTTTTTTTGAAAATTTATGGTTATTAATTTTGCAAAAAAAGTAATTCATTGAACTTTTATAATTAGGTCATTCAATACTTCATAATTGTAATTTTTCATTTCTCCCCCCCCCCTTCTCGAAACTCCAAAATGTCGGTAGTTAGTCCGTAAAAGTTTCAAGGTATTTTTTGGGGTCCCACAAACACCCCTGTAGTAGGCGTTATTTGATATGGAGAGAACCTGGAACCTGTTATTATCCGTCAAACATCCGTAAAAGAAGTGCATGCGGAAGAGGCAATGTCTGTGTTTGGGGTGGCATCTTTTTGGGTGGACGCACAGACCTCCATGTCTTTCCAAGGGCAACCATGAATGCTTAGGTTTATAGAGACGACATCTTTGATGTTTATGTGCGTCCATATGCCAGGGCAATAGATGATGCTTTCCTGTTACAGGAAGACAATACAAGACCACAGAGGGCTTGCAGTATAGATCATTATCTTCAACAGGAAACAGTTATGTGCATGGAGTGGCCAACTCGATCCCCGGATTTGAATCCTATCGAGCACTTTTGGGATGCTTTACGGAGACATCTAGCTTCTCTCAATCCGCCCCCTCAGACCCTTGCCACGCTTGCAACTGCTTTGCAAGAGTAATGGCTCTCGCTTCCTATGGAACTGATAAACCACATGGAAGCATCACACATCGCTGTATGTGCGGTATTGCTTCCAGAGGCGATCATATTCCATATTGAAGGTACTTTTCCTATAGCAAACTGACACCTTCGATTTGTTCATTTTATACATGTCCTAATTTCTATACTACCATAATTGTCTGCTAATTTATTATAAATTATTCTGCTAATTTATTATAAATTATTCTGCTAATTTATTATAAATTATTCTATAATTTTCTATACTACCATAATTTATCTAAGAAAAGCACATACTAATAAACTATTTATTAATATAAGAAAATGTAACTTAAATTTTTAGGCATCAAGTCATTAACTTGCTGTTAATGAGATATTTGATCATTAACATTCTCTGATAAGTTATTTATGTTTGGCATGTATTCTGATGCACATCATGCCAGCACTGTTTTGTTTTTTGCATGCTCTGAAGTGAGCATATCTCTGTACTTGCTTTTTATTATTTATTTTTTATTATTATTTAAGTTGTGAAGTAGCCTGCTCACAGAGGTTTGTTGACCCAGAAAATGCTTTCACTGTTAGCACAGACATTAGTATGTTTTTGTATTTAAAAGGATCCCTTAGTTTAGAAGTTTCATCAATTTTATTTTCTATGCTTTTGAGTGTTATATCAGTACAAAGAGTAATAATTTCTTACTCAGCCTCCGATATATTAATGAAACAAAATTTTTCCATTGATGGAATCGCTTCTATTATGTGTAATTTCAAGAAAGGAGTTTTAATATGTCTTGGAATCTTTTTAGAAATTCTGAGCTAATAACAGAAGATTTTCAGCATGTTTAGAAGGATCATATTCTAGAATAAATTCCGGGTCTAGAGTGAGGGTAAATGACTGAAAATAATGGTCTTTCTCCAATAAGTTGTTCTTCCACAAATTGATTTTAACTAGAAATCCAGATACTCAGTTTTTCATTTCCAATACATGTTTTCCTTTTCCTTGTAATGTTATATTTAGGTTGTTGAGTTTTGCTGTGGTATCGGTTAAAAATACCAAGTCATTCAGTTTTTGGTCATAATTAATTGTCTTTGGATGTGAGAAAATTTTTAGTCTCTACCAGCATTCCAACAAATCTTGTTAAAAACCTTTCCTAGACTCAGCCACTTTACTTCTGCTTCATATATTCTCGCTACCTAACACATAAAGCAAAGCTTTAAAAATTCGATGATTCAAAGGTCATCCTCAGATAAAATTTGCAATCTGTACTATAGCAGTCATTATGTGATTGAAGTTGAGGAGTTTAGCGGCCAGATTTTCTTGATGAATGATGCAGTCATACGAAATACATTTGGAAAATGTGTTGTCCTGCCTACAAAACCCAATAAACCCACTGCTATTCCTGATCATAGCGGTACACTGTCGGTTGTGATTGCAATGAGTTTTTTATTGATACTTTCTCTTTAATATTGTAATTTTTAACTGCGTCTTACATGTCCTGTCCTCGAATATGTTTTTCGAAAGTCAACATCTTCGACAATGCTTCTTTTGCAGAGAAGTCAGGAAACATCATTCTCGTGAACATCAGAAGTTGCATAGATTCGGTAACATCAATAGATTTATCAAATGCAGGATAAAGTACACAAATTTTTCCAAATGAGACCCCATTTTGTACGTAGATGCCCACTTGTCGTGCCACCATGTTTCGTGACAGAAGCACATCTTTTATAGCTGAGAATATTACATTTTTGTTCAAGAAGTAAAAACTCTGACATCTTAGAATAGCTTCCTTCAAAATGGTTTTACCTGAGTATTCCCTCTTTTTATGTGATGCAAGAATGTAACTTGAAGGATACTTCTGTATGATTTTCCCCCCCATTTTTGAGGGTTAAAAGACTGCTTTGCTGAAGTTTTCGAGACAATTTTAAAGATTGAACCTTGTCTACAATTTAACATTGTCTACTAATTAATTCAGTCCTCTCGTCGCAGTAAGGCAAAAATACATAAAAATTCAAAATATTTTCATTAAAAATTGAAAGATATAGAAAAACATAAAACACCAAATACAGTTAAAACAATTTTTACAATTAAAATTACAATTTGTATGCAAAAGCAAGCTAATAACTTAAATAATAATTCTAGAATGAATCAAACATAATTTAATTTGCAATAATAAAAGAAGACATTACTTTGTTTTTGCGAAGCTTAGTTTCTCTAGATTGGCAACAAATCCACTATTCTGCTAAGCTTCAAATGTAAAAAAATATGGGTGCTATCATAACCAAAATTTAGGCTTAGCCGCACTTAAAAAAACTTTTAAATTGTTGATAATTCCACAATTATTGCATGCAGGTTAATTAAAGGCATAAACTCTTAACCAAAAGATAAGAACAACATAATTCAATCATTTTTAATGTAAAAAATGCACAATTTACAAACTTATAAGAATAAAGAAACTGACCTCACTGAGCCGAGTAACAGAGTGTATATATATACATATATTTATATGCATTTGGTGTGGTCAATTGCAACCAAAATGCGAGGTGCAGATCTGCATGTTATAGCAGCCCTATATACAGAATTTCAATGCTCTGAGGCTACTCGTTTTTGAGTTATGCAAGATACATACATTGGTGGCCAAAATTGTGGACACTTTTGAGAATTTTTATGTTTTTGAACTTTGTATGCTTATAGAAAATGTTACGTTTCGCAAAATGCAAATTTGTATATATCATTTTAAAGAGAATTTATTACTGAATTCAATACAAAACACAAAATTTAATTATTTGCAATACAAAAAACATTATATGTACTTTAATATAAATAAAAAACATAGTTATGAAGTGGTTTGTAATGTCTAGCTTTCCTGGCCAATCACTGTTCTTGTTCTGAGAACCAATCAAATGTTGGTAACTGCCAGTAGAAGCTGACATCATGTTTCCACTTGAAACAATTCATTATTTTGCTTTGTTCTGTAGAAGGGGGACCTGTTTCTTATACGCTGCAATTACAAGTAAGAATTTTTGTAAAAATTTTTAATATTTGGTCAAGAAGCAATGACATCAAATAAAAGAGTAGATTGGACACCTAGAAAGAGATGTAATATTATTGTGTTACGAGAAAGTGGTCTTTCCTATGCTGAAATTGCAAGACAGGTGGGTGGTTCAATGACTACATCTGGAGTCCGAAAGTTTTGGTTACGATATCAGGAGACAAATTCAATAAAAAACAAAGAAGGAAAAGGCCGAAAAAGGTGCACCACATCTATTGATGACAGAAGAATAAAAAGATTATGTCTCCAAGATAGAAAATATCATCAGCGGGCATCAGAAATGATCTGAATGATGCTGGTGTTTCTATCAGTTCAAGAACAATCAGGAGAAGATTAACAGATGTTGGACTGAGAGGTAGAATTCCACGAAAAAAGCCTTATCTTAATTTTCAGCAACGAAAAAAAAGACTACAGTGGGCAAAGGAACACATTAATTGGACAGATGATGATCAGTGGTCACAAGTTATGTGGAGTGATGAAACTAAGATATCGTTATTCGGTAGCGATGGGCGAAAATATGTAAGACGTAGAATAGGAGAAGAGCTACATCCTGACTGCATTCAAGCAACTGTGAAGAACCCAGTTAGTGTTATGATTTGGTCATGCATGTCAGCAGATGGTATTGGTCGCCTTCATGTCATCGATGGGACACTGAATGCCAGAAAATACATTGACACTATTCTAGAACCAAAACTTCTACCTTCCATCAGAGATCTAATCAGCAGGTCTTTCTCTAGGCAAGCAGCAGCGGTGACAGGGCGATCTTTTATGAATCGTACTGAGTATGATCTACTTCTAATTTTAATCTATGCCACTTGACATAAAATCTACTTGCTATTTACTAAACCTCTAGACTGAGCAAGTATGTGACAAAAATGAAGCTTTAAAAAAAATCATAAAACTGTTAGCAAAACATAAATAAAATGTTACTTATTTTCTTTCAAATATGTCCAACTATTATAAATGTAAAATATTTAATGCTGCTTGATACATTTTATAAAGTTGATTTTATTCTCAAACTTATTAATAATTTTGTTAATTAATTCATGTTTAATAATTATTCATCGTACTTACGGATCTATTTTCTTTTTAGGATGGTATTACAAAAATGGAAGTTCAGGCATAGATAATATTTTTAATTGAATTTATTCAGTTCCCATTTGTTCATAGGTCCTTAATTTTTTTCATTAATGGTCCTTAAAAGTACTTAATTTCCATGCGCAGAAATGTGTACGAACCCTGGAGGAGTTATGTTGCGAAGCAGCTTTGTTTTCATTTAACTCAACCATTTAAAATAAGCAAAAATCAGCTATAGATTTAGAATAACTATCGATTGTCATGTTCTCTTCCATTGATGAATGCTTTCTAGATATCAAGATTAGGAGTACAACATCATCAAAAAAGAAATGTGGTCATTATGAACAGTTCATAGATGAATTTTTGCATGAAAGATATTATGAGCAGTTCATAAAAAACTTTTACAGTTTTCCTAATTAAAATGGTGTGAGAATACCTATTTATATGTTTTTTGATATTTTTGTATTAAATTAATTAAATTACAGTGCTATTTTGAAGGATATTTTTTCACATAATTTAATGCTATCAAAATAGTAGTCATCAAACTTGACAACATTAAACAACATATTCTGTATGTTTGTGGTTGAAGGGCTTTTTCCAGTGCTGATTTTGGTGGAGCTTCACTTGCTAGGATTAATCAAGTATAAATCATTGGCTTGTTTGCATACTTTCTTTCTACTTGAAATAAATTTCTGTAACTTTTTAATCTAAATAGAATTCTTGTGCTATAGATTGAGAAGATGCTGTTGTTCCTTATACACTCACGTTTGTGAAAATTGCAACACCAAGAAGGAATCGTCATAATTGAATGCAATTTAATACACAGTTGAGTGGTAGTGGTACAAATAAATGATTAAATGTTCAAAGCAAACAAACAAGAACAAGAGATCAGAATCAGTATTTTGTGTGGCCACCACGCGCCGCAATAAGTGCTGCTACACGACGTGGCATGGAGTCAAACAAAGTTTGAATGTCTGACTGAGGAAGAGCATTCCATATCGTTTGTACGCGTACCCAAAGTTCGTCTGCAGACGCAACAGGACGAGGATCACGAGCAAGACGCCGACCAATGACATCCCACACATGTTCAATTGGCGACATATCCGGGGAACACGCAGGCCAAGGAAGAAGCTGTACCTGCTGCGCTGCAAAGAAGGATTTAACAATCCGAGCAGTATGAGGGCGGGCATTGTCCTGTTGAAATACAGCGCCTGGCAAGCTTTGAAGGAAGGGAACAGCTTCGGGCTGTAGAACTTCACGGATATACCGGTTGCTGTTCAGATTGCCCACAATTCGTAGCAATTGAGATCGTCTATGATATGCTATGGCGCCCCAGACCATAACTCCGGGTGTTCGTCCACTGTGGCGTTCGATAATGCACTCCGGAAGGTGGCGTTCACCGGCATAGCGTCTGACACGAATGCGGCCATCATGGTACCACAAATTAAAGCGGGATTCGTCAGAAAACACGACATGCTGCCAATCAGCACGCCAGTCTCTATGCTGATTGGCCCATTGTAGCCGCAGGCGGCGATGGTCGTGCGTTAGGGGGATCCTGTATAAAGGAGTCCGTGCGCGCAGTCCACACTGCAGCAGACGTCTACGAATTGATGAAGCACACAATGAAACACCTGTAGCTATTGACCACAGTGCTGCCAATTGTCTAGAGGAAGCTGTACGGTCCGTCCGCGCCATGCGGACCAGGTGTCTATCATCGCGAGCTGACGTCACATTTCGGGGTCCACTCCCGGATTTCCGAGTTGTCCGACACTCGTCCGTCCACTGCTTCCAAACGCGCATCACTGTGCTGCTGTTACGCTGCACACGAGAGGCTACTGCACGATACGACAATCCAGCTTCACGAAGGCCGATGATTCTCCCTCGTTCAAACTCTGTAAGTTGTTCAAATCTCGCTCTCTTTCGTCGACGAGGCATAAGTACAGATTGAGTTAACGTTTACCACTAGCAGATAACCACCGATAACCATACACGCCTCGCTACAGCCGTCTAGTTATTCGGATCCATCAGCCGTTCAGAGGGCGCTGCTCAGCATACGCATGCGCTACGGATTTGCAATTCTAATCATTTGCATATCATGCGCTACTTTGCATTTCCTGAAAATTTCAGCTCACTCGCGTAAGTCCTTCATGGTGTTGCAATTTTCACAAACGTGAGTGTATAATCAATTGTCAGTTATTTTTATCTTTTTTTTTTTTGTATTGAATATTGTATTTTATCTTCTTTTGATAGACATTTACAACTTGTATATCCTTGAGTGCAATTGCAACTAATGGCATTGTCCCAGGTAAATAATGCATTCATTACATTTTCCTCTAGTTGTTTATGTATATTTGTGTATCACATTTACTTACTTTTTCAAAACTGTCAAATGAACTTTTTGTTTGGTTGTTTGTTTTCATAAACATGTATAAGAATTACCAGTAGTCTGTAGTACAGTATTCTAACTAACATGGTTAATTTCTTTCTTGTAAACACTTGATTTTTTTTTAATTATGTGAATATTAACAAAAGCTTTGTAAGTGGTTAAATATTTTATTGATCTTCTATGATAGTTTTTTAAATATAAATGAGAAATGTCTTAGTGTGTAGGGGAATTATTTCTAATTTTTTTATTTGAAATTTTTTATGCATTTTTGTATACTTAATTTACCATATTTTATTGCTCTGTTGCATACTTTTGATGTAATCATTACTTGATGTACTTAACCTGCATTAATCCTAGTTAATTTTTTTTTAAAAATTGTAACACATAAAAATATGCATTCGATATTCATGCTAGTAGTAACAAACATTTCACTTTGTTATGGATTCTAAATGAGTTAAAGATGGGAACATTCAAATCATTGGTACTTGGTCTCTAACAAATGACAGCTATGACTTCAAGCACAAGTATTTAAGTGATTTTTGCAACATAACAACAGGATATTGAAACAAAATAATATACATGGTTACATGCTTTAAAAATTTTGAAAGTTGGAGCTTTTGCAGGTCTCAGCTTTGTCAGCTGGAATCTGGATGAATGGTTAGAAAGGTTGTTCATGGTGCTGAAAAATATTTACTCTCAAATCCCCCACCCATTTTCTGACTGATTTTACTGCTTGAAAATCAGGAGAAGGAAAATGCAGTAGAGATGGCTTAAATAATAAATGTAACACATCAAAAGTACACATAAAGATACACTAATATGATTATATTATGCATTTCAAAGGATAAATTTTTAATACTTTTTATTCACATAGGAGAATTTTTTATAATTATTATAAATTTCAATAATAAACTTTTTATTTACACAGAATGCTTTTCTGTTTGTGCATTCATTTTACATTATTACCAAAAATAAAAAATATATAAATTGTGTGAGTAAATTTGTTATTAAAAATAGTTGCCCCATTTAACTCAGATGTGCAGGGTTCTGCTGTAAGTTAATATTTTTTTTAAATATATAGTCTTTCATTTGTCTTTTATAAAATCTTTCTTTTTTCTAATATTTTAGCGGGTGGTTCTTACTTTATGATATCCCGTTCCTTGGGACCTGAATTTGGTGGAGCAGTAGGTATTTTGTTCTACTTGGCCACTTCAGTAGCTGCTGCTATGTACATCACTGGGGCAGTTGAAATTTTTTTGGTAAGTTAATTCTCTAAAAATCTGGCTGTCAAAATAGGTCATAAAATTTCTGTGTTGTATATTTAAAATTAAAAACTAGGTAGGTTATACAGAGGCTGTTCTAGACAATTTTCATTGTATTTACAAAAATATTTTTACTTAAAATATTTCTGTTTTAAATGTTCTGTTTGTTCTTTCCAAAGTCCAAGGAAGGTTGTAGGTTGTTTGGACAATCCACTTTTTAAAAGTTCGAAGGGACAAAAGTCCAAAGGTGATACATCAGGAGATTTAGTAGGGATGTGAGTGAAGGGTATGACCTCGATATCCATTTCTTGTTCTGTTTTTTCCTGGAAATTAACAATGGATTTTGACATGTGGCTGCTTGGTTAGTCTTGATGCAGTTCTCCTGATTGATGGCACTGTGGGTAAAGAAAGCATTTCTTATTTGAAAATTGGGTATAAAATACGTTATCTCCCATTATATGAAAAACTCATAGCAATCATAAATCCATTTGGAAAACTTTTAGATTCTTTGAGCCATGTTTTAAGATTTTTTTCTTCTCTGTGATGATAATAAAAGTCATTTAAATCCACCCAAGATACAACTAGTGTGATAACGCTTGTCCATTTTTATCAGGATGGATACGACTCCCCCCCCTTTTTTTTTGCCTTTTTGAGATTCAAATCAGCATTAAACGGGCACAGGTTCTCTTCATCAGATGTTAAAAATTGTGCAAGATTTTGACTTGACTACTGTACTCCTGACTACTTTACATTACTGATTTTATAAATTGCTTTGCTTACAGTTGACACTGAGCATCTTAATGATTTTGCCACTGTTTTTTTTCCTTTTTGACTTGGTGGATTTCCTTTTAACATTAAAAATCTTACCTTTGCAACATTCAAAACATTCCATTTTTTCTTTGGATATGTATTGGGAACAGTTTTTCCACTTAAAGCCAAACTTTGAAACTTTTTCCTTTTCTTTTCGATAATATGGTACAAAGTCTGAGATCTGGCCTCGTCGGGACTTCAGAAATTCCGGATTTGTGGTTTTTCCAGATATTAGATCAGCAGTTTAAATCTAGTAAGGTGGCATGTAGAAATTATAAAATTAAAAATATGACATAATGAGGCATTTATGATCTGAAGGGTTTCAAAATTTACAAAAAAAAAATCTTAATATTTATTTGTTTATTTTAATAAACGTTTCTTTCAATGTAAGTTGTTTAAATTGCTTCATTTTTTATGCTAATACTTTCTCTTTAATTTTGTAGACAGACATAATTTCTTGTTCACTAGAAATTTTTACGTTTTCGATAACCTCTTTGTCACTTTCTTCCCTATTGGTAGCGGTATTTTCTGGAACTAGAGTTATCTATTAATTGATTGACGATTGTCATTGCAATGAAAAACGTCTGTTATATCATCTTCATTTATTACTGCTTCTCCATATTTCTTTACAAATTCCATTAATTGGAAAATTTCCCCTTCTGCTTGTGATATCTGAAAACTTTCAAATTCGCGGCTATCATCATAAAATTTTAGATAGCATTCACTGTACATATTTGGCTATGTATCATGAGAATGGCGACTAAAGACGTGTTGTTTTGCTAAATTTTGTCTTGCTTCTATCGCGCACTGAGACAATTAAGCCTGAATTGCATTAGTTTAGTTATTTATTATACTTAAGTTTGTTTCTTGCACATGTTTAAGGCTTATCTGAGTCCTGAATAAATAAATTCGCGCTGCCCGGTGCGGCCATACAACCCTGGTTCTTGTTCTGGTTTTATGTGAACAACAAATCAGTTATTCTTAATTCAAATAGCACTAAATGTAATCTTTTGGTCTATGAGTATCAAAGTCTATTTTTAGCATATGGAAAGAAATTTGTTACATTTTTTCTCATTTTCTAAGTTCATTTAATTTAAACCTGTAATCATCGCCAAGCATAATGTCAGCGTAAAAGGTTTCCTTGTTATTCAATTAAAAAAAAATTAGGTATCACTACATGAGTCATTACTCAAGTTGTCATGTGTTGATGAACGATGAACATGCGGTGATGAAAGCAAAATATAATAAATAATGATTTGCCATGTTGGCATCGGGGGTATAAAGTATGAGTAGGTGTAAAATCAAATGTAGAATGTTTCAGTTTGAGATGTATGCGAAACAGATATGGAGCCAAATTATTGATCATACAAATTTATGCTAAAATAATTGTTTCTTCAATAACAAAGTATTTTTTAGTGCCGAAGTAAAATTAAGAATAGGGACTTGCCACATGTTTTAGTATGTGCAGAGGGGGGAGAGGGAATTAAATGCCCATGGGTAAAGCGTACCAAAAAAAAAAAAAAAGCTTGTTGGTGGCTCTGAGGTCCGGATTTTAGGTCATTCTGGATATTGGACGTCCGTATCTCCGACATGTACTGTGTTATCTATTGTATCTTTAAATATCAAGAAACCATGTGTTTCATAGTGATTTTTAACAGCTACATATGAATAATTTTCTTCAGAAAGAGCAAAAAAAAAACACTCTTCCATCCATTTCTTCTTTAAAAATGCCATTTTGCATGACTTTTGCATGCATACTTAAAATGGATACAGAAATATTGGGGAGGGGAAGAGAAGAGGTTCTTTATCCCTTGCTATTACAGTCTGTGTCCAGAATATGTTAATATTGTTAAAAAAAAGCCAGATGGCCTGATTGCCAAAAGAAGCCAAACAGTATCACTTGAAGAGTTTTAATAATTTGAATTTTTTTTTTAAAACAGAAATTTTGTAAATGTGTTTTTTATGCTTAGAAAATTTTTACCATTTTGTTGTTCCGTAATGGAAAGGGTACCAGTAATTGCTTATAAAAAATACTCATACTTTATCTATTAAGATCTGTGATCAGAAAATGCTTGTGTTGCTAAAGAAAGCCAAATAACCTTGTAGCTGAAGTAAGCCAAATGTTACCAACCAAATTTTTTATAATTTGTTACTGCATATTTTGATTATTCACCTACATATCAGATATTTTATAATTTTTATTTTATTTTTTATTTTAGAATTACATGGCACCAAGTCTGTCACTGTTTGGAGACATAAGTGATCCGTTTATCATGTCCAACAATTTTCGAATTTATGGTACAATACTGTTAGTTATTGTTGGTACCATTGTTTTTATCGGTGTTAAATTTGTGAGCAAATTTGCACCTGTTGCTCTTTTCTGTGTTATCGTATCTCTGATTGCTGTCTATGTTGGGGTATTTGTCAACTTTTATGGAAAAGAAGATACAAAGTAAGTTTAAATTGTATTTATTTTTTAATAAATTAAGAGAAGGCAAATTTATGTCTATAAAATAGACTCAGTGCATTTAAGGTTACAACATAATTCTGCTTTGCATAGAGCAAGTGTTTTAAACCAGAGGAGAATTCCCGCCTGGTTGGTTTTATAGTTTTAGAGGAGAATGTGGTCAGGCTTTTATTTATTTATTAAGTATAGTTTATGAATTTAAAAAACTACTTTTATTCAAGTGTTTGTATTTTTAAACATTTTCTGCCCCTTTTTTGTTTAATTTATAAAGCACATTAAAAATGATCTAAATCTAGCTAAATGTATATATTTAATTTTTGAGTTTTGTAAAAGAGAGTGGACTGATGTTCTAGCAGTGGTGAAAGGAATGCATGGAGCAGAAAAAGTTTGAGAACTCATGGCATACAGTAAGGATTATTATTCTGTAGTTTTATTTGAGAATGGAACAAAATAATTTTTTCTTCCTTTGAAAGCAGTTTATCTTATCTCTTTAAAAATGAATATTGTTGCAAGGCGGAGATAACAAACTCCAATTTTCCTTTTTAATAAATTAGACATTGCATAATTATCTCAGGAATATACGCGTTCAGTTAATTAAAAAATCGAAAAGTTTAAAAAATTATATCACTTCAAAATACTTATCTTACATTTTATATAAAACATCCATTCTATGCTTGAATGAAGTGACCAAGGGAACATTTGTCATTTTGGTCAATAAGTGAGGCCTTTCATTATAAAAGCTCTTAGCTTGTAATTATGAGCAGTACATTATTTGTGTTACATTAATGATGGAGAACTTAAAAATTTTGGTGAAATAATATTTGAAAACTGCCTACAGATATCTGGAGTTACCAGCTTAGATAAATAAATTCTTTAGTATTAATATCTTTATTGCAAGAAATCATATGTAAGCATTTTTTGTTAATTTTGTTTTAAATGTGTTGTTGTTTAATTAGATTTTCTTTTGTATTTTAAATAACAAAAGTAAGTAATTTAATTAAGAAATAGTGATGCTTACAAACATCTGGAGTTATTTTCTTAGATGGATAAATTCTTATGAATTGGTATGCTTCTTGCAAGAAATCATATATAAGCATTTTTCTTTAATTTTATTATAAATGTATTGTTGATGATATTTAATAAAACTTTCAACTTTCTTTTGTGTTTCAAGTAGCAAAAGTAATTAGTTTAAATAAGAAATGTTGTATTCGGTGAAGAGTTGAAAATGTAAGTTTCTAAGTACTGCATTTTGTTTAACATAATAAAAAGTATCAAGTAGGGTTTTTAAGAATTGAGAAATTATTGAGAGACTAAAATTTACTCTTAAAATTGTATTTCTCTTAATAGTATATTTTATTCAGTGTAGATCTGCAGCTTTGTTTTCTAAATGGCAAACTGAATTTCATTTGAATTTTTCCATTGGCTTCTCTGAAACTTTTAAATTGATTTATTTCTGTTTTATATATTTATGTATTACTGACGTGGATAAAGTAAATAGGGAAGTCTCATTTGATATTATTCTAAAACTTCATATCTTTTCCCCATCACTTTTGAAGGGGCTGTACCGATGTCATGTAACATTTTCCCCTAAGAACAAAAATTATTTGGTAGTTGATTTAAAAGACTAGAGATTATAGTAAAATTTATAGTAAGTAGTTTAGGAAATTATTTATCAATGATTTAAAAGGCTGTTGTTGGCTCAGGAGATGCCTCTCCTTAATTTAACTGACTCTTAATTTGACTGTCAATTTAAATTGCTGTATTTTCTCATGTAATTTTTCTTTTTTTTCATTCATTTTGAAGTCCGAAAATCAAGAAACAAAAACTGTGCTATATATATGTCCCTCCTGAGGACAGATGCTGAAAAAATTTTTTTGCAGATTAAAAGATTTATAGGAGTAGATATATTTGCATTACTGTATTATTTCTCAGGCATGGCTAAATAATGGCAGCATGCAGCTCATATCGTTAACACATTCACTGCCCAAGTTGATATGGTATGTCCAGTCATATGTGCCAAGATCCTATCTGCAAATTTCAGATTAAATTAAAGGATGATTAAATTCCTTAAATTATTTTAAAATAAATTTACTTAAATTACTTTCTGTTTTATTTTTTAAATATAGTTATAACAGATTTCTTTAAGTAGTAAATAAATTCACATGACTATACTCGTAGTTGGTATCAATCAGTTTTACTCACCACTCCTGGAACTGTGGGAAACCTTAATGTTGGTAAGAGAAGTAGGTTGAGAAGACTGAATAATTTCACTTGTAAGTAGTTTTGAATCCATGTAGTCACTATGACTAATCATGGTTGCCTTTTTGGTAAAGTTAAGTTTGCAGACAAACGGCCAAGCGAAGTTTTTATTTACAATAAGCAACCCATGATCTTATCTGACTAAAAGATTCATCGGGGAAATAAGTCTTGCCAACAAATCATTTTATTTTATGAGCCTCAATCTTCGTCCATTTACTTTTACAGTGTACTTTTATATATTTAAAACTAAAATACAAAACAAAGTGCAAAAGGTATATACAATATTTACATTAAAGAGCAAGAATGTAATGTGTGCACCATATATTAACATCAGTTGGATATCATTTCAATTTGGAAGTTTACATAGAATCTATAAGTCTGTGCTCTTTATCATATCATTTTGAAGATTTACATGAGTCGGAAGAAATTTGAGAACATTATGTAATAAATTTTTGCTCTTGATCCGTAAGTGTCTTGATGAAGATTTTTATTTTTTTAATGCCTATTGGGTATTTTTCTATGTGAATCACCTCCAGTGATATAAGAGATGGGGGGGAACAATTTTGCTTTCCTCTGCCATAAGAGGACAGGTTTGTATGTAATGGGAGGCATTACCCAAGGAGCCACAGGTGCTTCTGACTCTTTTCTTGTGAATCCTTTCCAGGTAGTTAGGGAATTCCCCATAATTAGTTAAAGCCTGATATTCATAGAAGTCACTCTTAAGTTTTTTTGTGGGGACTTGTGGGAAAAACTGATGGGGGGTTCTGCGAGTGATTCTTTCATTCTATCTTATCTACCAAATCTTTAACACTTCTTTTTGTAGTCTATTTTTGACTACATCATCTTCCGATAGTAGGACTTTAAGATCTATTTCCTCTTTTTATGTGGCTAGTTTGGCTTCTTGATCTGCTTTTTCATTACCCTTTGTGCCCTCCTGGGCTTTTACCCAATTAAGAGAGATATGATGTATGTCTTGAAGGTTTTTATTAATTCTTTTAAGCTTTTTTGTATGTTTCTCTTTGAGATCTTTGTGCTGTTTAAACTGTGAAGCATGCTCTGACACTCCGTAAAGATTTTAGCAAAAGTGGCAGACAGTATATTCTGACCTATCCATAGGATTGTGTGTTTTAAGGCTTGAACCTTCGCTTGAAATAATGTTGCTTCATTGTTTAATTTTAATTGATCTTTGAATATTCACTTTGATTGGTTTAGTATCACGAAAGCTGCTCCCACTTTGTCATTTATTTTGGAACTGTCAGAGAACACGTCTATATCTTTATTATTTGGGATATCTTTTCCCATTTAATTTCCTCTCTCAGAGCTGGGTGGTCTAAAATTGTGGGAAGTCTGTCTTCTACCTGCTGATGTCATCTTATTAGATCTCCTAGGGATATGTTTTCCTTGAAATGAAAGATTCTGTAAGTCTTGAGATTCCATATCAACTTTTAGGCCGAGGGGATTAGTCCTACCAAAATTTGAAGTTTTGTTGTTTGGGCTGTTGAGGATGCTTTTGTGATGCATTAAAGTGCTGTTCTTTGGATCTGCCCAAATTCAACTTTCATTCCTTCTATCTCTGTATACCAGACTGGGAACCTGTATAGAATCATCCTTTTTATTGTAGGATTCCTCACTCTTTTTGTCTAAGGTGAACGTCGAGGAACTTAGTGAACTGTGTAGCAACTTATCGCTGAGTTCAAACAACTAAAATGTAGACTCGAGTAGGGTTAAAATACCTTTATTTCACTCAGAATAGCAATTCACCCCTTTTCAGACTTACAGAAAGCCTCTACTCAGGCTTTAACTCAGAATAAGAAATAAGAAACTAAACTATAACTAACTAAAGGAGACTTAGCCAAAGCTAAACACAAGTATCTAACATAGTTGGCCCTTGATTTAAACTAGCTGGTGAATATCAAAAGGCACATAATAATACGGCTGAGCATAACAGCTTCAAGAGTGATTTAGCCCAAAGGCAAACATGCGCTACTCAGGATTCCTAGCACTTTCACTCAAAGTAAGTTGAACCTTCCTTAAATACTTCTTCTAACTCATTTGCATTCAATGCAATTCTGAAAACTCATTTTGGTAGGGAATTGTGATTGGAAACAAGACTTGATAGAAAGACTTTGAAATTAAAATAACTGTTATAAAACTAAAATGTATACTGTAAATGTAAAAAAAAAAGGAGGGACAGTTCTATTTCTCGCGTTCTACTGGGCTGATTGACGAAATTCAACTTGTGTTTCTCATTTCTCGAAAATGGGACTTAGGATATATATTAGATTTATATATAGCATTATTCTAACATAGGACTTTTTCTGAAATAACATATAATTTTTTTACATATTTCGATTCTACGACTCAAATTGTGCCAAACTGCATAATTTTGTAAAAATTGCCTGAGTAGTTTTTAAAATTTTAGCTCCTCAATGTTAATTAAATTTGGTACATATTTATTAATATCTCTTTTTTTATTAACTTACTTGATTCCTTCTTTTAGAATTAGAAATTTAGGTTCATTGTAGATAAAATTCACCCATTTTTTATGATTTATTTTTTAATTTTGTATTTTTAAATAATTTTTATAAATTTTTTGAAAAAAAATTTGTGTTATAATGTATGAATTTTTTAACATCACCTTAAAGTAGATGCATTTCTAGGCACACCTGCAAAAAATTAAGTTTTTGATTCAAAATTTTCTAAGATATACATACTGAAAGATTTCTAAGATATCTATACATGAATTACATACTGGAGCATTTTGAATTTTTTTGAGCGATTATAATGCCAAATGTGGTTTATGGATTTTGTTAAAGTGATTTGCCACAGCTATTTTTAACCTTACATTTCAAATAAAATTTTATGGAGAATTTATTATATGGAATTTTTCCCCTCAATGATGCGTAATAAATATTTATTAATACTATATGAAAAGCTACTTTTTTAAAAATTGTTGATGATTTTGTTCAGAATTCTAAAATTTTTTGAATATTTGTAATAGTAAAATTTTACATTTGCCATGTTATCGTCTGCTAGTTTACTTTAACTTCATTTAAATCAAATTGTCTAAAACTGAGAACTTTCGTTTGATGTTTTATGAATTGTTTTATTTCTTTGTCATTTAGCAAAAAATCTTTTAATTAAAATATTTATCCTTTGGATTTTGTTTTAAACTTTATTTATAGTTAAAATGCTTAGAATATGAAAAGCTGTCTTCAGCTGTAGCACAACGGATGTAATTGATATTTAAAAAAAAATTGACAAGAATGCAAAATTTATGGAAGTGTAACAACCAAAAAATCTTAATTCTTCTAGATTAGATCCTCTCTGATGTTGTATTTGAATATTTTCGGATTTATATTTTCTGGTCTTTGGGGTTCCACTAGGTCTTTTAGTTTCTCATGTTCTTTAATAGCCTCTTCTATAGTATTAAGACCATCCTCTTGTGTGGTTTCTATGATAACACTACCTTTACATACATTTCTCATACTTTTAACACAAATTTTAAGGTTATTAGAATTAATATTAGTCATTAGTTTATCCCTAACATCTTGCAATGTGGCACCACCATCTTTGAGGTATACTATTAGCAAATGTTAGTTTCATTTAACCAATCTCGACTAGAATCTTAGTTTTTGAATAACAGGTTTCTTTAACTTGTCTGTGTAAATTTCTTTAGAAGCTTTGATTTCTAACAGTCCATTAAGATAATTTTCTGCATTTTGATTTTGTTGTAACTGTCCTTCTAATTTTGCTATTCTTAGTTTCTATTTGGATAACAGATTTAAGATATTTACAATGTTGGATGACTCCCCAAGGATTAGAAAGATGCCCTTATCATCTCCATTAAGAAACATGAAAAACAGGCCAATGATCCAAACAGCTTTAGGCCAAGAACTTTAACTAGCATACTGTGTAAGCTTATGAAGAAAACTGTTCTGTAAAGACTTACTTTTTACCTTGATCAAAATAAACTAGTTCCCCCTGAACAATATGGCTTTAAGAGGGGCCATTGCACGATGGATCAGGTTTTATATTTTTGTCCGAAGTTCAGGGATGCTTAAAATCTTATGCCTACAAATCACACTGTGGCTGCCCTTCTGGACCTGTCTAAGGCCTTCGACAGGGTATGGAAAAATAAACTCCTTTGCAAACTTTACAGCAAATTTAATATCAGGGGGAAAGTCTTGCCATGTCTGGCTGACTTTTTAAGGGCCAGATATATTAGAGTGAAATTTAGAGATCACATTTCTGGAATACTTATATGGGCCAGGGTATTCCTCAGGGATCAGTACTTAGCCCTACTCTATTCTCTGGGTCTATATGCTGATTATATTATTATCTGGAATAGCAATTCATGTATTACTTCTGCTCAGAACTGTATTAATTCTTCTCCTCTTGATCTTGAGAACTTTGCTACACAGCACAAGATAATTTTTAACCCCTCAATGTCTGTTTCCAGCTTTTTTGCAACCAATAGACATCTGTATAACCTAGAGCCTAACATCTTTCTTCTGGGTAGGCGACTGAACTATAAAAAACATCCTAAATATTTAGAATTTGGATCAGGGAATTCTTGGCCATGCTGATATTGACAATTTAGTTCTGGGAGCTAAACAGAGACCAAACATCTTAAAATTTACTTCTGGAAGACATTGGGGTGCAGATGCTCTGAGAATTGCATACATTGCTCTTATTTGGCCTATTTTGGAATGTGGTGTTCAGATATATTAAGCTGCGTCTGTCGGTAATCTTGATAACTAGAAAGAGTTCAGCTTTCTGCCTCCAGAGCCATTACTGGGCTCCAAAATAGCTACCTGTGAGACAAATCTATACGAGGCTAACCTTCAACTTCTCAAACTCCAGAGTAGATTTCTTCTGGTCAAATACTTTGCTAAGCTCTTCAGTTACGGTGATCAACATAGAACTTCATTTTATACGTAACTGGCACAACAATCATCACCTTAAGAGAGAAAGTCCGCTTAGCCATGTTGAAAGTGAGTGATGGTTATTTAATGAAGTAGAACATATCAACATCTCTTGCATGTGGCACTGAGATTACTATGTCATTTTGTGATCAAGTATTCTTTAGGACAGAGCTCTGCTCTTACATTAACAAATGTACATAGCACCCAGATTATCTTAGACAGCTTGCTATGGAAACTAATCATAATATCGCTGGTAATGTACTGCAGATTTATACTGAGGGGTCAGAGGTTATGCCGCTATCTCGGGTAGTGGAGTATTTATCAAACATATGGATCTGTAGGAGAAACCCCGACTACTGCTCAGTTTTCAGTGCCAAACTCATAGCTATTCAGGAGGCCTTGACTTTTTGTGTTAATGAGGATGTCAGTTCTGACATCTAGATTCTGAGTGATAACTGAAGTTCTATTCAGCACCTAGCTGAATGGCGAAAACATGGTGACAGTATGACTGTTAATATTGTTCAATGCTTGGGCTGCTTGAGTGCCCATAATACGATTTTCTTCCAGTGGGTACCATCACACATAGATGTTTATGGTAATAAGATCGACTTGCCAAGGGAGACAGTCTTAAGAGTTCTGCTGATGGTAGCTGGCTTTCTTTCTTGGAACTCACCTCCCGTGTCAAACTAGAAATTAACTCTGCCTGGAGCAAGACCCCTATTCATGAGTGGTATGATTGTAATAATCCTGGTGCTGTTATGGACGGGTCAAACAGTAGATGTGAACAGACAGCTCTTGCTAGGTTCTGCAGTGGCTATCTTCATGCTCAACGACATGTGTTGGCCTTTAAAGTTTATCCATTTTGCCTGAAATGCAATTTGACCCAGGCCATTCTTGCCCATATCTTATCATGCATTGGTTTCCTGAAGAGACAGCTGTACTCCAGTTCGAATGCTGTTCTTCTTTGAAAATCTATGGGATCATGGACTTGATCTAGATGTTGCTGTCGATCAAGTGGTATAAGAAGCAACAACAGGTATTTACAAATTGCTCTTTAATGTCTTTTCCTACTGTTTTAGAAATTTTATCTTTATTCAAGAGTCCATTCAAATTCTCTAGACACTCATATGCCTCTGATAAGAAGTCCTCAGCATTAGCTGAACAGAAAGTGTCTTCACATGCTTGTGCACTACACTGTTTTTGAGCATTTTCTTATAGCCTGTCTCTCTCTTCATCTTTTTTTGAAAGCAGACATCGTACTTTGTGTATTTACTTCATGCTTTGTCTTGTAAAAGAGTGAGATCCTATAAGAAAACCACCACAGGCTCCTTGAAGGAAGCAACAAGTGCAGGGGTTTGCCTTTCGTAAACTGGTACCATGGGATTCTCACTGGACTTGCTACTTAGCTGTTGAGCAAATTTGGAACCTCAAAAGAGAGAGCCTCCAGACTACAACAAGGTAAAGCTCAACTGGAAGCACTAACTGCAAATAGACCAAAAAAAAAAGACTTCTCTTTCCGTTCTTTACTCCTCACATCTCGCGGCAGTACACAGACCCTTTAGAGGAGATTGATCATACAGGAGCTCGATATCAAATTCACTAAGTTTCTAAGCCTTCAAAGATTCACATTTCCCAAGTAAATGAACTAAAAATAAATAAATAAAATAAATGATTATAGAATTAGTTATAGAATGTACATTTTGAGACATAAATAATCCATTTCAGTATGCCAAGTATATTACACTGGTGTACAAAACTTAAGCAACAATGTAAATTTTAATCAGATAGCCATGAAATTGCAGAAAAAGGGTTCTTGCGATCAGTACAATGAATACGCAATTCAGTAGAAAGGTCATGCATATGCAAATGTCTGGAACAAGATGTCACAGACGACGTGAGTGTACGCAAAACGCGTGCAGCAAGCATGCTTAGCTCAAGGCTACAATAAAAGGAAGAACGGAGACGCAATTAAAGACATTTGCTGGAAGTGCAAGTGAGTTTTTTCATGAAATATAGCTAGGAGAAATCACCTGGATGGCTTCACACGTGGAAGAATGATCGGAAAGCTGGAGGAGGGACGTAGTCTGGCAAGTGTAGCTGGAGAGTTCGGAATCTACAAAAGTGTCATTCCGTGTGCTTGGAAAGCCTTCCAGACCATAGGTACAGCTGTTAGAAAGGTTGGTGGTGAGTGTCCCAGGAAAGCAACTGCAGTGGATGACAGATATATTGTCCTGCAGGCGAAAAGAGCCCGAAACCAGTCAGCAAGTGCCATAACTCAGCAACCCTGTACAGCAATGGGCGACAAGTGTCGCAGTTTGCTGTGTACAGACAGCTTCACAAAGGTGGCCTATTCACCTGTCATCCTAATGCTGCATCCTTTTGAAAGCTGACCAGCGGCACCACCGTTTAGCTCAACGTTTTCGAAAAAAGCTCTGTAACCAGAGATTGCTATTGTCAGGAGGTGATCCTTCCTCATGTGTGTCTGTTCCAAGGTGCCATTGAAGCAGACTTCATTTTTATGGATGACAATGCATGGCCACACCAGACTCCTGCTGTTTAGAAGCTACTGAAAAGTGAAGATGTCACTTGAATGGATTGACCAACGTACTGCCCTGATTTAAATCCCATAGAATATGTGTGGGATGCTTTGGGGAGACACCTTGTGACATGATTACATCCTCTGGGGAACACCCAACAACTGAAAAAGACTCTGATTGAGAAATGGCCACTCTTACCTCAAGATCTGTTGGACAATCTGGTGCTGTTTATGGAGAGATAGTGCAAAGCAACCATTGCAGAATGGGGAGGGCATATCCCATACTAAGGAACATCTACTTGTTGTTTTCTTCCTCTTGTACAGACAGTCATGTGTAACGATACTATGTGTTCAGTAAAGCTATTTTTTGTTTGATTCCATATTGTATGCATTGTATCAATTTTTGCGCAACTGTTCTTTCATCATCATTTAAATACAAAATGCTGTCTCTTATTTCTGAATTTCATGTCTCTCGGATGATTTCTTATGGAGTTGTGGTAAAAAGAACACCTGTTGCTTAAGTTTTGTACACCAGTGTATTTAGTGTCTTCCTGTGTGGCAAACACCTAAACACAGCATGCATTCATTACAGCAATACTTGATTATTTATGTAAGGCAATAAATAGCACATTATCTCATAGCTGCCAAATAAATTCAGCTTGCCAACTACAAGTATTCTCATTGTTGGCAGTGGTTTTCGAAATGTCTTATCATTTCTAAATAAAATTCTTGCTGTTTCAATAATCAATAGTTTGATTTGATTTATTTTAAATGACATGTTTAATACTTTTAAACAACTTCATATTGTGTACTATTTCTGTGACTTAATAACAGTGGCATGAGATATGGGCTATCAGTCTAGCAGAAAAGGTAACATTAGCAGTGCTCTATGTGCTGATTTAATGGTACTACATTATGTATTTGTTACACTATAACATGCGTTGGAAAAAAACAAAACATATTTGATAATTCAGTTTAGATTAAAGAGGTTAGCTTTTATCTTTTTGTTGGACTAACTAGTTGCATGGGAAGAATAAACTATTTTTTATGCAGAAACTCTGCTAAGTTGATAGTAGTATGTTTTAAATAATTTTCATGTATTAATTTACAGTTTCTTAGTAGAGCCATTGACCAATGTCATTTGTTTTAGTGTTAAAAAGAAAAAGCACTGTTTCTGTGTTCCTATTTTAAAATCGTTGCATTATTTTTCACTTGACTGCAAAATTATTGTAAAGACTTTTTTTTTTTTTTTTAATTTGAAGTTAGAAGAAAGTCCATTTATTTATTTATTTTGCCTGAAAAAAGCATATTCATCACATTTTATGAAATTTTGAATGTTGTAGTAACATACTTTCCTGAATACAGCACAAGAGCAATTTTATTTGCAACAAATAGTCACATTGATTGTATAATGCCACTGTCAAATTATCTGAAGCATTTCTTTCTGTTCAGAAACTGTTTTGCTGCTTTTTAAATAATATTTAATGTCTAATTGTGGTTTTTCAGTTTTCCTGAATTCAAACATGTGGCTCCTACTGACATGAAGTACTTATTTTCGAATCCAACATGTGTGCTTGGGCAGTCTCGACCACTGGCATATAAAATCAATTTTCACAGGACTAGAACTATCATTTATTCAGTGGTAGGTTCAGGCTTGGCAGGGAACATGTAGTACTGTTTTGTCTGCCTCTTGCTTATGGACACACCACATGGTTAGATTTCAAAGGTTGTCCTTTGGAGTTTGTCTCCCCTTGATCAACACTTGGGGATGGACTACATTTTAGTGTGTTCTTTTTTATGTTGGTGGATGCATTGCCATTAACCTCTGACTTGTGTGCAATTACCTAGACTGTGTGAATCATGCAAGTCCCCTTGGTTTGACCAGGGGTTATACCTCCTTGGATCACCTCCAGGAGTTGGGACAATTAATTGAGTATGGCAACTCTGAGCTAGGTCTGGGTGCCCCTCTCCCTGGTGTGCTGTATATTGCTACTCATCCATTTGTTGAACACTGCTGTTATAGATTAAAAATTCTTTAATCATAAAATAAAAATGCCAAGGGGAAAATAAATGTGTAAGTAAATGCATTATTTATTGTTTATTCAGAAGACTTTTTCAAGTGCTTTAGAAGGTTATGAACTGGATGACTAAGAAGATGGAATAAACATCCAGTGAAATTAAAATTATGACTTTTAGTCTAAAATTTCTCAGTTAAAAAAAAAAAAAAAACCTTTGATGATAGCCTATACCTTATGTTATTCAGTACAGTAAAAGCCTCACTATCTAATATGCTATTAACCAGATCATTCTCTAATTCAGGGTTGCCACTCAAACAGGAGAATGAAATTCGCTGACTTTTCCAAGTATGTTTTAGGAAAATTGCAGTCTATTCACGTAATGCACTTTGGCTGTGCTAAAAGGTAAATTAATGATGGTACCACTTCAAACACAAAAATTTGCTAATTACGTATGACTTATATAATACACTGCTGGACACTGAAAATGCAACACCAAGAAGGAGTGGTCAGAAATTTATGCAAATTTTAGAGTAGACGCACATCACTGAGTTATGTGAAATGTGCAGCTCTCTGATGCACGTCAAATAAGATATATTGGAAGGAACGTGCAGAATGGGCAATATTCGTGTCGTTATTTGCCAGATGAATTAACGAAGAAAGTTGGTTTTTGTCCTGGAGGGTACGTGTAATAGGGGAGAATGCCAGGCTGCCGTCAAAGAAGGCACTTCCAGCAGATAGACAATTTTATGAGGGGTATGGTGATCGGACTGAGAAGGGCGGGTTGGTCCTTACGTCAAATCTCAGCTGATACCCACATGGATGCAAGCACAGTGAATCGGCTATGACGAACATGGTTGGAACAAGGGAATGTGGAAAGAAGGAGGAGTGCAGGTGCATCCAGAGTGACGTCAGCACGCGTGGATCGACGCATCTGCCGCCAAGCTGTGGCGGTCCCGCAAGTCACTTGTACCGCGATTGTGCAGCATGTGCAAGGTACCCTGGACGTTCCCATGTCGATGAGAACCATTTTGCGTCGATTGGTTGAATGTGGCCTGCACTCATGGCATCTGTTAAGAAGACTGCCATTGATCCCACAGCATAGATGCCAACGTTTAGAATGGTGCTAGACTGGAGCGATGTAGATGACAGAATGGCAAAACGTCATGTTCTCAGATGAGTCGTGCTTCTGTTTATGCAGTGACAGTTGCCGCATATGTGTGTGGGGTCGACGTGGAGACAGATCTTACTCGGCAGTAACTGTGGAACGCTCCACCATGTGACGGCATGGCGTAATGGTTTGGGGCGCTATTGTCTACGACTCCAGGTCACCTCTAGTTCTTATTCAGGGCGCTATGATGGCTCAACGATACTTGGATAATGTACTGTGGCCGGTGGCAATCTCCTGCCTTCAGAGGCTGCCTAATGCAGTTTTTCAGCAACGCCCGACCACACAGTGCTCGCATCTGCCAACATGCTCTGCAAGGTATACAAATGCTTCCCTGGCCACCGTACTCTCCTGACCTGTCACCAGTCGAACATGTGTCGGATGTGATTGGACGCCGTTTGCAAACTCTGCCCCTGCCTCGTTCAGAAGACAAACTGTGGCAAATGGTTGAAAGGGAATGGAGAGCCATCCTTCAGGACACCATCTGTACTCTTATTGACTCTATGCTTAGACGTGTTTCTTCGTGCATCGCTGTCTGCTGTGGTCCTATAACATAAGGCTATTACTTCATTGTATGTAAGCAGACCTGGAGCTGTCCTCCATTGCATGTAAGTGTGAAAGACACCAACTGTGAAAACATCATTGTATATTTAATGGAAAAAGAAAGGCACTACCTGCAGTATGGTACCAATACAAAGCATTGCAAGCAACGCCTGGCAAGGTCTTCTGTGAGCCCAGTGAGGTGTAATTAACTGGATAATTAGTGTGCCTGGACAACACCCACATTGCCAATGGTTAAACAATGCGTGTCCACCACACTTCACCATATCCATATCCTACTGAGTCGACGCCATTCTCGCTCTGTATTCTGACTGTCATTTTGAAATAAAGATCAGTTATTGCTGCTTGCTGTCTCTGTCTTTTTTCCAAATTTCATCACTTTCTGACCACTGCTTCTTGGTGTTGCATTTTCAATGTCGAGCAGTGTATATAAACCTCAAAGGATTACTATTATAACTATAAGAGTTGTTTTCTGCACTGAAGATTGAGATTAGAATCTGCCCAATCTGGATTAAAAATATCTTTTTCTCAGGCATTTTGCAGCTAAACGAAAGAAAGAAATCCATTTAATGAAATTTTTAAATAGATTCAAGTACTTTATATTTATTTATCAGCATACATAAGCGAAAAATATGTGCATTAAATTTTGTGATGTTATGTCATCATACTGCTAGAATTAATTTCAGAATTATGCCAGAGAAAATTTCTGAAATTTGAAAGTATTATTTACTAATAATAAATATATTTAAAGGGAAGAAGCAACATTAAATGATATGAATAACATTAAAATAATTAAAAACTGAACTACAATAATAAATGATATTTTGGCGAATATAATTATATTAAATGGTTAGCCTAGATGACTGATTACAATTTTTTTATTTTACTGCAAAATGGCAAAAAAGGCATTTATTAAAAAGAAGAAAAAAATGTTTAAAAGATTTTGTGGTAAAATCGTAGTATATGCTACGGCCTTCGCATGATTTTGAAAATTGCTGCCAATGCCAAAATGGCCTGTTTACTGCTCATCATAATGTCGCCAAATCCCATGTGTACCGTACATGGAGGCTATTCTAACCTCCATGGTACCCTATACTGGGATTAAACCGATTTTGTTTTATACAAGAATACGTATTTTCTTTAGTTCAACATGCACTGCACATGGTACCCTATACTAGGATTAAGCCGATTTTGTTTTATACAAGAATACGTATTTTCTGTAGTTAGACATGCACTGCACATGTGCATGCGAGTCTCTTGATTCTCAAGGTTACTAGAAACTAAAGTTACTGGAAACTTGCTTTGCCTTTCTGAAAGATAATCAGATTGGAGCTGTGAAAATTGGCTCTATGCCAGCTACCCGAATGAAGCTCATGCACGCCAGGAAAGTGATCGCTTATGAAATTCCCTGACTTATCCAGAGTTTGACTAAAATATTTAAATTCCCTGACTTTTCCCTGAATTTTTTTGGTCAAATTTCGAATTCCCTGACTTTTTCCAGTTTGTCCGGTTCTTCAGATAGCGTGGCAACCCTGAGAATTATTTTAATAAAATATTTCATAAATTAAGAGCCTGCTAAAAGCATCATAAAAATGTATAGGTCTATTATTCGGAATCCCACTTACAACACCTAAAATGTGACTACGGTTTCATATCTCTTTCAGAAGATGTTGCTTTGCCCCTTCCCTCCTATTGTCCAAGAATCAGTCCTTGGAACTGAACATTCTTTACATGTCTTTCAAATCATGTCATCAAACTATTTTTAAAAACTATGAAATGTTGCTAGACGGTGTGGTTTATTACCAATAATGAAAAATCATGATGGCACAAAACCATAAAATCTTCATCATGGTTTTACATAAACCTGATTAATTCTCAATAAACGTGTTTAGTCTTTATAAAGAAGGCTATAAGCTTCCTATTTAAGTACCTTTTCCTCACCTTTTTGAAAAAATAATTAAAATTTGAAACCTGCCGTGTTTGGAACAGCATGCAGCAGAATATTTTCAAAATTAAGGATCTTGACATTAAAAAAAAAAAAAGTGACCTTATTTGAAAATGGATAAACAATGATGATGCAGTGTGAAAAATGATGGTAAGTGATTTAGGTTTTTGTTATGCATTATCAGTAACTTGTTCCTGTTTATTATGTTACTCAATAAAGAGAGGTCTGTTTCGTCAAACTTCTGCTGGTATTGTTGACACAAATTTGGTGGAATCTGCCAGCTTTCATGGTCAATAGGATTTCATAATTGGTTGAGATGTTTTACTTTTATATGTTTTAAGGCCTGTGAAAACGCATCAGCTTTTATGCCTGAAGTGCCTTTTTACCTAAATTTTATGTTATTTTAAATGAACTTTTTTTATAATAATTAAAAGTGAATATTTTGATAAGTTTACTTTGGAAGTTTCTTCTTTTATTCATTTGACTTGTGAATTACAATTTTTAAATGCTAATTCAATATTTTCACAAATCTGGCATTCAGCTTTCCTGAGCTTTCTGGCTAGTCAAGCTTTTACTGTATTTTGATTCATTTGCTTTATATGTAGAAATGCTTAAAACCTATTATTATATTATTTAGGTACACATTTTGTTAACTCATGTTATTGTATAAGTGGCTTTTTGTCTTTTTTAGAATTTGTATGTTGGGTGATCGACTGCTGAGTAAGGGAAATTATTCTTGTTCAAAAGACCATAATGAAACCAATTCATTATTTTATCTTTATTGCCAAGAGGTAAATAAAACAGAATCTGGAGAACCTAGGTATTCATGTGATTCATATTTTGAAAATAATGAAGTGAAAATGAAATTAGGAATTCCTGGAATGTCAAGTGATGTTTTTCACTGTGAGTATATTGTGTATAGTATAAAAAAGAAGTTTTTCAACTAATATATGTATATATTAGTATATTATTTTGTAAGTAATATATATGTATATTATATGTGTGTAATAATGTAGAAATATTGATTTGCGTAGATATTGATCCAGTTAATTACCAGTAAACTTGGCAGCCAAGGTAGATTAAATATTCGTTTTTATTCCAGTTTACATCTGTGGCCACAATTCACTTGACACTCTAGTTGTGGCCATTTCAAAGCATTTACACTTTTGATAGGTCTGCAGTAAGAAGAGAAGCAGCAAAGAGCAATCTACCTTTGCTGAGGAGTAGATGCAAAGTGCATAGTTATCCAATATGAAAGCTTATTAAGAGAAAGGTTTCAATTCGTAGAATTTTGAGTTCCAAATTAGTTGTCTTGTCATCATTATGTAAAAGGCATGTAATAAATAAAGATTAATCTAGAAATGATGCCATTCAGAAAAAGTTATTAAGCAGTTGTTATTTTTAGAGCAGAGAAGGGAAACATTTAAATTAAAATGAAGAACCAAGGTGTCCCTGCCAATTTGAGTTATAATTGTGACTTGTAAATTTTTATCTTACATATCCCCCCCACAGCTTTCAAAGAAAAAAAAGCCTGCGTGACAGTAGTAAGAGATAAAGCTCTAAAGCATTAGCAAATGAAAAGAAAAACATAATTGCAAAATACAGTTATAAAATTTTGACATAAAGAATTATTTAAATAATTGCAAAATATAAACTTTAATATTAAATTTATTAGTCGTATTAAATTTTCTGTCCAAAAGTCTGTGTGCTTTAGAGTCTACATAATCACCATATAATCATAAATAAGCAGGGAAGAGTTTTCAAAGCTTTTACACATCACAGTTATAAGAAATTTTATACATCCATTACTTATTTTAAATAAGCACAAGAAATTTCATAACATAACTAATTTTTATTATAACTTGCACACATAATTTTAATAGTTTTACTGAAATTCTGATTTCTGTTATTAAGATATTTCTAATTTTCTTATTTTGCACAAACTGAAAGATCTCATAGCTCTCTCCAAATACAAACATGTCCATCAATTAGGCAATATCCACATTAACTGATTGAGGGTCTTAGCAGTTACTTAATGCCTTCATGCCTTGTATAAGGCATTTGGCTTTTTTTAACTGTGCTGAACATTTCATTTTATTAAAAAATATGTAACCACATTCCATTATATTAAAAAAGTAGTAATAATGATAATTCTATATGAAAAATTTGGAGTTTTTCATAAGATTCAAATTTTATGTTGTACAAGGAAGATAAAAAGTACAATGGTAAAAACAGACATCTGATTTAAACCAGTTTTACCTCAATATACTCTATCTTTACACTCAGTTATTTATCAGTTATACAGGGTGTCTCATCTTGTGTGGGACAAAAACCTATGAATGCTGTGACTATGTTTTAATAAATGAAATTTGCAGTGAAACTGTAATTATCCGAGTTTCTGCAGATATTCTATGTGTGTCCTTCCGGTGACATGCCAAATATCTGTGTAGTATTCTAGTTTCTACCACACTGAGAGAATATCCTTTGTTAATGTTTCGAGCACTTCAGTTATCTGCTGCTTCAGTTCCTGTAAGTCGTAAAGAAATTGAGGCATAAACACTTTTACAAAACCCTGTAGGAAAAAATCACAAGGGGTTAGATCTGGGAATCTCTGTGGCCAAAAAAGCAACAGCATATCGTTTGACCCAACATGGCCTATTCACTTTTAGGTAGACTGTCGGTCATGTACTGGCATATGATTTTATGCTAATGTGGCAGAACACTGTCTTGTTGCAGAATGAAGCTGAAAACTGCCTCCTCCATCTCAGGAAACAAACACTCTGATATTGTATATTGGTAAATGCATTCATTAATCAATTTTTTCACAAAGTAAAAAGGGATCCAAAACACAGCTGTTGGAAATGGTGCAGAAAATGTTCACGTTTGGAGAATCATACTTATATTCCCTTACAGCATGAGGATTTTCCATGCCCCAAAATCGTAATTATGATGATTAACTTTGCCAGAAATGTGAAAAGTGGTTTCATCTATAAGCACAACTCTGTTCGTGAAACCATCTGCCTGCAACATATCTTGCAGATTCTCACTGAAAGCTTTATGCAATGGTTTACTGAAAGGTTTTAATGCCTGTACCATCTGAAAGGTGTATGGCTGGAATTGTAAACATTCCATAACACATGATGATTTTCCCATTACATGATGCACTGAGTTCAGATTTCGTACAGTGTTTTGATTTTGTGGGACTGGGTAAAAATGTTTCATGAATTTTTCAGTCACTTCAGTTTGGGCTGGTTTTTACACAAACAGCCCATGTCCTGAACTGCTTCACTTACTGTTCAATACGGTGATTATTTACCAAATTTCTGACCAGAATGTCTTTGAACAATGATAAACGATGATGTTTTGTTGTCCTCCAAAACACTTTCTCCTGCATGAATGATGCTATTTTGATTTAACAGTGCCTCTAGTAGTGATTTCATAACTGGATTTTCTGCTGTTGCCAGATAAAAATTCTGTAATTGTAATTTGAGAATTAATTTTTTTCAGCGTAATATATAAATTACAGACGCTGTACTATGCTATTCTTTTTGTCCCATTCAATATGAAGCACGCTGCACATTATATAATTAATTAATTAAAACATTCATTTACCATAAACTGAAATTAATGTTTTCTGGAAATTTTACTTTTTCAATTACATATATAAATCTATTGAAGTTATTCAGTTACTCAAATTTTTAGTTATTATTCAGCATAACAATACTCAATATTCTAAACTATTTTCTCTGTTATACTCACAGAGTTGACAAACTCTCCCGATTTTCGACCGTTCTCCCACCAACCCGATTTACAATATATTTCTCCCGACTTTCTCTCATTCTTAAAATATCTCACGATTTTTATGTACCTTTTTTATTTGCATCTCCAAAAAAGTGATTTGTAGTGTCTGAAGCACCTTGTTTTTCTCTAGACTGCATAGAAAACCAAAATAGTTTCATCAGTGAGAAATTATGGCACACTTCTGCTTTGTGAGTGAGAGCATGTGTTTGAAAATGTCATGTTCCATTTCTTCAGTGAGCATCAAGTGCCACTGCATGTCATCTGGCACATATTAGCCAGTGAGCACAAAGCAAGATCAAGGTTGTTGTTTCGTTCATATTGTCGCTAACCTGTGTGAACGTACATGCTTTCGATAAATAGTTTAAGAAGTTACGATATTTTGTATTAGTTATGTTTGCAAAAAAGGTAAAATACTCATGTTTTTTTTTTTTTTTTTTCAAAAATTATACACAGATAACTATCCTTCTAATATTTCCTCAAGAAAATGTAATGCATTTGCCATGTGTACCTTTTGTCATTGTAGTTTTTTGATTTCGCACAGTGGAAGCCCCGATGGTTCTCAAACATGTTTGTACACAAGGACAACATGAGTTCTATTGAAAAAAAAATGAAAAGTTAATTTTTTCTGTGGAAACAAAGGACGAAAAAGTTAATAATGCAGAATGTACTGTTTGCATTTAAGAATTAGTAACTGAACTTTCAGATGTTAATTAGTAATGATTTGAAGTTAATTCATTATTAAGAAACATATTTTTATCATTTAAAAATCTTTTTGTCCTTGAAAATACATCTCCTGATTTTTTAGTGTGGTAGGTTGGCTATGTACTCAAAACATTTATTTACCTTATTATAGACCAATTTTTCAAAATTATTTTATTCTTTTTCGCATTCACATCATTTTCAAATAATTATAAAATTTCTAGCAATAATTTAAAATCTTCAACATAAATTCAGAAATTCAGTTATTTATCTTAACCTTTTGAGAACAAGATGGCCATTATATTAGCTTTGGTATCCTCTGTTTGAAAGGACAGGAATGTTCCCTTTAGTGGTCATGTCTTTTTCCCCTGATTTCAAAGCTGAAAAGTTAAGGTGAACTGCCAAGTTTGATTTTGCTGGTGTCTTAACCACTTAATCATTTTCAAAGGTCTTTGTGTTAAGGATCCAGTTTTCCTTGTAATTTCCTTTTCATTCTTGCAGCTTCAGAATTCGAAGATAATCTCAGTTCGTAACTAAAAAATAATTTCATAATTTGTAAATTCTTCCCGTTCTCTCGAAAATTATATGCACTGCAGAAATTTCTCCTTTTAATTTGAAAGCTTTTCGCTAAAAAAATTTGCAATATGAAATGTACGAATAATGTGTAGTAGAAGTCATATTTGAACTAAACACTGCATATTTCAAATTCGCTCTTAAGCATTACATTGTGTTGCAAATTTTTAATATTTATTTAGATTTTAAATTTTAACATTTACATATAGTTTAAGTTTTTAATCATTTATGTAGCAATGATTTTTTACTTTTTTAACTATTCCTTCCATGGAGAAAATTTTAAAGAATTTGGATAATTTAAATAAAATATGCAGCAAAACCAATTAAATACTACAAGGAAATACGACAGTAAATAACATTTGTATTTACTACAAACATTTACGTGATGTTTTTTTTGTTTATGAAGCCATGAATGTTTGTAAATTTAAGAAAATATATTCATGAAGTCTGAAAAAATTTTAGGTGCATTAAAAATTTGATGGAGAACTGATAAATAAAAAAACTAAAAATATCTATAAAATAACAGATGTGGAGGAATTTTATGACTTCAAAATATAGTAGAATTAATTTTTGTCATCATATAAGACATTTCTTCCACCTTCTTCACATGCCTTCATGCATGCTTGACATGTGTTCGAGAGGTCCGTGGTTCGTGTCCCGGCAAGGGCATAGCTCATTTTTCAGATCTCCTGCTTCCAAATATCTCAATGACTCTACAGTGGTGCCTAAACAAAAAGGTGGTGGATGATGATTCTCCACCACCGGAATTTGGCGATTGGGTCACCTAAACCCCAAGTCGCCCTTTAAAAGGGAGAATATATAAGGTATTTCTCCCGCCTTCTTCGCGTAATGGTCAGCACGCTCGATGCGCATTCGAGAGGTCCGTGGTTCAAGTACTGGTGAGGGCATTGCTCATTTTTCACATCTCCTGCTTCCAGATATCCTAATGACTCATAATCTTTTTATAAACACACTTAATGTGGTAACATAAATTAAGACCATTGCTTAAAATCTCCTACACTTTTTTTAAGAAAGTTATGGGCTATGAATGGAGAAATAGAAAGACATTACATATGTATATATACATTCTTTTCTGTTTATCACTGAGTAGTCTGATTTGAAATCAACTGCATCTTTAAATTTTCCTTTCATAAGGGAAACCATCTAAACAGTTTAGACAGTAATCCCTACATTTCCCTTCCTTTTGTAAAGGAAAGCCTCTCTTTCATGATAAATCAAACTACCTAAAAGCACCATTATTGCAAACAGCAAAGGATTTCTTAAAAGGTGGAAAACTTCACCTGCACCCCCCTTTTTTTTTAATGGATCTTGCAGGAGGTTGACCTCGAAAGGTTAATGATCTTCCCTAAATAAAATAATTACAAAATTTTAAATTTGTTACTTAATTTTATTAAACTTAAGTATTAAAAGTTTAGTCTTTTGAACCATAAAATTTTAATCATTTTCATAAAATATTGCTAAATTTTTAAAATCCATATTGTATATGTAAGGTAAAAGAATTATTATAATTTAAATTGCTGCCCAACTGGGATAGTGGTTATTGACTCTAACTGCCATACTGAAGAGCCCAGTCTTGAATCCTGGAGAAAGCATGAATGTTTATAGATGTATAGTGTCTGTATGACATAGGGCACACTAAATATGTGGTGAGTTGTAAGTCCTCTCAGTAGGTTGGTGGTAAGGGAAGAGGTGTGGGAAGCTTTCGAACCCATCCCACTGAGGTGCTGTTCTTCAAAATTGCGGGCGGAACTGAGCTCAGAAAGTCATACTGTCACAAGTATGGCCAAGGCTTTTGCAAATGACAGGTGCAATCTAACCTCCTTGCCACAATGAATTTTGTGGCAAGGAGGACAAATGAGATTATTCTTAGCAACAACAACAACATAATTTAAATTAGCAATTAATCTTTAATGTTTAATTTGGCACTTCATATCTCTGTTCTAAAAATAGTAATCTTTTTCTGCACTGCCTCAAGACTAATCCATGTCATATGATTCTTCGTAATGCTGGTGATGTAAATGGAACTGAAATTCAAGCAGCAAATAATAATTTTGCAGCAGCATTAATTAATTATCCGGTCAAATGCACTGAGAACCAAAACTAACTCATTATGAATTAAGATTTCCTTCTGAACATGACTTACTTGCTTTCTACATTTCAGCCCATCTGGATTGCTGCCTGCTTCTCTTTCTTATTGCAAAGCTATAAAAAATGTAAACATTTTGAAATAGGCATAATTAGTGTGCCAAGTTGTTTGTGGCCACAACATGTTTTTTAAAAGGAAGTTCAATATTTATTCAGCCTTGGCTACCAAGTTGCTCTTCACTGTGAATCAATATTATAGGTTCTATGCTATCAATATATCTGCAACGTAATTACTTCTAAGTCTGCTTCATTATATATATATGTACATATATATACTGCCTGTTTTAAATTTCACCTTATATATATATATATATATATATATATAAACTACCTATTTTAAATTTCACATAATTTATCATCACTTACACATTTCAAAAGTAAATATATATATATATATA
>KK116188.1:87815-108354 GCA_000611955.2 Stegodyphus mimosarum
TTTTGCGTCATTTACTTTTTTTTTTTTTTTAAGATTTACAATATTATGTTGTAAATTTTTACTTTTTCAGAAGTTACATAATGCTTTAATAAGATTTCTTTTGAGAAGTTTACATAAAATATATCTTGCCTTTACAATTATATAATTACCTTTTGATTTTTGAACCACAGATGCCTTATTTAATTCTTGACATCCAGTTTGCATTATCTTTGGTTTTATGGACATTTTAGTCCTTCTTCATTCATTGAAATTAAGTAATATTTTATTAGCTAAGCAAAATGCTATCTTCTTTCTAAGGCTATAGATGTTGGCATGCACAAATGGATTCACTGTGTATGTGGCATGATAGAGAAAATGTCTTCTAAATCCTTTTGATAATTTTATTGTAATGCTGGTGGATAGTTAAAAATAAAATAAAAATGTTCTAGGTTGACAAGCTAAAACCATGCTTAAAGATTATTAAAATAGGAGCTTTCGCAAATGGCCCGTATGCTTCATCAGCTGGACCTGAAATGAATGGCTCAGTCAACTTCACCCTCCTATATTGTTTTCTACAGGCTTGTTGTATTTCTGGGAATTGATACTCAAATATATGGTAGGTTGAAAGGAAGGTTTGTGTTGCAGTATTGTCTAGTAGCATTACTAGCATTTCTTTGATTTTAAGGCTGCTTTCATGCCGGAATTTCAAAACCCTATGCACCCAGCCGTTTCACTGACAATCCAATCTGGGTCAAACTATCAGTGTTCAGCATTTGTATCTCTTCAGCCTTTAGTGGAGTCCAGCTGTTAAATAGCTATTCTTTGTTTGTTTTGAAATTTTTAATGCCTAAAATGGTCTGAATTCTTCATGTAAATAACTGTTAAAAATTTTCTTTCAAGGATTTTTCTTGGTTATAGACCTGAAAAATTTATTTGTAGTTGGCATTCTTCTTAAAAAATGAGCTGTTCTCAACTTTAATAATAAATTGATATGTTCACAACTGTACATGTCATACAACTGGAATCTCTGAATTAACTCAGAACTGTAGCTTTTTGCTTTGTTTTTACGCAACTGTCGATTTGGAACTCTTCAATAATATCTGGCATTCCATTTGTCAGTTTCACTGTAGTACCTAACTGCAGCGAGCTCTTTGATTTGTTGGCTCGGATAATAATATTTTATCAGATCACAGTATTTGTGAGAAGATTATGTATCATAATCTCTTTTAACGAATAAGGTCATTTTTGAAAAATTTTCTTTCAACTTTTCCAAGGCACATATTATATTTTGAATCATATATCTGTATATATAGAAAATTGATCCAGAATTTCAATTATTCATATTATATTTACAAGATATAGTGGTAAATGGAAGGGAAGTGCCCCCCCCCCAAATGATGTGGCATGATTGGCTATTAAACAAGAAAAATAATGATGTACAAGTATATTTTGAAATTTTGTTATATTGAGAATTATTTGTTGAGCTGCACTTTGGGTGCATGCAAGATTTCAGAAATTTAAAGCAAATAAATGTGTACTCAGCAGCAAATCCAAACCGTTGTAGATATAAGAAAAAAGTCACTGTAGGAGACAACATTGCAAGCTTTAAAGTATGAAAGCATGAGAAATTTCTCCTTTGTGGGTTTGAAAGAGGAGAGGTGATTGGTTACATCTATTATAGAAAGTCATTTTGTGAAATTCCAGAAGTGCTGAATGTTGTGCATATTGAACTGTGAATGACAATATTTTGAAGTAGGAAGCTTCAGAAGTTCTAGTCATTTAGTTTAATTCCAGGCTAACTGTGTTGTTTGACAAATAGAAGCTTACTAAGAAAACATGTTGAATCAGCTGGGAACATTCATGAGAAATGTTTGCTTCTGGATGTATTGTCTTCATTTACAGCTGTAAAATTTTTGTTTTAATGGGGAAACAGCTGTACATATGCTATATATTAGCTCAACTATTACCAAGCATTGCTTATTAAAGTGTAAAGTGACATGTAGCTGGGATTTGTAACAATGGCAATTTGGTATATGTAGCAAATATTCTCAGCACTATCTAAAACTGTAACAGATGTGTCTAGATATGGAGGATGACAGATGAATGATATTTACACTAATAATGTTTTTCAGGCTAAATTTGGTTCATTATGATATAGTCTTATTTTTTGTGGTTAGGCCCTCTGGTTTCCAGGAAGGAAATTTTGAATGCATAGCCCTATCTTAAGTTTTTGAGAATTCAAAGTTACTCATGCTATGACACTTTGATATGAGACCATTCCAGTTTCAGCTTTGTTAGGCTGCAATTCATATATGTAGCATATAACAAAGGATTTTCAGATTTGGATGTTACCTCAGAGTTTGTTTAAAACTTACAGAATATCTCTAGGATTGAAATGGGAATGTCATTGTGAGTCAGGCTATAATGCCTAAAATTGCTGACCGAACTAATTACTCTTGTTTCCAAAGATGGGGAGGCATACCAGTTGCAAAATTTACTGGTTAGCATTCTTTTAATAGCATAGCCAGTGGCAGTACATTCAAAGGTGTTTTTGTTCTGTACTAATTCCTACTGTACAACTAGATATGTATATGCACCATAACTATGTCCTAAAAATGTCTGGATATTTCTGGTCACATAGTATGTGTATTGTGTTTGTTTTTAAGAACTATTAATTCTGACAAAGTTTAAAAGTTTAAAAAGTAGGTAAAAATTTTAAAAGTTAAAAAGGTGAGTTTTAATTTTAGATATTATAATACATTGATATAGTACATGAATGAAAAAGAAAATTGTAGACTACTAGTATTATAAAGAAATTTTCATATGTTTTATTCTGCTATCCATATATATAATCCAGACTGCTTTTAAGTATTTGATGCTTAAACAAACCCCCCCCTTTTTTTATGAATGATATTTAATTTATAAAAATTGACAAATTGAAAATACAGGAAGAAATGTGAATATTTTTAATAGTCTTTTAATAGTAGTAATGTATAATATTCAGACTTAAAACTTTGTTAATTAGTGAGAAAATTAAAATTTAAAAAGGAAAAGATTTTGTTTAATCACATTTTATTTTCAAAAGGCTAGTCATATATATGCATAGGCGACCTCAAAATTAACATTCTAAATTTGGTGCTGTCCCCCTAAATTCATCTGTACTTCCAAATTCGAGATCTTTCTATCATTATGTAATGCTACTAACTATCCAATCATAGATTAACTGTATTTGTACATCAAACTTGGTATAAATACCACTGGCAGTGAATTACATCATTGTTATTCTGCTAGCTTCTACCTTGCTAATATCTCACTGCTTTGCTTCCCCATCTAAAATGCCTGCATCTTAATTTTAAGAACTAGTGTACATAGCAATTTATCATATTTCATTAGGATTGAATCATAGAAATATATCAGATTTCATTCTGATTGGATAAATATGTATGGTGATGATTTTGTATGCATGGAAATAAAGACTGGAAATTCTTCATGTTTTGTTATCTTCATCTATAAGCCTTCACAACAACTGCAAGCTGATTCCTCTTCTAGGCTTCACAAATATTACATATGTATATATATATATAATTCACTATAAATTATAATATGTATATACACACACCCTTTTTACATGTATTTGAATTTGGCATTTATTTGCGGGGGAAGAAATTATCTGAAGATAATTTACCCTCAACCTTTGCTGTAAACATAAAATATTTTATGGTAGAAATATTAGTTTTAATAATTTTCTATTAATTTGTTCATGTTTTTATTGTTGTATTATTTTAGCAACAGATAAATTTTATATTAATATTCACTATTTTAAAGTATTCACTCTATAATTATTATTAATATTCACTCATCATTAAATTAAAAATTATCTTTAAAAGATAATAAAAACAAACTAATGATTACAAACAGTGTGGAATTTTCCTGCTTAAAATGCCATTTTTGAATATGACAGAATTATGGTTACAGCTACAGAAAACATCAATTGCATTTTGGCGACAAAAATTAGTCACCAAAACTGTTCGCAGCCTCTCGATATCTCACCTAATTAGTGACATAGCCATTTACTCAATGTTAAATAGGCTTGCCTCTGTATTCTTACTTTACATACAAGCTTTGCTTCATTAAATTTTTATGTTACATTGTGCAAAAGAAATACAACAGTTTCACACACTATTGCACCGAAATTATCTGTGTATATACAGAATTTCTAACAATATATTATATTAAATATTATTTGACTTCTAGTAGTAGGTGTAATAAAATAAATAATAATGTAAATAAAATCAGGAAGTTAGAATTAAATAGGAAAGATATTGTGTCTGCATAGTGTTTTTAGGTAGGTTATTGGTATTTTAAAAATAAGGCATAAAACTGAAAAAGCTGTAATGGTCAACAATAACTACTTGATAATTCTTGCATTAAGTTTGGATATGTTGTACTTTGGTGCAGATTATAATTCTTCATTTTTATGTTGCAGCAAATATTCCAAGTCGTTTTCGTCAGAAAGGTGATTATGTATCAGAAAGTATTAATCGAGAGGATGCCAGTTCATATGGTCAAAAAACATACAACCAAATTTTAGTAGATATCACTACATCATTTACTTTATTGCTCGCTATCTTTTTCCCGTCATGCACTGGTAAGTTTGCCTTTTCAAAGATTATGTAAATGTGTTCCTGAATATGTATAATATTTTCCCACATAATTGATATTAATATCTTAATATTTGATTTTTGATATAATATAACAATTTCTGCAATTGCAGACTTATTTCCAGGATTTTTTTCTGCTTATCATTTGTCATCCTGTCCTTTGAAACTGTAAATTATTTATCATTCTTATTACGTTTTTATAAATAAAAATTATAATTTAAAAAGCTATGTTGAATCTATTGTAATGCTATAAAAAGTAGCTTTACAAAGGTATATGAATAATGAAAATTAAATTTCTGGGTTACTTATAATAGATTCTAATTTTTCAAAACTATGTTAAACTAAAAGTTATGTTAAACTAAGTTCTACTCAGAACATTGGCAGTTTTTATATCCTGACCTATGGACTTAATCAAAGAATTTAAAATCTTGTTAGCCAAAGGGTGTTTGCCCAGAAGGGCTGTTAGTTTTGAAACATCGCTTTGTGTCAAGTCACTATAAAAGCGTTGAATCACTTTTCAAATTGTTGTCACCAAATATTATCACTCTGTATTATATTTAAGGAAATTAGTAATGGAAAAATCTGCATGAATGTATGCATGTTTCTCGCATTGTCAAAAAAAAAAAAAAAAAAAAAAAAAAAAAAAAAAAGTGGTACGTAGAGCCATTAAAATTTGAATAACGTAGTCCTTAGTCCTCCACTCAAATATGGGCACCTAGAGACTTGAATTTTGAATTTTATTATCCGTTTCATATTTTGTTAAATTTTAATGAATTTTTTTACTAAAAAAACTCAACCATTTCAGCCTGAACTATGGCAATGCTGTCCCACATAGCAAAAAACATCCTTGGGATAGCCTGAGGATGTTGCTCGCGGGATATGAGCACATCCTCAGGACATCTCGGAATATCCCCTGAAACTCCTAAACACATCCTGCCGAGTGCTTAATGTCACATCCCAGTATATCCTCAGGACATCATAACCAAGACCCATCGACAGCGAATGGGATGTTATTAGGATCTAAACTCCTACTTACTACATCCTCAGGACGTCCCGGGATATACCACTAACCTCCTAAAAACATCCCATTATATCCTATCTACGTTCCATAGACAGTGTATGGGATGTTATTAGAGTTTTAAAGCCCTACTTACTACATTCTCAGGGTATCCCGTAATATCCCAGTTTCCACCTGAGTGCTTAATGTCACATCCCAGTATATCCTTAGGACATCCTATCTAGGTCCCACAGACAGCATATGAGATATTATCAGGATTTGAAATACTAGTTACTATATACCGGAATATCCCATTAACCTCCTAAATACATACTCCCGACTGCTTAATGTCACATTCCCAGGAGTCTTCCTTACATTCCAGTGAAATGCATGAAGGTCTTGTGATGACCTAAAACCTACTTATTTTCCACAGTCTCGGGTCCTTCTCCTATGGTTACTATGGAAAAATAAGAAATGTTGAGAATATTTATACAACTTATTTTCTTTAATCTGAATTTCAATTTATTTAATAATTTGTAAATATATCTAAAACTGAGCAAGGTAATTGAGATGAATTATTAATAAAAAATTTTAGAAAATTTTGCTTTTATTTTTAAGATATTAAAAATCTTTTGATCATTTTCAAACATTCACTAGCCCAAAATTGAATTCTGCAATATATTCATAATTAAATTATTCTAAAAAATCAGTTTCTAATTTTAGTTAATTTGCATTCAAAATTCGATAAAATTAACCATTTAAAAATATTTACGAATTAAATGAATCATCTTTAATACATGTAAGAGATTTTTTGTCTTTTGGTGAGACTATTGGGAAATTGTTAAAAGGAAATTTTATTTATAAAACTAAATCAATCCCTAGCCATAGAATGAATAAATAGGAATAAGTACTTTTGTAACATGAAAATGCTGCAGGCTTGTTTATATATTTAATATTTAGTAGTAAAAATAATGTTCTTGACATTAGCAATACTCTGCATCATTAGAAAGGTAACTCAAGAAGCTCTTCTAAAATTCAGTCTTTCTGTTTGCGCATTAAAAAAAAAAAAAAAAAAAAAAAAAAAAAAACTGAAAGGGCTCAGATTTTAGCAATTGCTCAAAAGGGCTCAAAGTTTAAAATGGTTTATCAGGAGAGATTATGAATAGAGATGGCCAAGGGGAAGTAGCAAAACGTTTTATAGGATACCAAGACCGAAAAATTATATATCTTCTGTATTCATCCTAAGCATTATTTCTCTAAGACTACCATCTCTATAGAAGACCAAAACTTCTGGAATCGTGGATAGTCGGAATTCTCATTACTGTGAAATTATCGCACGACTGTAATTCAATAGCAATAGCAGTACACGATTGAAAAGCATTTTCTGTCCTGTAATTTTTTTAAAAAATGTCTATCTTTCTGATTTTGCCTATATTTATAGCAACATTTGCAATCTGCAAGTAATTATATAAGTAATTTAAGCAATTTTTCACAAAAATACATGTTATTTAGAATTTAGTAAATATTCTAGAAATAAATAAATTTTTAAAAATGCTAAGAAAAATAGTAGTTAAAATTAATAACGAAATAACAAGAATAATTTGGATATCGATATTTTAATGAACAGCATTTAGAAACAACTCTTAGCAAAATATGTACGAACGTTAAATAATATGCATGCTGCCGTGTTATGCCAAAAAACTAAAGTTAGTAAATTTGGGAACAAATAATATTCTCAGAATATTTACAACGGATGTCCTTCGAAAAATGCAGTACAAATATCCTCAGAATGTGAAATTGGTGAAGTCCTTAGGATGTCTGAGAATCAACATCTTCAGGACATCCTCACATATCCCGGGACATAGAGCCTTAAACAGAACATCCTCAGGATGTTAAATTACAATGTCTTCAGGACATCTGAGAATCAATATACTCGGATATCCTAAGTATGTCCCTTGATATTGCGACCTAAATAGGACATCCTGAGTAAGTTCTGTGCTGTGGGGGTATTGAATAAAACGTTTTAATCACCAGTGCGTGAGACTGTCTATTGGAAGTGCTAAAGATGGGCTGTTTTTAAATATTTTTTGCCCAAATGCTTTTGAAATGTGTATGTGTGTGTAAATGAAAAATGAAGGGGAGGGATGCCTTTGTGGAAGACTTTCTAAGGGAAACTGTCTTTCTTATATGCACACTAAACATGGGGAAAACCACAAAAATGCCCTTGCAGCCAGCTTGTTCACCTAGACTTGAACTCTGGACTGAACTACCAACTCAGTAACTTTACCGCTCACCTCTGGTGGGGTTCTCAATGTAATGAATAACTGTCCAGTTTAAAGTTCAATTAGTATAAAGCATTCTAAATCCTCTATTCATTTGGTAAATTTTCTAAGAGCTAACGTGGATGTCAAACAAAAACCTCTTCACTGGGAAGAGACATCTTGTACTTTTCTGTGAATCGTTTCTCACTTGAACTTGATAGCCGAATACCTTACTTCATTTATTGGCAGATCAAAGCCTTGTTGCCTATTAACTAAATCTTATTTATTTCACTAGTTATGCCCCACCAGTGGGCAAGTGGGTCAAATCACTAAATACTTGTAGTTTAACCTGGCGTGGATTTGATCCCAGACAAACAGGCTAGCTATATGGTTGGTTTTCGTAGTTTTAATCTTGTATAATGAAAATGCAAACCGGTTTTCCTTGGAAACTACTCTGTGGAGGCATCCCTCCTCTTACATGGACAGCCGTCATGGCTTTACGATATTCAAATAACCTAACTTATCCACTAGTGACAGATATTCCATAGTCAACACTCCTCAAGAATAAATTTAGTATTCACAACCAACGTGTTTCAATGAATTATTAAGAAATGATATTCAAAGCATATGCATCTGGAATGAAAATTAAGCAGAAGTGGAAAGTTTGTTACCCATAGTAAAACAAAAGTTTCTTAATCCTGAGATTGGTTGAATTCTTTGATGAATTCTATAACCATATTTTGCTTGAAATTTTTCCTCTGGATGTATTAAAATTGTAAATAAATATGATTTTTTTCACTTTATATATATATATATATATAATGTGTTACCTTTTGTTCTATTTATTCTAGCAATCAGTAAAGTTTTTTATTTTGTTTTTCTTCTTTTGTCAATAGCAACTTGTGAATATGCCATTGTGATTTCTGTCTGGTGAAATTCACTTTAATGCCATTTTTTTTATTCTTGGAATTTAAATATATCACATAATACTCACTTTAAAATATATCACATTTTCTTATTTTAGGAATTTTAGCAGGCTCCAACAGATCTGGTGATTTGGCCGATGCACAGAAATCCATTCCTGCAGGCACCTTAGCAGCTCAACTTACAACTTCTATAATATGTATCCTTTTTTTGTACTGACATTATAATACATTTTTTTATTGAAAATAATTTTTACTTTTAACCATGTTCTGCCAGTATAGGTGCTACTTTGGTTGAATGTGTGGCTTTGCTTGTTTCAACTGACATATTCATAAATTTGTATTATTTAAAATGTGGGAAAAGATTTTTTATTCAGTGTAAATTAGTTTATTTTGTATTATTATGCAAAAAAAAAAAAAGAACTATATACCATTCAGTAACATAAGTTATTTAGTAATAAATACTGGATTGCAATAATGTGATAGTTCTATGTTTAAAACTTTAAAGAATTTTTATGCGTCATACTCGGTCATACACAAATTGAGAGAAATATTTTCATTTGTATGTAGCTAAAAATAAAATATCAATTTAGAAAAAAATATATCTGATTAAGTCAGAAGTATTTCTATTCAGATTATCATGAAAAGTGTTAATAAGTGTAGTTTTTTTCAAAAAAACAAATCTTATGCACAGACTTAAGAATTTATGTATTAAGGTTGGATAAGGACTTCTGTGGGTATGGTGTGTATATATATATGATGTACTTTTGACTATGGAATTTTATTATTACATATATATATATGTGTGTGTGTAAGATATAACATGTGTAGATATATATATGTAAGATATATCAAAATGCAATAGGTGCTTTAAAAAATAATTGGTGACCTCAAAATTAACTATTCTAGATTTGGTGCTGTCACCCTAAATTCATCTGTTCTCCGAAATTAAAGGTCCTTCCATGTTTCCACGCGTCCATGATCCTTCCTTCTATGTAACAAGCCCAAATTTAACTAATCACAGCTTAGCAATACTTTGTACACCTATTTAGTATAAATACTGCTTTGTGAGGCAATTGCATCACTTCTTTATTCCTTTCGCTAACTTCGGACTGCTATCTACCTCTAATATATCCTCGAATCCCTGCCTGTACACCTAAAATGATGTTGCTCCCATTAACCTGTGTATATAAGAAATTATTGTGATTGTTTATGATTAAAGAGTATATTGTCTATGAGAAATTATTCTATTGTGCCTGGAAATGAAGATGATGATTGGCTGAACTTGGTTTCATATCAACTTATTCCTCATGTCCTGCCACTTTGCCATTGCGACTACGCATCAAACTGTGACATGTATATAACTTTTCTATACATATTTTAAATAATTTTCACTACAATAGAAATCTGAATACTTTAAATACTGACTTAAAATATTACTTAAAATACTTATTAAAATTTTTTTCTAATAATTCATAGCTTTATTTAAATTTCTTTTCTTTGGAGATGATATATGAAAAACCTTTTCTAATATATATATATATATATATATTAGAAATATATATGTTACTGTGAAAGACCGAATATAACATTGCATTCTTGTACATTCAGACCCTACCGGTGTATGTCGACAATCACAGATATTCTCTGGTGTAGGTCGAAAAGAGAGGCGACTAACTGTTTCCCATAAATGCAGTTGTAAAAGCAAGGGCCTCTTGTGCAGTTCAAAGTCTCGTAATAGTTTAAGTTGTTGCAATTAATCAGATTTGAATCACATAATTTAGTAAGTTTTTTATTACTATTATTTTATTTTCTCATTTTCTACGTACTGTATAATTAAGTAAGTTTTTTAACTTCTATTATTTTCCTTTCTCAATTTGAATGTATTGTGTGTTTGAAGTACTTGTGTGTTTTTTCGCGACTGAATTACGGAGAAGAAAATATAATATTCTCATATATTCAACATTCACCATTAGTACATGGTGAATGTCGACATTCACTGGTGTAAGTCAGAAATAAGAGTATTTGGAAAATATTTCGGATATACACCAAGCGACTATGTGAATGTTGACATTCACCGGTAAAAGTCGACATTCTCCAGATTTTGGTGTTTCACCGTAACATATATACATATACAGTGAAAGCCCAACTACCTAGCATTCAAGTAATCAGAATATTTTTCTGCCAAAACGTGTCATAAATGAGAGACTTATAACAGCATTATAATGCTCATAATACTACTAATGTGAATACAATGTTGCCAAACAATACAATTTAGCACCAATAATGGATGAACGTGATGTCACAACACATTGATGTTTGCTCATTAAAATGTTGATTTCTGTTTAATGTAAACTTGTTTATTCTTGATAAGCTGATTTAATTTTTATAAAAATCGATTAACATCTATTCTTTTTTCTTGTCTTGAAAAAATGTATTAATATTTGAGGTAGCATTAAGTGAAGTGTTTTCAAATTGCAGAATCCAGGTATCAAACAAAGCCACAATATGAACTTTGAAAATGCATAAACCATGGCAATGTAATGTGAAAAATTATTGAAAGTAATTTAAAGTTTATATGTACTATATCCATAATTTGTGTTTCTTTATTATCTAACTAAATAAAGAACCAACTGTTTGTATAAACTTCTGCCAAATTGATTGGCAGCATATGCACTCACTAACTTCTATGATCAATGGGATTTCATAATCAGATCAGATGTTTTACTTTCATATTTAAGGTCTACAAAATATGTTGCATGTAATGACTAAATTGCTTTCTCGCCAAAAAAATCTCATATAATTTTTAATTTAGGCTTTTAATTTAAGGCATTATTCAAATTGGTATCAAATGCGATGATTGTTTTATAATTTTAGAGCAGAAACATTTTTCATTCATTTGGCTTTTCTGATGTGAGTTCCATTTTTTATGCACACACATCACATTCTGTAATGTCTTCATTCACATTCTGTAATGTCTTCATTCTTTAAATCATTAAAGTTCACTGCAATCCAAAATATTATATAGAGAAGGAGTGAATATTAAATTGGCCAGACAGCAAGCAGTCAATCTGATTTTAAGCTGAATATTCTGTTGTTCAGAAGTTAAACTTATTTTCATCAAATTCTGTGTAAAATAAAGTTAAAATTAAAAAGCAACAATTATTGCAATATACTGAATTCATCAAATGACTTTGAATATTAGTAAATTATAGTTAAATAGGAAAATGTAGAATATTTTGAAAAAAGGAAATTCAGGAGAAAATATTTTAATTGTGTGTAACTGATAATTATATATTGATGTGTTGTGAAAAATGCTTTGAATTTTTAAATTTATAACAATTTGTACGTAGTAGAACTCAGCAGAAAATTCTGAATTACACTCATGTCCAAAATTATCTTTACATAGCCAAAAATGATGATATTCAATGAAATATCGAATCAATGTGATCCATATTTGCAGGGAATGTGTGAAAACCAAGCCTAATCAGCATTATCCAATCAAAAGTAATCAAACAGTTTGTGATATGCAAATCTAGGTGTTACGTCATCCAAGGGTGAATCAAGCGCTTTGCGCAAACTGAATATTTGAGTGAATTTCTGCAACATAGCGTTTGATTTCAGTGTGTAGGGACTCAAAGCGGTTTGTTATGGCTTCGAAGTATCGTTTGGAAGAATCTGTAAAGTGGCGAATTATTGGCTGTTTAGAAGCAAGGCAGTCAATCATGGAAACAGCCACATCTCTGAATATTTCAAGGCAGTCAGTCTCTAAGCTATGGAAACAGTTTCAAAATGATGGAAGTGTTGTAAGGCGGCCTGGACAAGGTCGGAAACGAATGACAACTGCTTCTGAAGATTGGTATCTGGCATTAACTGCTCGTCGTAATAGAAAGGCTACTGCTCGCCAGTTAAGTTCAGAGCTTGCAGCCGCCACTGGAACTGTTGCATCATGGCAAACAATATACAGAAGGCTTCATGAAAAAGGCCTTTATGCCAGAAAGCCAAGGGTATGTGTTTTACTGTCTTCACGGAAAAAGAGGGATCGCTTTAATTGGTGTAAAGAACATCAAAACTGGACTGAACATCAATGGTCCCATGTTCTCTTTACTGATGAGTCGCGGTTTAGTTTAACTGGTGATTCTAAACGTGTTTACATCTGGAGGGAGTCAGGAACACGAAATGATCCCTTGAACATTGTGGAACGTGACCGTTTCGGTAGTGGAGGTGTGATGGTATGGGGTGGAATAATGATCGATGGACGTACGCCCCTACTTGTGTTCAGCAGCGGATCTGTGACAGGCCAGATATATCGGGATGAGGTCTTAGATCCTTATGTAAGACTTTTCAGGGGTGCATATGGACCTGACTTTTTATTTATGGATGATAATGCCCGTCCACATCGAGCAAAACTCGTTTATGAACTCCTTGAAAGTGAAGACACTAAGCGAATACCTTGGCCACTAAACTCTCCTGACCTTAACTCGATAGAGAACTTATGGGACTACCTTGGAAGAGCAATTGCACGCATACATCCTCCTCCTAGAGATGTAAATGCTCTGAAGACCTGAAGACGGCATTGCTGGAAGAGTGGAGATAAATTCCCCAAACTGTGGTTAACAACGTTATTTCCAGCCTTAAAACACGTTGTGATATATGTGTACAAGTCAGGGGAGATCATATTCCATATTAAATTCGTAAGACTTAATTCTTTTTCTGAATCATTCCTTTTTTTCTTATCTCTTTGTCACACTTTATTACCATTTTTATTGTTTCATGCTACAATTTTATATCATATGAGGTGATCTTCAATTTTTTCTTTTGCATTTATGTGTCATCATGTTATGTATGATTCCACGAAAATTCATTAAATTATAAGTCATAGTCTCTGAGAAATCCGTGAATTTATGCATGTAAACATAATTTTAGACATGAGTGTATTATAGGTAATAAAACTGAGTTCTCCAGAGACTTTTTGTTTAAAATGTTTATATTTTAATAGTATGAAAATTGCTTAAAGCAATATTAAAATTTATAAGCAATACATTCTCTTTTTATTGAATGTCTCTATCTATTATATGTGTCTTTATGGGCTACCATTGAAGTGAAGTTCCAAATTTTATTAAGCGTCAGGTATTACTACTTGGAAATTTGTTACATTTACCTGGCTTATTAAAATCAGTAGTTTCAGATGTCATTAAATTTGTGCTCAGAATCAATCACACAAATGAAACAAATTAAAATAATTATTCAATATAGGAACCATGAAAGACATGCTGAAAGGAAACATAAACAAACTTATCTCAGCAGTTGAATTGAAAGAGCACTTTTCAAAGTCAACTGCAAAGAACCCTCTTGTAGTTGCCCCTTCTGTAAGTGACTGTTATTTCTGATAATATAAATGAATACAGGTACTAAGTATCATCTCTGTAAGATGACCATCGTTGCAACAGCATAAAATTAGCTTATACTAGGTGTTCTTTTTGGAGAATATTCACAGTATTTTGGATGAAGATTTAAAAATGTTTTTGATAAGGATCAGGGTCACAGTGAAGAGATTAAAAATATTTTAACCATATGAATGAAGAAAATTCCTAGTCAGAATTCTCTCAAAGAAAATACAAAATCTTCATCAACACAATTACAGTTTCAAAATAAGGAAAATTCTGACCACGTTAATAAGATCCACATATCTTTGATGTTGTGTGTTAAAGTAGCCTGTATTTAAAATATGGGATGTGCAACTGAAGTAAATATTTTTTAAGCCAGAAAGAGAAATATGATGTGGTAGAAAATTAATGCAGCTAATTAACTGAATGTATTGAGAATGGCTGAGTCCTAGTGATTCTTTCTTCATGAGGGAATAGAACATATAATGTGAGTCTGTTTTCTAAAATAGATATCAACAATGCTTGGGACCAAAGGTTGTACAGATTTCATGACAAAAAAGATAAATCATAATATTTAGACTAAAAGTGCAAAATAAATAAGGGACATATAACAATAAAGAACATATACAAACCTTAAGGATGTATACAAAAAAAAGGCATATGAAAGAAAAGGATAAAGCATAATTTTTTTTTTACATGTTTCAAACATTTTTCTGATAGAGGTTTGTTTAAAACTTTAGGGTGTTCTAGAGTAAGTTTATATATATATATATATTATATATTATAGAGTCACAATCTCCAATAAAATTTATTAATAAATTCTGAACTAGGAAATAATCTTTTAGTTTCTTAAAACTTAAATTGTAAATATATTTTTTCATTATACTGCAGAAAAATTTAATGTATGTGTGTGGTTATATATAATGAATTCCTGTAACTGAGTACTTTTTGCTATTACTTGTATTTATTTTAACTTAGTTTATGTAGATTTGTCAGGTGTTTTGTTATTCGGAGCAACTTTTAACAATCTTTTCATGCGAGATAAGTAAGTGGTATTGCCTTTTTTTTGCATGTTTAATATAGATGATGCTATTTAAAAAATTGTGAAATTTCTTCAGAATTTTTATTCGCTTGTATTATGCTTTATTTTCCTTTATCGTCTCCAAATAGGTCTACTGAAATGGAACCATCAATCCCAGTGTCGTTTGACTAAAAAACCTTTTCAAAGCTATTTTATGTTACTGTGTTCCTTACCTCCCACAACTGTTTGTAGATTTTTTTTATGAAGTTAAATAATTTTTCTTTCAACTGCACTTTTGATTTAAAGAAGAGGAAGGAGTCTCAGGGGAATAAAGATGGTAAAATAAATAAGGTGAAAAGAAACTTCCATGTTTAACCCAGAATTTCCTGCTTGGCAAACATATAGGTGACACAGATGTATCAATCTTTCTAATGCTTAATTCATCTAATAAAATTACTCATTGGGATTTAAGACTATCCTGCAAACTTATAGAACATGAATTGCTTAACATTTTGGAAATCGAAGATGCTCATTGTTTTGGACAGATATTAAAACATTTAGGTAAACTATTTTGAAAGTTATGAGTGGGTTACTATTCAGTTTATAATAGACTATGATTATGTCATTTTCACTAAAAGCTTACTCAAGCATTTTGTGAGTTTTTGCATTACCAAACGTGAAGCAAAATTTAATGCACCTATGCTGTTTTATCTTACCATGCGTTTTCACTTGCTTTTATTATTAGTAGTCCAAAGGGATTTGAATCCCGAAGGACTATTACTTTCATTTTGGCGTTTTGCATCGTTTCACTTTTCAATTGACTGCTCTTTTTTTTTTTCCCACGTAGCTTTCTCTTCAAAAATCGTCTGCGTTGCACGGGTAAATAAAAAGGAATTTTAATTACAGTTCTAAATAAATAGCCAAATAAATGTGAAATTCGTAACAATATTCTCTAAAACTTTAACAAATTTTTCATTAACAAACTCAAAGATTTCAAAGCCAGCAATGCAAACGTTGTACAGAAAAACATTTTTATCTCCAGCACGTGAGAGTGTGTCCCGAAATTTCTAAAGATATGCTGAATTTAAAATTATTTTGCGATATTGCTGTTGAACTGAATTTTATGGTTTAAGTGCGAAGAACATAATATTTAATAAATAAAGGTAACACACAAAATGTTAAATAAACGCTCCTTTGGACGTAATTAAAATCTGAAACCTTTCAGATTTTTATTTATTTATTTATTTTCAGTACAGGGTGTAATTCATGTTGATTAAATAGTCTGAGTACATGGAGATTCCATGGTTTTATTACATAACATAAATATGAGCATATTTCTTATAGAAAATCATTTATAAAAGTTTCTTTCTCCTGAGGCAATAGCCCTTGCATGGTTTGCGATTATTCATGATTAATCTAGCCTAATCCTAAAAAATTGTATAAAATAATCTTAATTTTTCTTTATTATTTAACTCATGTGTACTGAACAAAAAAGGAGAGGATAGTTTTGTGCCTTGTGTTCTAATAGGCTCATAGACAAAATTAACTTGCGTTCTTCATATCTTGAAAATGTGACTTATGAGTGTACAGTATGATTTGGGAGCTTTGTAACTTAAGTAATTCCAAATTTTGAAAATTTCTGTATTTTAGATCATTAGTTTTAATCTAGTAAAAAGAAATGTAGAAATTGTAAAATTAAAAGTATGCAGTGGTTGTTTGTGAAATAATGCAGCGTTTATGGCTTTGAAGGAATGAATATTTATAAAAAGTTCAGTGCTATATTTTGTTTCATTAAGCATTTCTTTCAACATCAGTTATTTTAAGCAGTTTTGTTTTATGTGTTAATACTCTCTGTTTAATTATTTATAAATGAGACATAATTTCTGGTTCTATTAACTTTCTTCACAATAAGTGACAATATTTTCCAGATTAAAAAACCATACTGCAGGTTTCACTGTCCACTAATTGATTATTTTTTGAGGCACTGTCTTGAAGATTTCTGGCTTATCAGCCTCATTTGCATTTTTTTCTTTTTTCTATTTCTTCATACATTCCATTGGTTAGAAATTTTGCTGTTCTTGATCCTCCCCCCCTTTTTTTTTGCTTCTTTTCTGTCATAGAAACTTTGTCATATTTATTGCATTTAAGAATTATTATTAGTATTAGTATTTGATGTATTTAAGAATTGTGGGAACATGCGCCCAAGAGCATCACCAACGCATTCTAACAGCTAATGCTTATACAGCTAACACATCCATGTAACATTATCCAGGTTCCTGGTTGTTCATGGGACTTCACAGAGAAGCAGATGCATTCCTGAGGCAGGCCTCCTGGGACTTATGATCTGCCACTTCAAGATAGTGGAGGACATGGGACATAACCTGTTTATCTTCGTTAGACACCAGGTGTCCCCGTCCACCATCACCTGTCGAAGAAACTTGCCATTTTTTCCTGTATGGCATACTGACATCGAGGAAGCCTGATTTGGCTTCTTTTCTGGCAAAACCAGGTTTTTCATATACATACCTTTTTGGAGAGAAGGAGGTGGGTAATTGGTTTTTAAGATGTGGGATTTGCTGAGAAATGAACAAGGGGCTGTTCTAATTATAGGTGCTAGAAGATATGCTGCACAAAAAATGACTATGAACCACTTCATTGATTGATTCATTCATTCAAATTGAAAATGTGACTTAAAGCCAAAATGGGGGAGGTAGGACTGAAAGGTTTCAGATCTTAACCCTTTCATAACCACTGGGACATATATGTCTCATGGCTCAGGTATATTGGTAGTGAAAGGGTTAAATTACGTCCAAAGAGGCATTTTTTAACGTTTCGTGTGTTACCTTTATTTTTTAAATATCATGTTCTTCGCACTTAAACTATAAAATTCAGTTCAACCGCAAAATGATTTTAAAATGAGTATATCTTTAGAATTTCAGATATACAGTTCCATGTTGCTTTAGATAAAAAGGTTTTTTTTTTTTTTTTGTCCCCGTAGAGTGTTGCCATTGCTCATTTTTAAATCGTTTGAGTTTGTTCATCAAAAATTCATTAACCTTTAAACTGTCATGCCCGAAATAATCTTGGGCATAGCACTGGTGTTCCAAAAAGTCACACCCGAGTACTACTTGGGGCAATATTTTTTTTTTTTTTTTTTTTTTTTTTTTTATTTACTGAAGGTGTTTCAAAGGAAAGAGGTTTATGTTCAAAGTACACGGCATTTTTTTTATTGCGCGGCAAATATTTGATTTTTTTCAATAAAAAAATTGACAATTTACGTATGCAAATCATCAAAATAACGTGACAGTTAAGGGGTTAAAGTTTTACAAAATATGAAATCGATAATAAAACAAATTCAGGCTTCCAGATGCGCATATTCGGGTGGAAACATGTGCTGTTCAGAATTGGATGGCTCTAGGTACTGTTGTTTTATCACATTTGGAGAAATATACATACATTTATGCAGATTCTTCATTATTTAATTCTTTTAAATATAATACAGGGCTGCAATATTTTGTGGCAACAGTTTGAAAAGTGAATCAGACTTTTAATGTTTTCGACGCAAAATCGCAAAACGAGAACGGTAGTCCTTCAGGGGCAAAAAAGATAACTGTGCTTTTTTTTTTTTCCTCTGTTGTTTAGCAACTTCTTATGCTGTAACTAGTTTTATTCTGAATGAAGAATTCTGTGCTGTTTTTCAGAAAGAATGAGAATAAAAGACAAACTGATTAAAAAATATAATGATAAGTAACTTAGTAAAAACATGTTATAAATGTGTGAATGTTTATTCCATATTAATCCAATCATTTTAAATTATTTTACTTTGGCTTTAATATTGTATTTTATAAAATAAGGATTTATGGTTTAACATTTTAAACTTTTGCTTTATGTAAAAAAAATTAAGTGCATTCACCTTTGTGTTGATGTTCTTAGATTTGGTGAAAGTATAGGAGGAGGTTTAGCAGTTGCAGATTTAGCGTGGCCTCATCCATGGGTAGTAATCATTGGTTCTTTATTGTCGACAGTTGGTGCTGGTCTGCAGTCTCTTACAGGTATAGAGCCGGATTTTCATTCATTATATTGAAAGATTTTGAAAGTGTTAAGAATTTTTTAAAGTATCCTAATGTTGTATTGAACTAACTTATAATATTCTGAAATGATGTATAAATTTTATGTTATAAGAAAAGCATCGCAGTCAGACAGATGAATGTGCATGCAAGTGAAAATAGTTTTAGAAAATACTTTCTGTGGATAAGATTAAATATTAATTGTATTTAACATGTACATTATATATTTAGGAAGATTAAAAATTTGAATACTTATTTGAGCTTTTAAATATGGAATAGACTTATTTTTAAATGTTGTCTCTCACCTCCCTGCGAAAAATAATGTATTTCTGTTTTTAATTCTTCTTTGTACCCTTCAAGAAAAGAGAAAGGGGAAAGAAAATTAGCGTGCAATACAGAATACACAACAAATCTTAAGTTTTTTATGAGATGGCTTTGCAGGTGATAGTTTTCACTCTAGAATGACTTTCAATCAGTAATGATGTATTGTTCATGTTTTATAGGTTTTTGAAGCAGGCACTGTAGAAACAAGAATGAAATGCTACGAATTCTGTGCTATAATAAAACATTTTTGTTTAAAATAGTAGACGACTATCCATATCAAAATAGAGTTGGATGAAATTTACAGGAATTTTCATCGAGATTGATAATTGTTAATACTTGGGTAAATCAGTTTAAATGTACTTGAACATGCATTGAAGATGAAATATGGTATAGATGTCTAGTTGAAGTCACTATGTTTGATAGCATTGTAAAAGTCCATGATATCATTATATGAATGAAAATTCATGAGATTCCTGATACTGTTAATCTTTTTCTACATATGGCACTTCTGCATCATTGGGGGGATGTATTTAGACATCTTGGAAAGCTGCCTAATGTAACTGTTAAATGAAAACAATGATGGTTATGTCTTTCAACAAGACAGTTTTCCAGCTCATTACCACAGATACCATATCAGGACTTAGCATTTTGTGTGTATTCTTTGAGAACATGGTAAATTCTGTGATAGGGTTCTTATCCTTACGTTCTAAGTCCTGAACTGGAACAGGGAGCGGAAGATACGCTATGTTCTGATGTAACTGCTGGGCTGGAGAATAACTGCACGTAAAGGGATTTGAAATCCTCTTTTATTCACTCACTATTAAATACAAACCTCCCAATTCGGGAGAGATACAGAACGTAACAGACCAAACTTTGGTCGAACTTAACAATCGAATAAATTTAAATAAATTAAAATATA
>KK116188.1:114191-137739 GCA_000611955.2 Stegodyphus mimosarum
AAAAAAAAAAAAAAAAGATAAAGACAATTTGAAAGAATATTTTGATTAAAATTTGCCACTCAGGTGGATAGTGTGCATAGAAGGAGAAGATGATACATTAATACATTGGTCATCTCTTTCTTTGGATTAAATCCATGTTTCTTGATGGGGTTTGTCCAGGATTCAGTCTTTGTACCTCTGTTCCATGCTAATCTCTGTTACATTCTCAATTGTATCAGTAATAGTATAGCTTTGATTGATTCTATGTATTGGTATGTTTATGAGATGAAACAGATATCAAGATCTGATACAGTATCAGCTAATATAATTGATGCAATAGACATATAGCAGATACATTATTATTAGATATAGCTGATACAATATAATCTGATATAGCTGATTGTATCAACTTAGGTGACTACATTGGGTAGTTATGAAATGCATAAAAACTTGATGAATGTCCCTTTGTTTCAGTATAATCAAATTTATTATCTGTTGCATAGTTTATTTATTATCATGCGTTTTTCAATGGAATTATGAATAACCTTATATTATACACACCATATTTAATGTCATACATTTCAGCAGTTAAGAATTATAACAATTTCTTTCTGTTTTTTGTATGAATTATTGAAATAAACTGGATGATTAATTGTTGCATTTCTTCTTTAGGAGCCCCACGACTGCTGCAGGCTATTGCAAAAGATCAAATTATACCATTTTTAAATGCATTTTCATATAGTTCAGCACGAAATGAGCCTACTAGAGCTTTGTTCCTTACACTCTTTATCTGCGAAATTGGTATATTAATTGGAAACCTGGATCACATTGCACCCATCCTAACAATGTAAGATTTCAGTTATATGGTGTAATTGCTTTGTAGAATAGTTTTATAATTGAAATGAGAAAAAATTTTTAATTTTGGAAATGTTTTGTAAGTTTGAGGCCAGAATGTAAAGTAAGTATTGTAATCATGAAAAATTTTGGGTCCATATTTCAACGAAAATATCTGTTTTGATCGCTATTGAATGCAATTTAACGATGTTTTTGCATGACAGAATAAAGGGCTCTTCCCCCCCAAATGAATTGTAAAACTGATTTAAAATAGATTCAGAAGAGATTTTTTTTCATGGTGTCTGTGTGTACGTATCTCACATAACTCAAGTAGCCTCAGAATGTTGAAATTTTGTATTAGGACTGCTATAATATGCAGTTGTACACCTCTCTTTCTCTCTTTTTGGTTGCAATCAGCTGCACCAAAAGTGTGTGTATATATATATATATATGTGTGTATATATATATATGTATATGTATAATCACTCTGTTACTCGGCTCAGTGTCCCCCACCCTCTTCTCCTTAGTTGTTGGTAAATTGTACATTTTTGCTTGAAAAATTATTGAATTATGTTGTTTTCATCTTCCGTTTAAGGCTTCAACAATTTAAAAGTTAAGAGTGGCTAAGCCTAATTTGTTTTTACCATAGCAGCCACATTTGTTTACATTTGAAACTTAGCAGAATTATGAATTAAGTCAGTTTCTGCTCTTTTGGTGTCTTTTTGCCAAGTGGGACCAAAAGTAAACTTTGAGTTCTATGCATCAAAAAATCTGCCTTCTTACTCACTGGCCGAATTGTTTGTTTTTGTAAAAGATTTTTATTGTAAAAATTGTTTTTTAATTGTTTTAAGTACATTTGGTGTTTTATATTTTTTAATTTTTAATAAAAATATTTTGAAGTTTTATGTATTTTTGCCTTTTTGCGAAGCCAGAACTGAATTAATTGAATGAGAAATATGTCTCTAATGAAATTCAAGGAAGTAAGATTAAATGGTATGCAGGAAAAAATTGATATAATTTAATATTCCGTACAAGGAAGTCTTGTAGTGCACACATCAGATTTGTTACATATTAATAAATTTTATCATGCAAATTTCATTTTGACACTGTAATTAGAACCTGTGTTAGCAGTGTTTTTGTATTATTTGCTAAAAAGTACTTCAGTGAGAGTACTTCAGTGTACTCCAGTGAGTTCTCTCACTTCAGCCTTTTTATTACTTCAGATGTCTAAATTCTTATAACTTAAAAGTTAATTGACAAGATGCTTTGAAATCATGTTAATAGTATAGATTTAAGGTAACCTTATTTTAGACTATTATATTATATTATCATTTATATTAACAGACATTGTAAAATATTATTTTAAAAGTTATTGAAAATCTTAAACTTTATTAAGTATGTAAAAAAAGCATTATTAATTATAGAAAGACCAGAATTAATCCTATGATTGCTTATTCTTTGATTTCCAAGAGCATCGTGAAAGTAACAAAACTTGCTCATTGTTCGATTTTCGTCAGTATGCAGTTTTTCCTTTTATTTAAAAGCGCATTCCACTTTTCTCGTGTTTAATCTTCAGTAATGCATTTTTACAACATTTAGACTCTCAGTCCTGTTTTGGAATTATTATCACCTAAATTTTCTAATTTACATAGAGTTTGCTAACTTATTTTGCAAGCTCTTCTCTTGTTTTCATTTTCATATTTTATATTCATTATGTGGCTTGCATGAAATGTTCAGCAGGTGAAAAAACATTTCTGCCTTATAATATTTTTGATACTGAAACTGATTTTAGTTAATTTAAAGAGAGCAATAACGAACAAATTTTGTTATTTCTTTGACTCTAACTAGTGATGGATATGAATCTGAAAATGATTCAGTAACCATTTTGATAAAAACAACTGAGCAGTCAGAGGATTCAAGATGGCATGACATTATTAAGCCTGTAACTAAGTTTTAAAATAAGTTGTGCAAATGTTTGGTACTGTAAACTAATTAGTTATATCAAGAATAAAATTTATCAGTTTTAAGTTTATTTCTTAAGTTAAAAGATAATTTCCGTTATATTTTTTGTGGCTTTTAAGTATAAATAAAAAAACTTACAATGTAATGAAAGTATGAAAGGAGAAAGAGGAAAAATTTAGTGTCTATAAATCATTTTAAGCCCAGTTCACACCAACAAGATTACGCATTTGGGCAGAAAGTGTTGACCAATCAGAAGCAAACTCAGAAGCAGTATTTTCTAGACGACCATAGGCCGCATGAGTTGACTTAACTTTCAACTTTTTTCTGCTTGACGCATCAGATTCAGGCATCTTGTTTCAAATGTCCAGTTTATACCACGGTTTTTAAATGACTGCACTTTAAAAAATTCTTCTTGAGGGGGAAAAAATGTCAAATGGACTAATCTTAATAAAAATTTCAGGTAATAAATGAAAAATGAGTATGCTAATAGAGCAGCTTTATAAATTATTTAAAGGAAAATTCTCAAATTTATTAGCAGTAATAAACCTTAATAATCAACTATAAATGATATATGGTTGATGGTAATTTTTATGGAGTAATCTAAAGCAATAGATTGTTACAAGAAAATAATGATGGATTTCAAAATCCCAGATTTTTCTTAAAATCTATCTACATCAATTTATGGTTGCTCTTGTAACCTTGGCTTCTGAAATTAACGATTTTGGATTCAAGCGTCACCCGGGGTGGTGGTGTAATGGAGTTGGTATTTTTAAGAAATTACTTGCACAAAAATTTATCGCTAGTTTCAGAGTAACCCAGATGCTTCTTCAATTTCTTGAAAGTTAAGTGTGAAAGCCGTATTTTCCCACAAGACACCTTACCGCGGAGATAACACACTCAGCAGAAAATTCAGCCTGTACTAGGGACTTGTATTGCGGGTTCGAGGCTTTGCTTTTCCCACCTTTGATGATGGTACAAATACACCATTTTTTTTTAATCTACTGCAACCTTTTTTTGGGGGGGAGACACAAGAAGCTTTCATTTATTTTCCATTAACTATAAACATAATTTTTGCTCAGCATTGTGTGCATTATCCTTCTTTTGACAATGAGTCTTTGGCACAATTCTTAAGATGATCTGACTACTGTGATCTGATTCTGTTTCCTCTGACCCAAGACTAGCAAAAGCAATACTGCTACTAGTATAAAGTTACTGTTTTACCTAATTAAAAAATTTAGTGAGTTCTGAACTTTAAACGAGTGTTGAAGAGTAAATCATTTGTTTAAAAAAATTAAGAAAACCATTATTTATACAGAAAGCAAATTTTTTAGTTATGTAGCTGATTTTATGGAATACTTCTAGGCATTTTAATGGCTTCGTGTCTGTTTTCTGAATATGCATGACCACTTTTCAGACAACTTATATATGAACTTAATCAGAGGTTTAATCTTGATGATAATTTTTCACTAATTTAAAAAACTTTTGCATGAGCATTAGCAAATTTGCTAAATGTGGAATTCAATTTTTAATGCAGAAAAAGAAGTATATAAAATGCAGTGACTTGAATGAGTTTTAGATAAAAGTGACCTTTAGATAGTGGCTCTTCATAAAAATAGGAATGATTAATTGATACATTTAAGGTAAAAAATAAGTCATTTTTTAAATTGCTGTTGTTTATTAACTTAATGCTTCTTTTAAGTGTGATATTTAGTTTAGTAATGCTGTAAATCCTACATATATTTAAACAAAATATACTTTTTGTTGCATTTTTTTAAACCAGTTAAGGGAAATTCATACATCATGCAGAAAATTTTATGGTATTCTACCCCATGAAAAATTCACTCTTTAAAATAGAATCATACAATTATGAATTTTTAATTATCATTCAGCAAAATTCATAAATAAATTAAATACATATAGCATTAGATATATACAACGATCGTTTTCTGGGGTATCCTATTTCTATCTTCCAAACTATTCTTTTCTGCGATATTCTGACAAAAATTAGTGTTCTGCTTTCGGATAAATAGTTCAATGAGGACTAGAAATTCATCGAATTGATGAGATGTCATGCGAAAGTAATTAAAAGAAATTACAATGTGTTCAAGTGCATTTCCTCAATTAAATTATTTGCATCTCCTTGCTGCAATCATCTCTGACATATTAATATAAAACACTGCATTCTGCATCTAATGCATGAAACAAGAAGTAAAATGAGTTTTAATCTAGCTGAAATTAAATTGTGTAATCGTAAAAAATCAAAATACCACTAAAAAATTTACGTTTTGCCCCAAGTTTCCAATATGAAGAGCCATTTAGTGTGTGCATGTGACAACTCTTAAAGCAAAAGTTTCTGCCCTGTTGTGAATTGACATATGTGGAAAGTGTTTTTTTCTGCATTGCTGCATTTCGTTTCAACAGACCAGTGTGTGAATGCAGCTTTAGTCTTAAATATTTATTCTTAAGCTTAGGTATTCTAATACATAAATAAATTTTACTGCTGTGTGTTTTTATTTGCCATTTTGATATAGTTGAATAGCATATTTATGTGGATTGTAAAATATAATGTGTTCAATTAAATAAAATTACACTCTGTAGTTTTTGAATTTAATTTACTGATTACCCTCCTTCTTCCAAAATCCCGATTAATTTTTAATATTTTGTCAGAGGCAGTAAAAAAAAAAGTAGATTTTTAGTGTATGCAGTAAGTAAATGTCAATTATCAGAAATTTCCAAAACTTCTAAATTACATATTTAAGAAAAGTATTTGTAAACAGCAAGAAGCAGAGTCTTAAGAAGAAAATGAAAAACATTGAAAATTATTTTGGAAAAGGAATTTGCTTTTCTATAATTCCTGCATTCAGAAGGAATTGAATTGTAGATTGGTTAAGGAAACCTAGAACTTGTATATTTGGGGGTAATTTTCCCCTTCCCCTGTCCTTTTAGAAGCTGCTCAGAACTGAGCTGCACACTAAAGAAGAGATTATATACCAGCCAGTTTTCGTTATGAAAATATCATAATATTTTAGATCTTTCACCCTGAAACTTGGGTTCTTTCATGTAATATTTACAGTTTTCGAAATCTTATTTTATATTAAAACTTCTTCTTTTACCTTTTACACATTAATTTTTTGTATTGATTATGATTTTTTGTTATTTATTTTCTGTGAATTTTGGTTTTCCTTATTTTGTAGATACATATTTTTACTATTACTTATTTTCATATGCTCTCTGATGAAGACAAAAATAATAATTTTAGGTAATTATATAATTAAAATTTTTAAAGCTGAAACATTTTAAATGTAAGATATTTTGTAGCCAGAGTGTACTCTTAAAGAATTGTCTTTTTGATCACAATTGAATATTAATTTAATGCAAAATTATTCCAACATTTTTTTTAACTATGCAGGTGGGGGAGGACGCATTAAAGATTTTTCTGTTGAAAATGCTATGTCATATTCATTTAGGTAGATTACATTTGCTATTTGTTAATTAAAATATGCAATTATTATAATTATTATATTCATTATAGTGTATAGGCTTAGTGCATTTGGGAATGATAAAATGAATACACCTGCAGAAAACTATTTCAAAGTATCCCATATACAGTCATCTTGGTGTAATTTAGAAATGTCATCTTGGTATAATTTAAAAATATCTTACTAATCATCCTGGATTCATTTTCTTTTTTGGTCCTCCTGAAATATTTTTTATGAACTGAAAACAAAACTAATGCATATCTCATTTTTTCTTTCAAATGTACATATTTTAGTGAGTGAATGAATGTAAAAATATCCTAGCATTTAAGGAATTTTAATATTTATTGCCATATAAGTAATTATGTATTTAAATGTTTTAAACCTAATGTTTCAGGTTTTTTCTGATGTGCTATATGTTTGTAAATCTTGCTTGTGCTTTGCAAAGTCTTCTTCATACACCTAATTGGCGTCCACGTTTCAAATATTATCATTGGTAAACTAAATTCCTTCAGTCAGTCATAAATTTATTGCTTCTTTAACCTGTTTTTTGCTTTCTGTGTGTGGTAAACGTTATATTGTTTGCTGTGTATTTCATATGTTTATTTTTATTATGTAAGTTTTTCCTAAAAAAAATAAGTTCTTATTAATGCTTTGAAATCATTTTTGATGCTATTGAAGCATGCTGTAGAATAAGCAAAAATGATTTAAAATTTTTTGTAGTCTGATGATATTTAATGTTATTGATTATACATGGTATATCAATAAAGTTTGGTGAATGTGTTTATAAACAAAAGGTTTGTACCTAAATCAGAAAATAAAAGTCCTATGTTCCTTCAAAATAATGTTCGCCATTTACAGTGCCCTTTTGACTAAGATTGTGCAGTTATTGAGAACTGCAGGCATTCTTTTGATATTATATGGAGAATCCTCATGAATATTTGAATTATTTTTTAATATTCCCAACGCGTTTTCCTTTTAGGAGCTGGAGCTGAAAAAAAACATCTGCTTTTGCAAGGTCAGGTGAGTATGGTAGATGATCGAGAGCTACATGCCATAAACTGTTTCGCAGTGGCAAGCAAATGTTGCCAAGCATTATCATGGACAAAAAAACAAGAGCCAGCCGCTGAATATTCTGGATGTACACAAGAGATTCTTTGCAGTAGCTGTGCCAGAACAATGTCATACATGTTAGCATTCATTGTTCCTCTTCTTTGCTAAGATAATTTTCACCAATGTTTTCATCACTACAGAAAATTATAGAGCTACCACTTTGAGTAGTATCTTCATTGGAATCCCATCCACACTAAAAGCATTTAAATCATTCATAAACATGCTTTAAGGATATTGGTTCACATCCATAAACCTGTATTGGCATGTTATGGATGTATTGAGCTAAATTTGTTCACTGCTTTGTTTTACAGCCACTGGTATGCTTTTGTCTTAGTTACAGAAATTCGTAATGAATATTTCTAAGCTATGTTCAGACATATATATGCTAGTTAGACACATTGTGGAGTATCTTTTTGATGATTCACCATTGGTTCACTACTGCATATTGCATCCTATGATGTCATTCACCAAACTTTATTGTCAAAGCATTGAAGGGTTGGTTTTGGAAACAAGACTAATATAACTTCTTTCATTCATTAACATGTACACGTGTTGTAATTAAAACTGTATGAGAGTAATACACAGTCCAGTCACATTAATGTGACCACCACGTACTTTCCATGTCAGAGTTAAATAACCAATCACAGAAGGCAGGTGGCAGCACAGTGCAGTTGAGCGTATATAAAGGGTGTGTGAGGGCTTCGGAAAACATTTCAATCGTTGGCGTAATGCAGAAACGAAGCGATTTATCCGACTTCCAAAAGGGCATGATCATTGGCTTTCGGGCCAAGGGTGGAAGCATTTCCGAAACGGCTGAGTTTGTGAACTGTTCGCGTGCTGCCGTGGTAAAAGTGTACCGTGCATGGCAAAATGGGACTGTCCAAAATCAGCGACGTGGCAAATGTGGTGCACCACGGGCCATAGATGACAGAGGCGAACGACGGTTGCGGAGATGCGTTCGGGCAGATAGACGGGCTACCGTTGAGCAACTGACCACCAAAATGAACCAAGGGGCTACCAAAAGTGTCTCCCAAAGTACTATTCAGCGAACATTGCTGCGTCTGGGCCTCCGAAGCAGACGCCTGGTTCGTGCACCTATGCTGACTGCTGTTCATCGACGGCGAAGGCTAGAATTTGCACGCCAGTACAGCAGCTGGACGTCCACTGAGTGGCGACAGGTTGCGTTTTCGGATGAATCGCGTTTTATGCTCCATCGGACAGATGGACGTTGGCGTATAAGGCGTGAAACCTCTGAAAGGAACCACCCTGCAACCATTGCCGGAACGGTCCAAGCTGGAGGCGGGAGCATTATGGTCTGGGGAATGTTTTCCTGGCATTCTCTAGGTTCACTGATCATTGTGGAAGGCACAATGGATCAATACAAGTACGCATCTGTCCTTGCGGACCATGTTCACCCCTACATGCGCATTGTTTTTCCTCAGGATGATGGCATCTTCCAGCAGGACAATGCGAGGTGCCATACAGCTGCCAGTGTACGTGCGTGGTTCGAAGAGCACCAGGATGAGTTTACCGTCCTCCCCTGGCCAGCAAACTCACCTGACTTAAACCCAATCGAGCATCTGTGGGACCATCTCGATCGAGTTGTTCGCGCCACGGATCCTCAACCGCGTAATCTAGCGCAGCTGACCACGGCATTAGAGTCGGCATGGCTCAACATCCCAGAGAACACCTTCAGGGACCTATGTGACTCTCTTCCTGCACGTCTCGCAGCAGTCCGCTCTGCGAAAGGTGGTTCTTCTGGCTTTTGACAGATGGTCACATTAATGTGACTGGACTGTGTATATAACCATTTAAAATTGTGATCATGCTAATTTATTACAATAGTCTAAAAAAATAATTCTCTGAAACCTAAAAACTTAAAACAAATAGTGTTAAAATTAATTCATATTTACTTGTTCCCCTTAAATAAGCTAATTCACAAAAACTGTTTATGCATAGCATGAGCTATACTAATTTAATATTAAGATTAATTTAATTTATAATGTTTGAAGTTTAAAACTTAGATAATAAATTTTTAATTCATAAATAAATTTATTAATTAAAATGTACAACTTTTGGCCCTTTATAAATGGTTTACTAAATTTTGCTGTTAATCTTAGAGTAGTCCTGCATCCTTGGGTTATATTAGTGTACATGTATAATTATAGTGGAATTTTGGACACAGTTTTCGATGAACATATTGCCTTCGTGAGGTTTTTGTGGTTTTACTCTTGTATAGCATGAATACAAGCCAATTCTTATATTCTTATCCAAAAGTTTTCCATGAATTTCTTTCTTTTCCTTAGCTGGATAACTCTTGCATATTTTGGTTTTATTCATTAACCTAGCCTAACCATATTTAAAAATATTAGTTTTTTTAATTGCTTTAATTCATGATCGTTTGACAATTTCTTTTTATCATGAATGTCTGTAATATTAAGAAAATTGTAAAACTATTATTTATTGTTTTGTATGTTTTTTCAGGTCACTTTCAATGGCAGGCTCTATATTGTGTTTAGTTGTTATGTTTCTGAGCAGCTGGTATTATGCATTAATTGCCATTGCTATAGCTGGATGTGTTTATAAATACATTGAATATTGTGGGTATGTATGTATTAAAGTTTTTTCAGTTGAATTCTGAAATAATTAGAAGTAACTTTTCCCTGAAAGTAAAATTTCCTTATTTTACATGATCATTAAATTTTAGCGCATAATTTTCAGTTATAATGTGCAAATAACAATTAATCTGTAACATACAAATACAAAGATATTAAATGTTATATTTATTTTTTGCAAAACGGTAATTCAGTCATTTTAAATGCATAATTTATTTAATTATTATTTTACATAATACTTTTTTAGCTACACAGTTCACCACACACTGTTAATACAAGTATAGTTTGAGTTGTTGTGGGCTTAGTCCTTGTGTACTATAATAAAATTAATTGTTTGAATTTTAATATAAGAAATGACTTTAGCCAAGTCACTATAAAATTTTTTATTGTGATGTGTTATATAATGGCATCATGAGCTCATTGTGAATGCATTGAATATTATCATTCATGCGATACATTGAATATTTGTTATACAAAAGTCTCCCACTCCTGTGCTTACTACATAATTTGGCAGCATTTAAAGGAGTATGCCTCTCATTTGTATATATGTTTCCTGTGCGCTGTGTTTTCTTTTAAAATTCTTTTGTATTCACAATAAGCAAACTGTTATACACAAGAGGCCAAGTTTTGGACCCATGTTGGTACCAGACAAATCTCTCTCTTCAGTTTTAATCCTTTTTAGTTTATGGTTAAAAAGAAACTATGTGCAAGTCTGTATATCATTTGAATATCTGAATTCAGTTGTAGAATTCAATTTGACAAGAATTGTACGTGCACAAAATACAAGATCTTTAATTTCTCTTCCAAATGACCTTGCTGATAGCTAGTTCTCAAAATGGTGCTCTTTGTCATTTAAATTTTAGTCAATCTGTTATTCCTTTCACAGACTGAGGGATTTGCTTACATTTCTGGATAATTTAAACCTTTATTGCATTTTTAATGATATGTTTATTAATATAATTTAAAATACATTTAATTTTTATTAATTGTAATTGGTAATATTTATGAACATTTACAGCATTATGATTAGTGAATATTTGTTATACAAAGGTCTCCCACTCCTGTGCTTACTGCATAATGTAGCAGCATTTAGAGGAGTATGCCTGTCTTTTGTAGATATGTTTTCTGGACTAGAACTTAAAATTTTCTTTTTAAATTTTTTTGTATTCACAATAAGCAAACTGTTTTATACAAGAGGCCAAGTTTTGGACATATGTTGGTACCAGACAAATCTTTCTCTTCAAATTTAATCCTTTTTAGTTTCTGATTAAAAAGAAGAAAATATGTGAAGTCTGTATATCATTTGAATATCTGATTTCAGTTGTATGGCTATTGATAGTCCTAATTTTAGTTTCATAATAGTGGAAAGATTTAAAATATTGTGTGAGTCAACAATCTGTATATTAGAAGTATGAAATAGAAATATGGCAGAACTTTCATAAGAAGTTCCAGCATATATAGTTCTGCTTGTCTAAGAAGAAGCAGAACTACACAAGAGAAAAACTACTAACACATCTGTTTTTAAAGTTCTGAAATAAAGCTTATGAAACATAGCTTGTGTTTTCCTTTATATGAAGTTCTCTCTCTCTCTTGCCCTTTTTTTCCTCTTGCCTGAGAAGTTTAATGATAATAAGATCATTGACTTTTGTAAAATTTAACCAATTCACTAACTTATTTAAGGATGTGTATGCAAAATTTTAACCTTCAGTCTTTTGTTTAATTCAAAGATTTAAAGAGTAGGACAAGAACTTCGTTTCAATTATCAAATTATAAATGAGTGTCACGGTGCTCTTAGTATGACTCATGTGATATGAAGACAGAAAGAAGTGAGAAGTGTCAGTTTCATGCGGCTTTTAGTTAATATAGATGATACAGCAAGGATATGCTGTTTTTTTTTAACTTAATTGTCTGATAAAATTAAAAAAAAAAAAGTACATACCAATGTGCACTGCAGTTTGTTTAAATATTGAAGCATGCATTCCTGAAAGTTATTGGAATTGTTGTATGTGCTGCAATAAAGATGTGTCTTCTGCAGTCAGTTAGTTGCTTTTACTAAAACCAGAACTGTAGACTTACTAAGTAATCTTTGTCAAGATCTCCATATCCTGTTTTCAAACCTCCCCCTGCAATATGCAATAGTTTAAGATGCAGTTTCTTCAAATCTGTTGTGTAAGTTTATTGTAGAAAGATTGTCGTAAAAGGATTCTTTTGTGGTTCCTTATCTTGTGTGAATCAAAGCTTGTTAACCCTTAGCCTGTCGAGTTATTTTCTGCAAATACCTTTAAAATTGTCGCTAACTTTTGGCCCAACTCCCCCTAAAATGTCGCGAAGATAACTCTGAACTTTCGAAAAATGCTAGCAACTTCTTTTGTTAGTTGTCTTCCCTCCCAGAATTTTGGATCAAAGATTCCGCCTAATTGAGATAGATTGCTCCATAAACAATAGTAGCTACGAGCTGTCGAGAACATTGCAAAAGAATAGCTTTTCTCTGACTGACCATGGGAGTGCCATAGGGTAAATGTCCAGCAAGTTTCAGCTCATCAGCATTTCATGAATAGATTTCAGAACTACAAAACTTAAAAGTTTTTTTTTATACAGATATCTTATTTTCAAACATATTGCTTTTAAAATCTTAAATGCAGTGGAATATTTATTAGTTAAACTATTGCATACGCAATAAATCTGAAATAACAAACTTCGGCTTTTAGATTTATTCTGGATTGAGAATTCACACCTAGATTTGAATTGCGTTAGTACTTTTTTACAAAATCTGAAAACTTTAAATCTACTAATTTCATTTGAAATTTAGACAATCATTAGCCCAAAAGGGTTATTAGTTTTGTTTTGGCATTTTGCGTTTACTATAAAAAAATTTTAGTATAACTTAATAATATAAAAAAATTTCACAATAAAAATTTTTAGTATAACTGACTTTTATAGTATATTTTAAAAAAATAATACTGTGAAAATCTGAATCACTTTTTAAATTGCTGCCACCAAATATAAGAGTCCTGCATTATATTTAGAGAAGCTAAATAATAAAGAATCTGTATGAATGTATTTTTCTTGCATTCTGAGAAAACAACAGTACCTAGAGACATCAAATTTTTAATAACGTAGTCCTTCACTCGAATATGGGCATCTGGAAGCCCAAATTTGGAATTTGTTTTATTATCTGTTTGATATTTTGTAAAACTTTAATGAACTTTTGATTAACAATCTCAGCGATTTCAAAGCGGGCAATGCTGTACGAAAAAAAAATTATCTCCAGTGCGCGAGACTGTGTATCGGAAATTCTAAAGATATGCTCTTTTTAAATTTTTTGTGATATTGCTGTTGAATTGAGTTTTATGGTTTATGTGCGAAGAACATGATATTTAATAAATAAAGGTAACACATAAAATGTTAAGAAAACGTCACCTTGAGCATGATATAAAATCTGAAAGCCTTCAGATTTATTATTATTATTATTATTATTTTGCTTCTCTAAAAAGTTCTTAAACTTGTTATTGATTGCTCATTGCTATAGTACAGGTTCGCATAGGTTTTCTTTTCAGTTTTTAGAACAATAATTTCACATATCTTTCAATTTCATTTTACAACATCCGTTTACTAGACGTTCGTCTGCTGTATCTTTTAGCTTTTGTCATGCCATGGCCTCAGCAAAAAATTACATTCTAAACCTGGGAAATGAATTCTTGGCTTCATTTTTTAGGCAAAATGTTAAACAAATCATCAAAGAAATAAATAATATTCAATATGCAAAAAAAAACTAAGTTTTCAGTAAAAAAAAAGACAGTGCCGTTAATGCTTAAATAATTCTTAAATGCTTAACACTCAAAGCTAAATGAAAGACAGTTCGGCACGAGACGTTTATAAATTCTTGCCTCCACTAAATTAGTTCTAATATTTAAAATAATTATAGCAGAAGTAATAAATGTGTCGATAGTTCATTCAATGATCTACGTCTTTCACAGCCACTCAAATTAAAATTCTTCCCTTTAATAAAAAAATCGTTTTAAGGGAATTTCTTGATGAGAATACAAAATTGTTAATTATATTCGTAAAGCTCTCCAAAATATTATGTTCATTATTCATAAAACTGATATCATTTAAATCTGTTTCAGCAATAAGATCTTTATTAGATTTAATTTCTAAAACAAATATTTTCCAATTTTAGAACGGCCACAAGCATTGAGACGAATCATCTCATAGTAGTTTATTTGTGTAATGCTATGAAAAAAGTATATTCACTGTCGAAAATGCATAATTTGTACATTTCTTTCATGCAGTATTTTAAATAGAATGAGAGTAAAAATATTTAACGTCTAGCGGAATGAGTACTTGAACTAATAAAGTTAGTTCTGTAGTATTAAAATTGTTCTTTATAATATGAGTGATTTTTTTGTGCATAAATTTAGAGCATATTATGATTGTATTAAATATAGCACATGCATATATCACACATTAATGAAGGAAATAATTTATTGTATTTCAAACTAATTAAGAACAACAGCAGACAAGGAGGAAAAAAAGAGCGAACTAGATTTGTTGCAGTTCTTACTATGGATCTACACCAGGGATGAAGGGAATAATTATTAAAAATCAAACATTCACGACAATTGTGGCCAAGGAAGTGAATACTATACACCTCATATCGCTAACAAGACTTTAAAAAAATAAACGAAAAATAAAGTATTTATAGTTTGAAAACATCAGATTGTCGCCCGATGTTTCAAATCAAAGTTTACCACTGAAATTTAAAAAATAATACTAATAAAATTTAAGCTTTTACTTCCTTCTTCTTTTAAGTAATAGACTTTTGCCTATTCATAAAATTAAACATCAGTTCTGTTAGTAAACTTATTCTGTTTACTCATAAAACCAAATAACATTAAAACTAAAATCAAAAAGTATTCCAATTTTGTGAAATCCAGCGATTGTTTCTGTACTTCTTTGTGGTAAAACTGTTATAAGGGAAAAACATCAAATTAGTTAAAAAGTCTACTACAGTTTAATCAAAATAAAAAAAGGAGTAGAGATGATCGCTTTCCAATCTATATATTATTATAAAGTAATAGTCAGCTTTTTTTGCTGGGAGATGAAAGACGATATCATACGTAAAAGTTAAAGGTAGGAATTTTGAAACTGACCGTTATGGTAAGATATTAGAAACTTGCTTTATTTATGACACTCATGGTACGAAGAAACACTTATTGAAAAATGTTGCTAATCCAGATAAAAAAAGGGCCATATAAAGTGGCTTTCTGAATTATTTACTTTTGCTGTATTGAGCAAATAATATCAAATATTTTTAATAATATCAAAGATAAATAAAATGTCTTATGCATCGCAGAGTAGTAAAAACATGCTCTCGAATTTTTTTTATTAATAATGGACAGGATTTATCGCTAAATGAAAATATTAACATTTCTTCCAAGAGTTTAAACAATAGATAACAGTACAGCAAAATCTTTTTCATCTAAAATTAATTTATTTATTCTTAATATTACAAATGTTGCTATTACTATCCTATGGAAGAATATATCCCTGGCCAGGTCTGAGTTCGTTCATGAGATTAAAATATCACAATTAAACAGATCAAATATTAAAGCATCGAAAACCTTCAGTTGCTACCGATTTTAGGACAAGGGCAAGCTTATTAGCAACTTGCATGATGAAGGAAAGACATCATTTTTTTTTAATATAAAATAGGGGAGAAAATAATTACTTATTCTGATATTATTTAAAGAAGGTTATTTATTATGTAAAGAAGGTTCTATTTTCTTATTTTTATGAAAATCATAGCAAAAATGTTTATTCTTTAAAAGAATCCCTACGTCAATAACAAACAATTTTTTTTTTCTTATATTATATTTTTTTTTACTATGGAAAAGTACACAAAGGAAGGATGCCTTCATGAAGGGCTTTCTAAAGAAAACTGCGCCGTACCCTCATTACACATAGGAAAACCTAGAAAACGCCCTTGCAGCCAGCCTGTTTGCTGGGATTCGAACTACCAGTTTTCAGCGACATTACCGCTCTGTCACTGGTCTGCCTTATTTATTCAAAGGATTTTCGGGAAATAATTCCCCTTATGTGTTATTTTTCATGCAATTTAAATACTTGATATTTTTATTTTTCTAATACATTTCTAAAACTTACATAATTAGCAAATTTCATTAAACGTTTAGTTTTTATGATCTTTATTATCTCTTTTCAGTACTACATTTTATATCTTTGTTTCTAAGAAAAGTGCTGTCCAAGATGATCCTTATGTTAGAAAAACTAAGAAACATAGTTCCTCTCAAAGCAATTAAGTGATGGGCATATTTTGATGAATATAAAAAAAAAGAATAAAGGAAATCTGCAAAAGATCACTGCAAAAAATAATTATTTTGTAAAGAAAGTCAATACTTATTAAATGATAGCATGAACAGAATTTGCTCACAAATATCTGCGTATGATGAAGTTATTGTTAAACAACCAAAAAAAATGTAGATAAAAGTTGCTGGTTGGGCAACTATTATAGTTTTATACAAAATGCTAAATATTATTCTCATGACACAATTTTGAAAGTCACTGCTTTTACATTTCTCTTCAACAGATAATTACTATTTTCTGTCTTAAAATATCTATTTTTCTCATAAAGGTTGTAGGGTTTCGAATTTTTTTTAGCTCTTTGTTTTATACTCTTAATGCTAGCATAGTATCTGAAACTGTAATGGAAAAAAAAAATTGAAAATAGGTGCATTACATTTACTCAATCTTATTCTTTCGTAAGCATAAATGTTTTCGTATAACTTTTCCTGAAATCTTTCCTGGTCATTTGCAGAAGCCATGCTGTTAAAAATGGTTTACTGCGCCTGATTTATTTCGCATTATCCTTTCAATGAAAGCCACAGCCCCAAAATATATCTACTTAACATTTTAAAACTGTTACGAATTCGAATGTTTTTAGAATTATATGAACAAACTGAAACTCTTTTACGAATATCATTACTTACATCTGGTGCACTTTTGTTTTGAATGAAAATATTTTTTAAAAGCCATGAGTATGAACATTTTTTGATAGTTTACTTTTTAAAATTCGAAGCCCGTCATGAGAAAAATTACAATTAGCTTTCGAAAATTGCAAATGGTTATTTCTTTTTTATTAAACGTTAACTTGAAAAGATGAAAGTTTCTAACTGATTTGTAATCAACCATCATCAGTATATCAATTGTAAAAGATTATCTATCACACCTGAGAACAGCTATTGTTTATCTTATGAAAACATATTATATTTCAACGTTTATAGATGTCGAAATGTTAATATTTGGAAATCGGTAAACTATCTGGAAATGCTTCTCTCTGTATAGCAGTGGGTGATGGAAGGATCTTGTAGTGTGTAATTATAGCTTTTAAGAGGAAGGGAAAGCGACTGCCCTCCATTGGCTTTGTACACTGTTTGTTTTCAGGGCTAAGGAAGAGAGCTAGTCTGTCGCCATATGTATATTATCATAAAACTGCTACACCAGCAAGGCCCTCCTTTGAAATCATTTATGTTCATTTGTTTTGCTATAAATTTTGCTTGAAAGCGAATTTTTACAGTCGAAACTGCCATTCCCTTTCCTCGTTGCTCCTTTATCCAGTCTGCAAGATCATCCTCTAGATTCGGCCACCTTACAGTACCACTTCTTTTGGCTCGTTTCTGTTGTGGCATATTTTTAAGTTCTTCTTTTTCAGTTCTCCAACGTCGAATACATCTCTCGTCCATTTTAAACTCTCGAGCTGCTGCTCTATTTCTGATTTGTTCAGCACGTGAAATTACATTAAGCTTAAAACCAGCAGTATAGATCTGTGCTGTTCAGGTGCCATTTTCAAAAATTTTCCGCTTCCTTCTTACTTAAAAACTATCCAACAAGTACTTGTACCCAAACTGATGGGATCTGTATCTGACAGAATACCAAGAAAAATCGATTCATGCTTAAGGGGAAATACGTCAGAGTTCGTTATTGCGAGGCAGGTCGAGTCATGTCCACCTTTGAAATAAATTGCAGAAAAGGCAGGGGTGGGGAAAGGATGGGTCCTGGAAGATTCATCGAATGGCAGAGGAGAGAGTCTATTCAAACTAATGAGAATGCTGATTTGAAAGGGGGAAGAATGTTATTGTTCTGAGATCTTGTTGTTTAGGTAGACTAAGGCATGTAGGTCCGTTCAAGGGAAAGAATGTAAACAAAATAACGTTCGCAAAAAGCAACTGAGTTATCTTTTGTGTGGGAACAGGACCAGTCTATACACAATGAAGGTCATTCAAACTATGTACAATGACAAGGTTATTCAAACTGTGTACAATGACCATCATAGGAAATATTTTTAGTGCACCTAAACACCGCATGGGTAGAAATGCCGCACCTGCTGAAAATTAAAGTTTTAAACACGTAAACGCTGCGGCGTTTCTTCCGGAAATTACGGTACTTAAACAACTTTCGCAGCAGATCAGTCTTCATATCACTTTCTTGTTGGTCTGATCTTCAGAATCTATCTATAAAAGAGTATACACTCAGGGACTAATAGAAGCTCCTTTGTTAGGAACTAGAAATGATATCACATGAAACCTTCAAACATCTTTGTTTGTTATTAAAGAGGGGAGGAGTAAATTTTTGTGAATCTCTAATGGAATTTCGGCATTTCGATATTTTAAGTATGTAGGTGTAGCCAAGACCTTGGCCTCCTTAGGGCGAATTTGAAACTTATTGCATCTCCATATTAAATTTTCCTTAACTTTTTTTGCAACAGGGATGAACATGGATACTTTTGTATAAGCTCAGATAGTAGTACCACAGCTGCGTAAAGTTTAAGATCTTATGCAGAAGTTTGTTTTTATCCTTAAAGTTGACTAGATCCTGTGTGTGCTGCATTTTTATCTAATGTTTGAATAAAATGCTGTAATGCATTACTGATATGTGACTTTAGGTATAAGTCTTACTTACTAGATGGCAGCACTGGTCTGCATTTTCATGTTGGTATTTTCTTGCTTGTGAATTTAATTGTCACTTCCAAAACTTTTCACATTTTTATTTCATGTATTAGACTTTTTGATATGTTCAATAGTTTATTGTTATAATATCAGTTTTGAACAATGATTTTTTTTACGAGGAAATTGTGATAACAGTGTCAGTTTAAAACAGAGGTGAGCAAATATTTTTAACCACAAACCAAAAAAAAAAATAATAATAATTATTATTATTATTAAGTGCATCATGCAGGCAGGGTTGTCAAAAGGTGGTTACAATTTTTTCCTGTGCTCTTATTGTTTGTAATGATGCAATGGGATAGAATACCTCTCTCTAATGCAAGGGCATGATTGCGGGGGGGGGGGGGAAGGAAACATCCCTTTCTATAAGAAATTCCTGAGAAAATTAGGATTTGAAATAATATTTTCTGCACTTAATTTCATATTTTTACTTCCTTTTATTGAGTAAAAAGGAAGTATTCTAATCACAAAAATTTCTGATATTATATAATATCTATTTTGAGCACTATTGAATGCAATTTAATGATATTTTTGAGTGACATCCGTATGTAAGGACAGGATGAAGGACTCTTTTCCCCCCCAAAAAATTGTAAAACTGATTTAAAATGGATTCTGAAGAGATTTTTTTTGTGGCATCTGTTCATAGTTATGTATGTATGTATGTATCTTGCATAACTCAAAAACGAATAGCCTCAGAACATTGAAATTATGTATATAGGGCTGCTATAACATGTAGATATGCCTCTCCTATTTTGGTTGCAATTGGCCACACCAAAAAATATATAAATATATGTATATATATATATATATATCCACTCTGTTACTCGACTCAGTGAGCTCAGTTTTTTTTTATTCATATATGTTGGTAAATTGTGCATTTTTTGCTTTAAAAATTATTGAGTTATGTTTTTCTTATCTTCCGGTTAAGTTTTTTATGCCTTTAGTAAATATGCATGCAAGATTTGTAGAATTATCAATAATTTAAAAGTTGTTTAAGTTTGGCTAATCCGAATCATTTTTCTCATAGCAGCCATATTTTTTTGCATTTGAAACTTAGCAAAAAAGTGGATTTGTTGCCAGCCGAGAGACGCTAAGCTTCGCAACATAGATAATGGCTTTTTTTATTAGTATGCGTTTTATTGGTATGCGGGTTTTTTTATTGCTATGCGAATTAAATCATGCTTAATCCATTCTGGAATTTATTCATGGAAAAAAGTGTTGAAGATTTACTTCATAATTTTTAATATAAATATTGAGTTTTTATGTATTTTTGCCTTGTCGCAAAGTGAGAACTGAATTAATTGAATGAGAATTACTAAATGACTTCTTCTTTTTTTTTTTGTTGTTGTTGTTGTTGTTTGGTTTAATTTTATTATACATCGTTTTAGATTTAGTATTTGAATAGAACATGCAGCAACGATCAGCTAATTCTTCAGATGATATACATAATTTTTGTGCATTCTTAATTATGAAATGAATGAGATGTAATACTGTGAACCTAGCGCCAGAGTTTTGCTATGGTAAACAAATATAGTGAATTTTAAACAGTACATTTATTCTATTATGGTTTATGCGCTATTGATGCAGTAGATGTAATTCAGTCCAATAAGTTTCTGCAAGAAAAAATGCATATTACTTAATATTCCGGACAAGAAAGTCATGTTGTGTACACATCAGATTTTTTATTCTTCAGATTTTGATGTGTATATTGCATAATATAGTACATTCTGAATTTAATATACAATGCAGTACATTCTTAAAATCAAAATTGAATTAAATACACTACCCAACATTGAAAATGTAACACCAAGAAGGAGTGGCCCCAAAATTGTGCGAATTTCAGGGTAAACGCATGTCACTGAGTTAAGCGAATGATGGGAAATGTGCAGCTCTCCAACACACATTGAAGAATATATAAGGGAGGGAATCTGCAGAATGTTTAATTTTACTCCAAAAGAGATTTCATAATTATATAAATGTGTAAATAAATGCATAACCTTATACTTCCAAGATCATGGAGAAAAGGGAAAAGTTTGTAGATTAATATGGAAATCTGTATATGTAAGTTACCCAATCTTTCTATATGAAAGGCAGCTGCTTCAAAATTATGCATATGGATGATAAATAAAAGGTCATATGTTTTGTGTTGAAACACTAGCAAAAGACTGGTTCTATTTTCTTTCCGTTCTTGTTCATCAATTTCCAAGGCATGATTTTGTATACAGATTTTATTTTGCTAAGGCAGGATTTTATATTTCAAGTGAAACCATACACCTTCTTTGATATGTAATAATAGTCTTTTGGAGATTTAATTAGTAAATGTTATATTATAATTGTGTTGTATATCTTTTAGTCTAATTTCTATATGTTAATAATGGAAACTATGATCTAAGCTCATAAAGTGAGCATATAAGTGGTTTGCAAAATTGGCTTGTGCTGAATTACTGCAATATTTTGATTTATTATAAAAATTTTAAATGTCTGCAAAATGCACTAAAGCCTTGTTAAAAGTCAAATTTACTTCTAAAAATTAATTTGTTTGTAATTAGTGGGTTCATGGGAAATGCAAATTATGAGTCATTAAAATAGTGTTGATTTTCAGTGCTGAAAAAGAATGGGGAGATGGTATAAGAGGTCTAGCTCTATCAGCTGCTCGTTACAGTTTACTGAGATTAGAAGAAGGACCTCCGCATACAAAGAACTGGAGACCACAAGTTTTGATTTTGTGCAAATTAGATGAAGAACTGAATCCAAAATATCCAAGAATGTTTTCTTTTGCTTCTCAGCTGAAAGCTGGTAATCTTAAGTTTTTTTTTTAAATGTATGTATATATGTTGTCTTAACTTCTGTTGGTCTCTTATTTTAATATATTTTTGTATCAGCATTTTCTCATACGCCTTCATCGTCCATCTTGTTTGAAACATTTTTAAAAATAAAATATGCAAAACTAAGTGCCATATTGTATAATCTTTTACAGTTTTTTTCCAAGAACCATAAGTCATAAAAATTTGTAGTTTTATAATTGTTTGCAAATATGAAAATGTTTAACTTTTAGAGAATTTTGCATCTAGATTTAGTATCACTTTATGAAATTCTAAAATGTGATAGTTTTAGGGAATGAAACTGAAAAATTAACAAAAGATTTAAAAAAAGAAAAAAGAAACCTCCAACTACCTGTTAAGTCTGTTTGTGATTTATCAAATGTGAAAATTATTGATGTGGAAGAACAGTGTATATGTATTGAATTTTATTTCAAACTTATTAAAAGTGAACCTGAAGTTTGCCTGGGTAGCTTGCCTGTTGTTTACTCATTTCAGAAATAATCATACATTGATTGCAAATAATGATTGTTCCGGGCATCAACCAGGAAAACCTCAGAAAATTATTTTTCGTATCTTAGGGAAAAACATCTTACTTGGTTATAGGTAGAAGCTTTTAGTACCTATGAGTTCATTGGACAATGTCATGACACAGATTAGGGAATTAATTGGATGAATTGAACAAAAGAATATTGCTAATAAGTTTATGGCATGAATGTGCAGTTTTTAGCATTTTTGTCATAATTTTCATTCTTCTTTTTCCTTATTCCCCCAAATTAACTCTCTAGAACATTTTCTTCTTTAGCAAATGATAAATGTAGCTTCCAAAAGAAAAAGATCTAGTGCTGTAATTGAAGACTAAGGAGAGAAAAAAATCATAAATGGTACTACATACTAAAAGAAAATATCTTCATAAACAGTTTTCATTAATGAGAATATTGCTGGATTGGTGCCTATGCAAAAGCAGATTTATTTGAAAATGAATAAGGTGTTATACTGTCAGTTAATTGATATTTTAAAAGAATTTCATGAATATCAGGGTAGCTGCTTTTGATTGCTGGGTTTGCATGATGGCTAATGAGTTACAAGAGAATATCTAGTAAATAATACAGAAAGGTGCCTTTTTCATTAATTCTGCAGTAGTGATGAATGTTTTGGCATAATGATAGACATCTTACATCGAGATGATGTTAATATACTAATCAGAAATGGGAATGTAATGGAAAAAACATAAATAAATATATAAGTGATTACAGCTCCTTTTAAGCAGTCTGTAATAAATTTCCAAACATTTCATTTAATTTTACAGTAGGAAAACGAAAGTCCTGCATGATATGCATGTTTTCTGATTTTAGCTCTGATATTTATGTTCTGATTCCAAATTAAATTGAATTGATATATCAGCAATATGTATATCACCAGATTTGTAGTTTGTTTATAATATTTTTTTGATTATTTCTAGTTCATTACATTCACAATTAAACTTGCTAGATTAATTATCAACAAGGCATCACAGTTATATTGGAAGCAGCATCTGAGTATTTATTTAATTAAAAGTACAACAAAACAATATATTATATATATTAAATTTGTAAGGTTTTATATTCATTAACCTAGTTATCTTATTGTTTTAACTTCTTCTTTTGTTGAGTCCCATCAGAATACAAATTACTGAAAAGTCCAAAGTTGAGTTTGAAAGAAAGCTTTTAGCAGGCTTTGCTGTACATTAC
>KK116188.1:146189-182249 GCA_000611955.2 Stegodyphus mimosarum
TCTTTCCCTTTTTTTTTTCCTGTAATTTTTCAAATTGTAGTAAATGCTTGTTTGTAGTCAATATAATGATTTGATAGGCATTGCTTTGAGAAGTGTACTGATATTATTGAAAAGTTTTGATTTTCTTTCACAGTTACCATTTTCATGCATTATCTGAAGTACTCAGTCAGTTTGCATGAGCTAATTTTTAATTTTGAGTAGAAATATTATCTATTTATTTTCAATGCTGAGTGTTGCTTTTCATCATATCAGTATCATGAAGAATCATGGGTGTAAGAATATGGGTGCATTCTTTTGCCTGAAAAACTTTTGCCGCTTATGTCAACATTATCCTACTGTACAGTATCTGAGAATCTTACGGTGTCTCTTTTCTTACAGTCTGCATTTACTAGGAATTTTGAACCAGTGATATATTTTATTTTATTTTTAAATATTTATTGTTCATTTTTACTTTATGTACAAACACCAGCTGCAGACAGTGATGCTCTGCATTCAAAACGGAAACACCAGCTCAACAGTGTGGTAGGTGCTTTTACTTACTTCCATATCAACTACGGGACTCTAGTATCATGATTGCAAGGGTAATGCTAATATTAGAGACACTAGAGTACACCTGTGTTTAAAATTTTGTGAGAAAGCTTGTAAAGCTGTTATATTTAAACTATAAAAAGGAAATATACTAAACAGTCATCTTCAAAGTAACATCCACCAGAACTCATGTTCAAGCTACTACTTATAGACTAGCCATTACAGTATATTCGACAACTTGGATTATCTGAAAACATTGATCTCTTACAACCATCTTGGTAAGCGAGAACATCTAAATTTGTTAAAAAGTCTAGGTTGGGGCATGATAGAGATTTGTTTCTGTTTAAAGAAATCCAAATTTCTTTGCTTAGATGCTGTTTTCTCAAAATGTGATTAATGGTCAAATTAACTCTGCACTGCAACATGAACTGAGCTATCTCAAATAATGTCATTCCATATGTTTCATTTGTAGGGAGTGTGCATGCTAATAGCCTCCAACAGCCAAATTCAAGTATTACAAGTTTCACATAAACATAATTTTTTACAGACTTTTTGATAGCAGGAGTATTTTGCACTGAGAGAAGCAACATCCTCTATTGTCATAAATAAAACTGAAAAAATCACAAATATCTGAACTTAGACGATCTTCTGTAATGAATAGAAATTCTTTAAATGCCAAATGGCACCATAGTTTTGATTTAATTTTTTATTATTATTATTATTATTGAATCTTGGTTGTTTTGCAGAAAATTGCTCAAAAGACTGCCTCTGGTTATTTGCTGGTGTTTATTTTTGTCAAAAAAAAAAAAAAAAGGCTGGTTCACTGACTTTCAGAGAAGCAGTACTATGCTCCAGTGGGCACACCACACTGGTTTAATGGGGCAACTGAAGCTCCAAGCAATATTGGAAAGTGTTGTATAGTAACTGGTGAGTGATGAAAAAAGTAGTGTTTATATAGCAGTATCCGAATACTGCCTTTCCAAGAAATATTCAAAACTGATATCTACTGCAACCGCTTAACTTGAACTGATATGATCTGAGTGCTCACTGAATTTTCTTAAATGAAGCTGCAAAGCATGCCAGATGAAGAAGATGTATTTCGGTATTTCCAAGATTTGAAAACTGTAGAATCAGACTTAAAAAAAAAAACGATTTTAAGTTACTTTAAATAGGGATGTACCAGATTGGTTTTTTTCACCCATTTTGCTATGTAATTTCAAAAGCATTTACTAAATTTAGAACAAATGAATAGCTGAAATTTAAATTTGTATATGGATACTAACAATTTAGATTGGGGGGGGGGAAACTCAAATTTATTCTGATTTATGGAATACTTTATAGAAATTTTCCATAGCTTTTCCTTCTTCTTATATAATAAAACACATATTCAGTGCAGTGACAGCTCAAATGACTAGAAAACAGAGTTGGCTGTAGATAATTAAGTGTAGAGATTTTAGAATGTGTTTAACAGAAATGTAGCCAAATATTGACAAACTGGTATAAGCTATCCTTCTCATTATATTCATTTTGTCATCTGTCCTCCATATATTTTACTTAAATATGGCTGTGTATTTATTCTCAATTTCATTAAATGTTCAAATAATCCAAACCTGCCATTAACCTTTTATTCTTGACATTTTGGGGAATTTTGAAATCTTAGGGCCAAATCCGTAATGCTTGAAGGGTTATTGTATGTGTAATTAAGTATTTTTATTAGCATATATATTACTGTGAAAAGCTCAGAGACAAGAAAAATATTAGTCTTTTAATATATTTGCTTGTTTCTTATTGTATTTAGATACTATCCGTAGTGTGTCAGCCAGCAAGAATGCTCTTTTGGTTCCAAAAGGTATTAATCTTTTCCCAAGTAACAATGAAAAAGTGTCCGGGAATATTGACGTTTGGTGGATTGTCCGTATCCTTTTTACAGATATAGCTTCTGTGGCTGATAGTAATAAATATATTGAAATTGCAGAGGTTGTAAATACAAGATTAGTACTATGTAAACCATCTAATATATTAAATACAGAATAAAAATGTATTGCAACCTTACCTACTAATAAACTTGTAGGTAAATTGCATTTTAATGTTACAAATAAGTAATAACTATTTTTTTTCCTCTAGTTATTTGCTACTGTCTTTGATTATTTGTCAGTGCCTCTGCCATTTTTTGAATATTTCCCTGTGACACTTTCAGATGAGTAACTCTGTTGGCATATATTACTGTAAAGCTTCGTTGACATGGTGGTTTTAAAATCCTAAGTGGTTGCTAAGCAACCAGACCTTCCTACATCAGAAAAACTGGTTTAAGGATTTTGCCTAAATGTTCTAACTTTGCAGCTTTATGCCACGTGGTATAAGAGCTACCAATCACAGCAAAGCAAAGATCAGTTTATGGTTTTGCTGAGTCAGCTACATGTATATGCATGTGCAACTTTCCTTCCCCTTATTGGCTGTGGCTTAAACCATGCTAAACAGGATTTAATGACTTTTATGCTTTAAACCACAAAGCTTTCTGACTACAAAATTTTCATCTGAATGAAGCATAAAAGTTTATAGCTTGAAGAATCTTGGAAATTGGTACTATTTCCTGTTTTACCAGTAGCAGTTTGTAAAAGCCCAAATACTTAAAAAAATATTAAATTTTAATCATAATGAAGAGATGGCTGAAGATTTGGGAATTTATCTATTAGCTGTCTTAAAAGTAATCATTTATGTATTATGCTAATGATTTTATGTATGTTAATGATAAAAAATAAAACTAACTAAACAGTGTATTAAAAATTATCAGACCTTGCTGAGAAAAAACTAAATTATGTTTACAATAATGGAAAATACCGTTTTGCTTAATAGTGAACAGATTCTTTCTAGGCTACAATTTTTTAATCTTCCAATCTCTTTAAAGAAAAAAAAAGTTTCTTTTACTATTATTTACTGAAAAAAGATTATAAAATAATTTTTATGGCAGTATAACTAATGTTGACACATCAAATAAAAATAAACAACTTTATAAGCAGTGAGTATATACAGGGTGTCCCAAAACGACCGCATAAACTCTGCACAGCTAGGTTCCTCGTTGGGAGTACATAAAAACTGCCCAAAGAAGCGTTCCTGTACGATCCATAGTTTACGAGAAAAATACGAAAAACAAAGTATGACGTCACTGCCGGTGCAAGAAAAAACACTCTATCAAACATATCAACAGCAGATGCACAATTTAAAGCAGATGTTCAAAGTGTCCGCCGTGCATTTCCTGGCAGGCTTGAGCACGCCGTGGAATGGCTGTCATCACATGTTGCAGCATCCCAGTGTCCACCGAAGTACAAGCAGCATACAGACGAGCAACTAAGTCCGTTGGTGTTGCCACTACGTCTTGATACACCAGTTCCTTGAGATGGCCCCATAGGAAAAAAACCCAAGGTGTAAGATCTGGCGAACGTGGTGGCCATAGAACCGGACCCCCACGTCCCATCCAATGGCCGGGGTATTTCATATCCAGCCAACCACGTACAGGAGCACAGAAATGCGCCGGAGCGCCATCATGCTGGAACCAAAGTCCCTGTATTGCCACTAATGTAATGTCATCGAGGAACTCAGTTAAGACCTCATTGACAAACACCAAGTACGACTGTCCCGAGAGCCATTGAGGCAACAGATATCGTCCAAGCAGGCGATCCCCGAGTATGCCGGCCCACACGTTAAGAGACCAATGCTCCTGATGTTTCTGCGGCGGGATTGCATGCGGATTGACCTGGGACCACATTATCGTCTGGAAAGATATGCCAATAAAGCGTCTTTTTCTTGCACCGGCAGTGACGTCATACTTTGTTTTTCGTATTTTTCTCGTAAACTATGGATCGTACAGGAACGCTTCTTTGGGCAGTTTTTATGTACTCCCAACGAGGAATCTAGCTGTGCAGAGTTTATGCGGTTATTTTGGGACACCCTGTATATGTAAGAGATAAAAATCTGAAATCAGATTTAAACTTGGTTTTACTAATTTACATCAGTAAGTCTGAATTATTGCCATCAGATCTTAAAAAAATAAACAAATAAATATTTTGCTTGATATTTTGGGCATTTATTACCTGATATTGACAGGTGTTTTTTTTTTCTTTTTTTCTTTTTCTTTTTTTTTTTTTTTTTTTTTTTTTTTTTTAAATTTTTTTTTTTATGTATTCATTTTTGCACATTGCATGCCATAGCATACACATATGAGTAGGCATGTAGCATGTTAAAATGAATGAATAGTGAACTCTTTCATGAAATGACATTATTCATGTATGCTTGTCACAGAAAGCGGTGAGTTGAAATGAGTAATGAATCTGCAGGAGTTTCTTTTCTATGAGTTACGGGAACTCCTGCAAATTCATCTTTCATAAAGGGACAGTGTATTTAATGCCCACAGACAGAGCATGCTTTTAGCCTGTTTGCTAAAGTACTCATTTATAAACTCAAAAGTGTGTAGTTGATGTTCTCTAACAGAAACTGAAGTGTTTAGAACCAATTTCAATAGATGACACCACCACTGTAATTCGTCATGAAAATCTAAGACTAAATTAACCACGTAACTGTTTCATTTTCCTTCCATATTGTAACCGAAAATAAGCATATTTTTTATAAACATTTTTGTATTCTAATCGATTATATGAATTCAAATCAGCAGTCAAAACTGTTACAAATATTGCATTTATTAATTTAAGATAATTTTGAATTACGACAAAATTAAGGCATTTTTACTTAAAGTTGGCTTTTTTCTCACAAAACTGTGGAACTGGAAATCACACTTTACAGGAGATAAATGTCAAAGAAGTGAATTCGCTATGAAAGAAAATCGCAGTGGTGGTGGAGGAGGATTACTAGTACCCATTTATTAAAAGATCTAAATTTGAATTAAATCATCTGAACTTTCAATTTCTTCTAGAGAATTCCGATAAAGAGCTTTCAGGACTACCAGAATCTTTTATGATCTATTCACTGTCACCTATTGTTCTTTTATTTTATGAAAAAAATTGTGTAGTAATACTTTTCACAAAGCCTAATGCACTGAACACTTCAAACAAACTCATTGAATTTCTTCAACTAATGAAAAGTGGTAAAACCTGTCCTTGAATTGATTTTAGAATTCAGTCTCTCCTGGACTACTAGAGACATCTATTAGAAATACTGCAAAGTAATAAATGTGAAAAAGCCAGGAAAATCAGTGGATTACTGTAGGAAAATACACTGCCTTAGCGATGTATGGGCAAATAAAAAAAGTCCCTTTTCGTGCCACCCAAATGCAGTTCGTGCAAAGCAGTTAAGTGGTTAAGACTAAACCTAATTTGCAAACATATTTAGTTAAAATATGGTGGTATTAAAGTAAAGTAACACTTGTTCAAATTCCTGTGGAGACTTAGTTTTGGATAATTAGTGAAAATGGAAGAATTATAGTTAAATGTAAAATACTGTTACTAAAACAAACAACCAAATGGCAGTTGTTCTCAGTATACCATGGTAGATATTATTGTTCAAAATGCATGCAGTTAAATTGAAGTAATAATAAGCTATTAGCTATTGTAAATTGCACTTCAGTCTGAATGTATGAGTTTAAAAAATGTGAGTATATGTTGAAAAGAATGAAGATTCTTGAATATTATTAAAGCATATTAGCTACATTTCTAATTTGTATTTTATAATATCATGATTAAAAATTTTTTATTCTTAATCATGTTGAGTTTCAAAAAGTGAGTATTCGTTGAAAAGAACAAAGATCCTTGAATATTATTAAAGCATATTAGCTATATCTCTAATTTGTATTTTATAAAAAAACTGCTTTTAGACGTAGAATTTTACTTACTTAGTGCATTTACACTTAGAATAAGATACATTGTTTTATTACCATGTTAAGTCCCTGTTCTAGCAAAATAAATCCATAGTTACTGTCACGTTTGGGAAAGTGAAGAATTAAAAAAAAAAAAAAAAAAAACAAAGGCTTCTAATGAGAATGCTGCAATTCATAAAATTGCATTCACACGGAATTCATGCAGTAGGCTTACGTTTGTTTTTAAATATTTAATTGTTATTTCTTCAGTCATATATATAATTCATTTATCTACATTGATTTCAGTTCTGTTATGTATTTTGTGAAATAGCCTAACTATTCGATAATTTTCTATTTAAAATTATTTAAATCCGGGCCTGAAAGAAAAAAAAAAAATTGTTTTGTTTTCATGAGTTCATTTTATAATGTGCTGAATAATATGCACTGATGTCCAAATCAAGATTACAAACTCAAAACATGTGATATCTTGAAAAATAATTGCTTAGAATGAAATTTTATGCATAGATGCCTAGTACAATTAGAGAATCAGTAGCAACATAAAAGCAAGCACAAGATAAATATTTTACAATATGCAATTGAAACTCAAACTGATGAAAATATGACCTCTTATACTTCCAGAATGTTCTGTTTAATAAAGAGTATGACTGTCCCATATAGCTGTATAAGAGCCACAAAAGAGGTCCTTAACTGCAAATGAGATTATTGATCACAGATTGTGTCAATAAAAACCTTTTTTTTTTTTTTTTTTTTTTATTTAAGAGAAGATTTTAATGTCTTGAGAGTTCTGGAAGGGGTGTTAATGCTATTGCAGTGGCTCTCCTGTCAGGCTTCCAAATGTGCTGTATAGGTTTCAGGTACTGCAACTTTGTTGGCTGTGTGATACAGTTATTACCCTCTTTCTCAAGGAATTTGAACTTTGTATGGCTTTATATTTTCATCAATAAAAGTAAAATTGTGCCCAACAGCTCTCTAGAAAAGCCTCATATAAGGTTCAGGAGCCTCATCCCCATGAAGTTTATAAAACTGTAGTCGCAGTGGTGTGCAGTCATCCAGCAAGTGCTTACTTCCACTGTCTTCGCACTCTCATCCATCAGGTGCACTTGCACTGTCTCGCACTGTCATAGAGTTCCACCAAAGCTCTCAATTTCTCTTATGTTGAAGCCCCCAAGCTGTTTGCAGATTAAAACTTGTCACTCTATGACTGAATTTTGATTCACTTTCCTGAATCTTGATTCATCAGATCTTGCCATGTGATCTTTCATCACCAGTCTTGCTGAGTCTAAGAATGGTATGTCTTGAGAGTAAAGATGGCTGTGGCCGTTCTTTTATTCAGTATGTGTTTCCCTCAACAGTTTCTAGGCCACAGCCATCTCCGTAAAAGATGGCTGTGACCTAGAAACTGTTGAGGGAAACACATACTGCTAGTCACTGGGCATAAAGGGCCCTCTCTGCTATGCACCTGCAAACCAAGGTTCTAAGGCATGTTCAAATGCAACAATATTAGGGGAAAAAGAAGCTGTGAAGCAGTTTTGCCTTCAGGACCAGTTCAAATGCACATCGTCTTCCATCCCTTAATCCATGAGCGACTGCGAGCAGTGATGTCACAAATGTGAATCTGACTGGTGGATTTCTAATGTTTGGTTACATCTTTTTTGACATTGTTTGCTATTGTTATAGAATGCCATCGAAGTTTCTCTCTTTAATTAATTAAAATACCTAAAAATAAAATACAATTTATATGCAAGACCAAATGGTTAAAAGAAGAGAAGAAATCGTGTATGCTACTGAAAAGTTTTAAATAAATGTTTTGCGTCTGTTAAAAATTCAATCTTTGCGTTTTGAAAAAATGAAACGACAAATTAATATTATTAATATTAATATTAAGTGTTTTAATACTGATTATAAATGTTTTTAAAAAATATATTATACTTGATTCATGCATTAAAATTGTTTTGAACGTATTTTACAAAGATTTTAAATAAAAGCTTGTAATTTATGCTTATATTAACCATTTGAATCGTAATAGGTTTACTTATATGTTGAAATTCAGTAAAGTTTTTAAAAAGCTTCAAATGACCTTTTAGAGAGTTTACGTTCTTTAAACTGCTTTTTCTCAGTTTGCATTTTTTTGATAAATAGTTTTACTTAAAACTCCTAAAAATTGTATATATGATATGGTCTAAATTATTTAATATTTATTTTTACTGCTTGTTTAAAATATATACCTTATAGAAACAAGGATGGGTTTTGCAAAATACTGAAAAGAAAAATTATTTGAAGTGAAAATGTGATTGAGATCATATATGTTTGAAAGTTTTTACCTGAAAATGTGTTTTTATTTTTTCTCAGAAACTAATTAATTAATTGCAAAATCGATTCTTAAAGTTATTAAGAACACTAATGAGTACAGTAAAAAAAATTTGGGGAAAAACATTGAAAATTGTAGGAAAAAAAACATTTTAATTGTTAATAATTTAATTTTATTTTAATTGCCAAAAAAATATACTGGCAAAAAAAATTTTTTTTTTCAGCTTAAACTCATTTTGTCTTACAAAACCATTTAATAATATTCATGAACAGTAGATGAAAGCTCTTAAATAAAAAGAAATCATTTAAAAGGTCTTACAAAACCATTTAATAATATTCATGAACAGTAGATGAAAGCTCTTAAAGAAATCATTTAAAAGGTATCACACTGAAGCCGACATGTGCGTCTGAGCACCTTAACTTTAGTTTTATGTGAATGGTATTTCTGGATACTCAGCATCAGATAACCTTGTCTGTACTAGTTTATAAATTTCCGTATCTCGAACAGTTGCATGTATTTTTTTTTGGATGATATTGCATCGCCAGATATATATCAACACTGTTGTTTCGCTGACAGTCCAGCAAGCAGTCAATTGCATATCAGCCATGTTGTTTACTAAAATTAAGTGAATCGTGCAGTGAAGTATGGGAAAGCCTCCCATTTGCCCTGCTCCAGAGATGTAAAAGCATTCTACCATATCCTACCTCCAATTCCGAGAGATAATTAATGCTATTTCGCTGTTGAAAAAATTGGTTTTCGCCATTGGTCGAATCTGCTCTTGTGAATGGTACTTTAGATACACTAACAAAGTTTTGAAAGAGTTCTTTAGCCATCATCTTTCTTTGACATCTTTGATTTAATAGCATGTACCAGTCCTTCAAAGATTGAGCAACTTTGTCAGGGTTACCAAGGATGATACTTGTTTGGAACTGTTACCATAAACTGGATATCACAGTTTTTGGGATTTGTGGCCATTTATTATCCTCCACTTGATTCATCTTCTTGAAGCTTTCCATTTGAGTCCATCATCTAAAGAATTGTAAGAATTCATTTTAACTGAAATCAGTCAGTCTTGTGATGTTTCTTTCAAGAAACACAGTACTAGAAATAAATTTCACTGATTCAGAAACTGTTCATTTTCTCATTTAAAAAAAAAAAAAAGTTTCCTTTTTAACCTTTAAACAACTTTTAGGTACTCGCATTGCATTTACCTTTCCCCAAATTATATATGACATGAAATTTTAAACTGTTAGTGAGAGCTATTTTGAATTATTGCAAAAAATATGTTTGTAACTATAATTTTGGACATTAGTGTACATTTTAAATCAAAATCTCAATTTTTTCTGAAAGATTGAGTTAGGTTGATTGATTGAGGTAAAGCTTATAAAGCGTAACTACCTAGAACTAGCAATTGGAGGGGAATTGGGGATAGACTAAAAAAAACTAGAAGGTTACAAAAAAAAAAAAAGAGAGAGAGAGAGAGAATCTTAGGAATTCTCAAATCCTTTCGCTCACTGCTTCTGATTTTACAAAATTTAGGATTGAAAAAATTTAAAAAAATTTGACATAAGAAGAATTTGGAAACCTCATTAAACTGAAGGCTTAGGACAAGTGCTCCATTTTCCCTTCCATAAAGCAGGCTCCAAAAGCAGTCCTTGGCAAGTATACAACTGTGCAAAATGTAAGGCTTCTTGTTTATCTTTCACTTACTTTTGTGCATAGAGTGTTGCCATTTGAAAAAGCATAAGATCTTCAATTTAGTTTCAAATTTGGTAAGTCTGTTATTGATTAACCATCTGAGTAATTTAAAAATTATAGGTTGTTGCCACCTGAAGCAAACACCTTTAATTTTCTTCCACACCCTTTACCCATAGTTGTTTCTTTTTGTAGTTCTTTTCAATAGAATGTAAGATCTTTAATTTACCTTTGAAATTTAGTCAGTTTGTTATTGATTAAAATACTAATAAATTTAAAAGCAACAAATGTATTTCTTAATAATTTAAATCTCTAATTTAATGTGTATGGCTCTTTAACATAATGCCAGATGATGGTGGTTTATTGATGTTACTACCATTTTTACTCAAACAGCACAAGACATGGAAGAATTGCAAGCTGAGAATATTTACTGTTGCCCGTATCCTTTGAAAATTTTTTGTTACTGTTGTAAGAAACATAATGATGCCAATATTGATAAATAATGAATTTCATTAGATTATTTGATAAATAATTCCAAATAACCTAATGACACTACAAGTGGCACCCGAGCTAAAAAGTTGGTGGATGATGATTGTCCACCACCAGGATTTAGCAATTGGGTTTCCAAAAGCCCATTTGCCCTTTAAAAGGGGAGTATGTAAGGTATTTTTCCCGCCTTCAAGATGTAATGGTCAGCACGCTGGGTGTGTATTCCAGAGGTCCATGGTTCGAGTCCTGGTGAAGGCGTTGTTCATTTTTCACATCTCCTGCTTCCAAATAACCTAACGACTCTACACTGTAATATAAATTTGTTAAGTACATAGGTCAGTCAGAAAGTTAGTTGCACTCCTTCGTAAAAATTTTCTGTCGGAGGCTATTTTGATGAAACTGTGTGGCAACATTTCAGAATGCACCTGTATCGCGTGACGTAGCGGCTTCCACAAGGCAAGTTTAGTTTTTCTGATAATCAGTCTCAAACATGTCTCGACGGCTGCAAATAGCGTCCAAATTGGAAATGCGTGCAGTGATTCGTTTTTTGTGAGCAAAAAGCTGCAACTGCCCTGAAATTTATGCGCAGTTGCATGAAGCGTACGGTGAAAATGCAATGTCACGCCAAGTTATCGCGAAATGGTGCAACATGTTTGAGAATGGACGTACAGATATTGACGACGCTGAGCGAGAGGGAAGACCAGCAACTGCAACAAATTCGGAAATCGCTGCTCGTGTGAATGAATGCATTCTTGCAAACAGACGCGTCACGATAAACAAAATCTCAAATGAACTGGATATTTCTCATGGAAGTGTGCACAAAATTATCGCCGATCACCTTGAATTTCCGTAAAGTTTGTGCTCGATGGGTGCCACGTCTATTGACGGAGGAACATAAAGGAAAGCGTTTTGAAAGTGCATTTGCATTTCTGCAATGTTACCAAACGAAAGGAAATGACTTTTTGGACAAAATTGTGACTGGAGATGAAACTTGGATTCACCACTTCTCACCTGAAACGAAACGCAGCTCACTCGAATGGAAACATTGCAGTTAACATTGCAGTCCCCGACACGAAAAAAGTATCGAACTGTTCCATCTGCAGGAAAGGTGATGATGACGCTGTTTTTCGATAGAGAAGGCGTGGTGCATACAGAGTTCATGCCGAAGGGTGCCACAATTAATGCATCTTCTTATTGTGAAACACTAAAACGATTGCGGAAATCACTTAAAAATCGACGGCCAGATAAACTGTCGAAAGGCATTGTGCTCCTACATGACAATGCAAGACCACATGCAACAAAACAAACGTGCGAACTTCTGAAAAAGTTTAGGTGGGAAGTGTGGAATCACTCTCCTTATAGCCCAGACCTTTCACCTTCTGACTTCCATGTGTTTGGTCCCCTGAAACAAGAACTTTCAAAGAGACGGTCCCATTCGGATGCCGAAGTGAAAGCTACAGCCCAACAATGGTTATCGAATATTGGACGCGATTTCTTTGCAGAAGGCATCGAAAAACTTGTACCACGGCTAGACAAATGCTTAAATAATGGAGGCAATTACGTTGAAAAGTAGATTTTGAACGCAACTTTAAGATACAAATAAAGTTATTGTAAAATTTCTATCCTGTTTTGTTTTCTTAAGCAGTGCAACTAAGTTTTTGACTGACCCTCGTATATATTATGCAAGTATAGTTATGAATTTCTTGGAACTTTATATATGGATTACTGTATATATTGATCTTATTTTTTTTAATTTAGATCTTTTTGTGTGGATTACTTTATATATTGATCTTATTTCTTTTAATTTAGATCTTTGTGTGTGTGCTATTAAAAACATAATTTTTAACATAACCTTTTTGATTTTAAACTTAGTTATTACAGCATAAGTTGTCATTAAATATAAATAAAGGTTCTTTAAATTCATAACCTAGGCATTACAGCCTAAATCTGTAATTTTAACTCAATGAAAATATCAGATTTTTGATCGTTTTTTGTTGTTTTTCCTTGATTATATTTTGTAGAGCTTGAAGACAATAGCATACAAATGAAAAAAGATTTGTCAAAATTCTTATATCATTTAAGAATAGAAGCTGATGTAGAAGTTGTGGAGATGGTTGGTTTCAAGTTTACAAGTTTATTTTTGAAACAATATATATATATTGTTAAAAAAAACTTTCAATATTTCATAATCCAACCGTATGGTTTTATTTTTTACTCTAAATTGAAGCCTGAAATTTAGATATTATTTGTTCTCAATATGTGTATGCTATATATGTTTTTCTCAACCTGTGTGTCCTGACTCTTTCTGTTTATTTTATTTTTCAAACTCTTTTAGGTCTACTTCTTGACCTTGGGCTTTCCTCATTTCTATTGCAGATATGCTTCTGGTATATATTTTGTGCTTAACTAAAAATATATCACCTAGCTTATTTTAACAAAACTGCTTATGCTTTTCTGTACATTTGTATTTTATTTTATTTAAAAGATTTTGTTCAGCCTAATTTTAGTGCATGATTTGTGTTTTTTTCCTCTAAATTTATTTAATATCCCTAATTTTTCCCTAGTGTCAGTATCTATGTGAGTTTTTTGTTGCTTTTATGTATGAATACAGAAAATATTGTCAAAAAAATATTGAATAATTTTCTTTTTTCAGTGAAATAATGGATAAATCTGAATGCTGTTTTTTACTGTTACTACCCCCATTAATTTCCTTTGCTTTTTATGCATGAAAAAAATAAAATTAATGTGAATGAGAAATTCATAAGCTCATCTCCGATCATATTATTAATTTAGTTAAATGTGTATAATACACATTGGCTTGGAATGCTTTGCAAATATTTAGCTTATGAGCATAAATTGGAAAGCAGTCATGTTCTGTGGATAGGCCTATTACTCATTTTTTCTGCCTTAGCACTACGCCAAACAAGTACCTATTTTCTTTATAAATATATTATTAATTTTATTTTTTATGATTCAAAATATATTTTAATTGTAAAAAAAAACAAGTTTTGCTTTTTATTAATTTTAAAGCAAGAATAAGATCATGTGCATTATTTTATGGCTCATTTAATTGAGAAGTGTTTTATGTCAATAAAAAAAAAGAAGAAGAAGAAAGAAAGCTATGTATTTAGGCAAATAAGAAAAATTTATGTTTAATTATGTGGGGAGGGAGTATATTTTTAAGAATTATTTTTTTTAATGCCTAATGTATATTGAAGTAAAAAAAGAAAATAAATAATTGGCTAGCTTGCCTGCTTTTAAATGGACAGAGGGCAGGCTTTATGATGATGTTAATTAAATATATCATTATCATATATATATTATCATCATCTTATATTAAATTTAATTATTACTGAAGCCAGTTTAAGAGCTTATTGAATCATTATTCAGGCTTCGCTAGCTAAAATATTACATAGAGCATGTGAATAAACATACATATTACCTGAATCGTAAGGTGTGGATCCAAGTTCTGAGGGCATCACTTAAAAGTTCTGTATTGCCAGGTTCGTTTTGGTTTCATCTGAAGTGGCATCAGTTAGATAAGGTATGCAATTCTATCTTTATGTTCCTCAAAGCATGAGCTGGACATTCCACTTTTTTTTATGAACTTATACACAATCATCTTTAAAAATATGAGTTCTTTACAGGAAAAGTGTCTGCCAGTATGTGAAGGTACTGACCTGAAACTGTTTCATACTCATTGTTAAACACCTTTCTTTACAAATGCAAATTAGCCTTCATTAGTTGTTGTTGTTGTAATAGAACCTGCTGAAAATTGCAGAGTATTTTTCCAAAATGTTGAGGAACTTTAACCACACTTTCGTGTTTGAAGAAGACATTCCAATGTTTCCCACACATAAATGTTTCCTGATTGTGAATATTGTGATGGGTGGCTCACTGAATTTTAGTTCATTTTCTGCATTGATTAGCATTCCATATTCTATGTTCCTTGTACCATTGCCATCTTTGATTTGTATTTTGACAAAATTAAACAATAAAATTTGTCTTTACCTGTCTAAGTATGCAGCCCATTTCAATTAAAATAAAACCACAAAATTTATTCTTTACTTCCCAAAAACGCAACATGTTTCTCTTTGAAGTAAAATTAATCCATAAAAATAGTTTTTTAATTGACATATGTCTTAAACCTAAACACATAATCTTTCTTTTATTTGTACTGATTTAAAATTAAAGAAATGACTTTTTACTTAAGTTGAACATGAAAAATTTTTTTTCAAAAAAATATCTGCTGTATTAAATTGTTCATTTATATATAAGATATATATGTATATAAAACTTGCAGTATTAAAAATATTAAATAAACTAATTATAGGCTAATTTTACTTGGCCTAGACAATACAGCAAGTGATCCAGTTGGTTGGAGGTTTGCTATAATCAATTTAATTCTAATTTTAATTATTAAGCATAATAATGGCATTTTGATTTTAAATTTTAATTATGAAGTGAAACTCAGTGTTATTTGCTCCATTAATTTGTAATATTTACACCTGGATGTCAAAGATTTTAGTCATCTAACTAAAATCAGTGATTTAAATTATGATTTTAATAAGTGAATTAAAAAAATCTTTGATTAAAATCATATATCCTCTTAGTTATTTATTTATTTAAATGATGGGAAATATACTAAAGTCAATTAAGCTAGTCTAGAAAGCTTTTAAAGAGATTTTAATTGCTGAATAGAAAAACTAAAAACTTTTTAAAGAAGTAAAATGGATAATTTAAGCTACCCATGCTAGTACCAGTGTCCCTTCCATGTCTGTCTAGTCTCAAATATGATGATGAGTGGCCTAAATATAAAGGTATAATGTAGGATTTTGTTGTTCAGCACATATACTTAATATTGCCCAGCGATTTAAACATATCAAATATTAATGAGCGTGTTATTCAATGCATCAGATACTTTGAAGTGACCAGCATTTAATGGATACAAAAGAACTGGTTTAAGTATACCATCTGAAGTATATTGAGAATTGATATGCAGTTCCACTGAAAACTGTGCAAAGAACTAACCAATTTTCATACAAATTGTAGATAAAAATCAAGATGCAGTATACAAAAATATTCGTTTGAAAGTTCTTCATATGCAGTCAAGCAAAATCTACAAGATCTCTATTTATTTGAAGCCAATTCACTTTGCATAAAATCCAGAAGCTTAATTTCAGCATTGCAAAAGCTGTTAAAGTTTCCAAAGATGAAGAAAATAACATTAAAAAAAATCTTGATAAACCATGCATAAAATTATTTAAAATGCAATATTAATAAGCATTGTCATCAGCACATTTGCTAAGATATATTTTTCATCAAAATATAAAGCTATACTGACAATTGAAAAGGAGCAGGATTTGGAATTAAAAAAGATATGAAGGCATTGCTTTGTTCATCATTACCTTGAAATTTATATATGTGCTCCACCTTTCTGCAGAATCTGTTTTGAAATTGTGTGCAACTATTTAAGAAATTAGGTAAGGGTAAAAGGGTGGGTTTTTTTTTTTTTTTTTTTTTTCTTTTGTGTGTGTGTGTTTAAAGCATTGAATGCATATCGCAAAATGCAGACATACTGTAATAAACTGTTTTTTAAAATCATGTAAATTGCATATACAGTAGCTTTCAGTAAAGACATAAAGTAAGAAATTTAGAACTAATTTTTCACTAAGACCAAAAATTTATGAGTAATAAATTTCAAATTATAGGAATGTAATATGCATAAAATAATTTTATGTTTAAATGATTAAACAGACTTGCAACTTTTTAATGGCAAAAGGCTGTTATATATTTTATTGTTTTAATGCTACTAATTAATTAAATTATTTGTTGTTATGTGTAAAATATATATTTTTTCCTACTAATATTTAATTAGAGGTTTAATTGCTTCAAAAACATTAGATTTATAGCAATTATTAAATTAACATAGAAAGAAATAAAAAGTGATTTGTATCAAAAAAGAAGTAACACAAATAATTTTTTTTTTAAATCTAATTTTTTAATATATTAATGTTTGTGAAAAATTCAACACCATGAAGGAAGAAATTGCCAGAAATGAATGACCTTTATTCCACATGTTACTGATAGTGATACAAATAAACGATCAAATTTACAAGACCCCCCCCCCAAAAAAAAATCCAAGATCAAATTTACAAGACAAAAAAAAAAAATGTTGGAAATCAATACTTTGTATGTCCACCATGCTGAGTGATGAGAGCCCCTACATGTCATGGCATTAAATCAGACAGGTTCTGAATGTAATCCTGGGGAATGGCATTCCATATGGCTTCGACTTGATACCAAACTTCAGTCTCAGCATATGTTCCACCAGCTGTATGACTGAGTCGCCGATTGATGCTATTCAAGCATGTTCAGTAGGCGACATATCTGGGAAATAAGCAGGCCATGGAAGAAGTGAAACATGCTGTGCCCTACAGAAGGCTTGTGCAGTTTGAGACACATGTGCATTATCCAGCTCAAATACAATGCCAAGAATGGAAAGGACCTCTGGCTGCACAGCTTCCCTTATGTAACAATCACTGTTGAGGTTGCCCACAATCTGCATTAGATGGGATCGGTATTTATACCCAATAGCTCCTCACTACATGATGCCAGGCATTTGTGTGGTATGGTGCTGGATAACACACTGGGGGAGCAGACATTTCTTTCTGTAGTATTTGGCACATACTCTTCCATCACTGTAGTCCAGACTGTAGCAAGATTCATCAGAGAAAACAACTTGTTGCCACAAGACACGCCACGCACAGTGTTGCCATACCCATTGAAGTCAGTAGTGTCTGTGATTCAGCAACGGGGGAATCCTGCGTAGAGAACTCTTGCATGCAGTCCATGCTGCAGCAGATGGGGACGAACCGTGGAGCTGCACAACACCTGTAGCTGTGCTCCAACTTTGTGATAACACATGACGGGACGCTGTATGATTTGTCACAGCTATGTGGATGAGGTGTCTGTCATCCTGTGCCATTGTGCCCCACTGCCAGGATTTTACCTTGTTGGTTCTCTTCTGTCCAGTACTTCCAAACAGACATCACTGTTGAGGCATTATGCTGTGTGCAGGCTGCAACTGCTCGATATGAAATAGTTTCGCATACCGAAGATACCATACCCTTTTGCATACCAAGGATGTGGCCTCGTTTGAACTAAGTTACTTGTTGGTATGGCACCCTCTGCTGTTCATAAGGCATATTGACCATTAATTAAATGTTCAACACAGACAGAGGACAGTAAACAGATTTCAACGCCACTTTACACTCCTTTATATTCATGGAAAAGTGCCTGGTTCTAATTCCATGCAGTGACAGTGACTCATTTGCATGTCTTACCTCAATTTACATTTCTTGTTAAGTTTGCTTCAGTTTTCGCAATTCCTTCATGCTGTTGCAATTCTCACAAGCTTTAGTGTATTGTTACATCATGATTTACATTGCAATATTTATCAATATGTTTTATACATTATTATAGATGGATAGTGATATATCTGCATATACATATGAAAGGACATTATTGATGGAACAGCGAAATGAAATATTGAAGCAGTTGAAACTATCCTGTGGAGGTGGTACAACATTTAAAGATGTAAGTTTTGTGTTATTTAAAATATTCATTAATTTAAAAAGTTGCACATTTGAGTAGAATGAAAGGTGTAACCAGATTAATCTTTAGTAAAAAAAAAAAAAAAAACAGGTAATAAGTTTTATTTGATATTTTCTATGCTTGAACTTTTTTATTAAAGTTATTGTTTTCTATGATTTGACTGTTCAGTGGTACAAACTTTTAAATGTCTTTAGTAATGCTAGGGGGCAAGTAAAAATTGTATTTGAGGTTGTTCATAAATAATCTAGAAGTGCATGCTGAAAATAAGTTTCATTTAGTCACATAGGTAAAATGGGATTTTTAGAAATGTTTATTGTTGAGAAAATCCTCAAATGATTGACACTTCTCTTCTGCTTTACTGAGTTTATGGTATGTTAAACCTTGTTAGTTTCTGGTATGGCTTTGAGTAGAAAAGTAATTCTATCCACAGGCTTTGAGTAGAAAAGTAATTCTATCCACAGGTGCCCTCCTAGGCTATTTTGGCAAAATATGTTATGTGGCTTCCCTTTATATATATTTTTAGTGATTTTTACTTTATTCAGATTTTAACTTTTAATGTATTTTGGGTGATATACACAGGAAGAAAAAATAACATTTTTGTGCTACAGTCATCTCAAGGTTATGTAAGTTGTTTGTGTTTCAATTTCAATGAATGTGGCATTTCATCAATGTTTCCTGCATACTGGTGTGCAGAATAAAAGTTATCTTTTGCTTTTATCAAATGGATGGATTGCAGTATTCAGAATAAACAAGTATGATTATGTCTTAATTTGCGACAAGGTAAGCTTTACTGTTCAGGAATTGGATATTATATTTCAAATTACTTCTCTCCTTAATGTACTTAAAATCGGAAAGAAACTTAGTTAAACAAAGATATCAAATTAATTTGTAGGTTAAATGAGCTACTCTTAGATCTTTCACAAGACTATTAATTTTTAAAATCTTAAAAAATAAAATTGAAGATGAGTTGGAAGAACTTTCATAACAGGTTAGAGAAGCATTCAAAAAGTCAAATTACTGATGTAAAAAAATCAAAACTGAAATTATTAAATGTGATGAGCATTGTGAAAAATTGACTAACTCCATGTGTGAGTTGAAAGCTGCTATTAATAAGTGCAAACCAGAAACATAAAAAATACAGCAACAACCTATTAGTTTATCTTAGGCTATTAGTACTCTATCTTAACCTATTAATTTGTTAAAAATTAGAGAAATAGTCTGTTAAATTACCCTCTTCAACAATAAGATTTGATGGCAGTAGGCAGAGATTCTGGGACCACTTTGAATCTTTGATAGCATCAAAATGAAGATTTATCTAACATAGATAAATTTAATTATTTACAGTCATATTTAACTGTAACAGCTGCAAATGCAATTAAAGGAATTGCACTTGCAAACAAAAACTATGAAGCACTGGTAGAAACCTTAAAAGTACGATTTGACAAAAAGACTTTAGTTATTAATTCATATTTAAGTAATCTAACACCTCTTAGGAAATCAACAGATGTCTCTCTGATTAGAAGATACTTGTGAATTGAAAGGTTTTAAATTTAGAAGCGTTAAGGATAAATTCAAAAACTTAGATCTCTCTTGTGTTAATACTGATTAAATTACTAATACCACAAGATATTGTTTTACAGGTTTTACAGATCACTGAAAAATGCGAGTTGGACGAAGATTGGAAGATTTTAAAAATTATTAATATTCTAAAAACGGAAATTGAAAACCTTATTTTTGATACAGAACAAGTATCCAAATGAATATGAAGTAATTTTTCAAACCTCATCAGAAAAAACTGGTGATCTGAGTGTGAAGCTTCAAAACCGAAAGATTTTCATCGAAAGGATGCATAAAGCATGTCTCTATGCATTTTCTGTTCTGCACCAGATGATTCCTTTAAATGTAAAATGTCACCTCAGAAAAAATGAGAAATTTTAAAGAATACTAAACATTGTTTCGAAATGCATCACGTTAGTAAAAGCTAAAGTCATAATAGTTCCATTTTTCTGGGTATTAACCAAAATAATAATACTGCAAGAATTAATCAAATAAATAAGACTGAGGATAAACTAAAGAATTGCTGAATTTAAATTTTAATGCTAAGAACATTCAATTCTTAAATAATTCTGATATGGAAACTGTCATTTCAGTTTCACAGTGTAATGCAGGCATGGCCTGTTCAAAAAATGTTCATTTACAAATATGTACAGTTGTTGCCAATTCAGAATTTAATTCTACAGTAACAAAGTTTTCATTAGATGATGGTAGCCAGCATTCTTTTTGTCCTGTGCATTTAACTAATGCTCTTAAATTGTAAGCATTTATCACAAAATACTTTCTGCATATTGCTTTAGACTGCAGCAAGCAACAGGGAAAAAGTTTCTAGTTGTAGAGTTTGAAATCATTGCAAAGAAGTATATGCAGTATTTGATTAAAATTGAAACTCTTGTTGTCCCAAGTATTAATGGCATCAAAATTTCCCCACCAGATGAACAAGTGTATGGCTAGACATGAATTGCAGTTGGCTGACTCATGCTACAAAGATAAACATTTGAATTGTGACAAACTGTAACAGAAAATGACTCATTAGGAAAACAACCAGCTGGTTATTATTAGAGACTTCCTCTTTCGGGCTAACTTAACGAAACTCATTTTTAGAGCCCAGGTGTAAACGATCCACAAGAGAGAATGTCCTGAAGGCTAATGGGTCTCTATCCCCTAATGCTTTTATGATGCCGACTTGTTCGCTGCTCTTATGTGAGAAGAGACGAAGCAGTGGAGTTGAATGGACATGTAGTCAGAGAAGGCTGTGGGAAACTCGCTCTGTCCCTTCTGTAAGATATAGCAATGTAACAATTTATGTTATTCATCATTTATTTAACCTTGAATGAATTTGTTGTTGAGTTTTAAATAAATTTAAAAAGACAATCCTGTCTTGCTATTTTTCCATAAAAGCTCGGGAACGTTACAGAATGTTGAAATTCAATTAGGATCCAATTTATCTTGAAACTTTATCTTAGGTGAAAAAAATCACAACTAAATAAGCATTTGAACCCTATAAGAAAAATGTCTTTGGATGGGTAATTTCAAGCTCAGAAATTACAAAAGAAAAAGCTTGTTAATGAGTTACTGTAATTATGAAGAATGCGATAATGGATGATGAATTAGATTAGGGCAATTAGACTCAGTTGCCATTTCAGAAAAAAGCATAGAATTGTCTGTGAACAAATACTTGATTGATTTGAAAATCCTTTAATAATAATAGATATCAAACTAAATTACTTCTAATTTTAATAAATTAAATAATAATTTTCAAATTGCGAAGAAGTGTTTTTAGATTTTGAGAGATAAATTGAATAAGGATATAGAAATTCCTTAAGAATATATGAAAGTAATTGAAGAACAGTTTCAAGACAGAATTATTGAAGTGTATCAAAATAAAGATCTTGAAGCATTATTATATGCCTCCTAAAACAATGATAAAGATTGGATAAACAAACTTCTTTTATTAGAGTTGTTTTTGATGCATCTGCAGATGAGGAAATTCTATATGACTAGATTGTTTGTTAGAGGCTAGACCTAATTTAATCCTAACATTTTAAATGTCATTCTTAAGTTTTGAGAACACAATATCACTTTTTCCACTGATATGAAAAAAGCATTTCTCGATAAGTATTGCCGAAGAAAACCATAAATATTTAAAATTGAGTTGGTTTCAAAATGATAATTATGAATCATTCAAAAGTGTGAATGTGACACATTTACCATTTGGAATTACTTCTAAGCCATTCTAGCAGTTACGGCAACTAGAAAAGAATTTAGCTAAATTCTTTAATCATATTCGTCAACAGATTTGCAAATCATATTACACTGTATGAAAGAATCTTCTGGAAACTGTAAATACTTTATCTCTGATAGGGTTGCAGAATTTCAAGCATTGACAAATCCTAACAATTAGAAATATTGTAGTGATAAGGAAAATTCCTCAAACTTATTAACAAGAGGTTTCTCTAAAAAATAATTCACTTTAGGGTTTAATCATAAACTCTCTGATGCACTTTGGTAGTTTGGACTAGAATGGTTACAAAACCAGTACATAAATTGGCCAGTTCAACAGAATTTTAACATGGGGGATGATGAACAACTAGAATGACATAGTAAGATACCTGTTATTATTGTGTAAAAAGGCAAACAACTATTAGACGTAAGAAAATTTAATAGCATGTTGAGATTTTTCAGAATTAGGGTGTGATCAAATGTTTCATTCCAAAAGTTAGAAAATTACCTGCAAATAGTGGCCCATTAAATGCTTCTGAAATACAAGATGCTGAAATGTGTTCACAAAGTTCAAAGGATTTCTTCAGATCTGAAATTTAGGGCACTTTAGTCTGACAAATCAGTTTATCTGAACTCTAGTATATTCAGCATGTTGGTGTTTCTTAATGAAAACCAAATTCTTCTAAAGACAGAATTGCAAAAACACCACCTTTCAATGTTACTGGTGTGAATTTCGCAGGTTCTGTTTCTGTTAAATCTGGAAATGGGATTAAAAAAGCACACATCATAATGTTCACATGACCCGTTATATGAGTGGTACATCTTGAATTCGTTTCCAATATGTCTGCAAATAAATTCATTTTGACTCTCTGACATTTCATGTCAAGAAGGGAGAGTTGTTGGACCTTTTATTCCGACAACACAAAAACATTAAAATAGGCTGCCAAACATTTAAATATTTTTCTACAGTGCAATTAAAGGAGCAGATTTCTGAAATCTACCAACTGAAGGCTTGACCTGGAAATTTATTGTTGCACAATGGCAGGGAGGAATCTATCAGTGCCATTGAAAAGCATCAAGAAACCATTAAAAAAGATCTTAGGCAGAGCTCAACTAAATTTTGAAGAATTTATGACTGTGCAGATGGAAATCGAAAATATTGTGAACAGACATTCTTTTTTTTGACTTAATAAATCTGAGCCACTTATAAGAGTTGATTTTCTGTTGATTGTACATATAAAATTGAATATGCGATTTTGCTGAGATCTTGAAAACTTCTTCAAAGCAGCAAAGTCTACTAAAATGAAAGCAGTATCAGACAGCACTTATAAAATAGGTTTGGAAAAAAATGGAAAATTCAGTATATCCTTGATTTAAGAAATGGCTCATTTCTTTGGTACACCTGAAACTGAGAAGAATTTTGGAGTTGGTGATATAGTTTTGCTTGAAGGAACAGCCAGATAGTTTCTGTACGATTTGAGTCAAATAATTTAACTTTTGAAAGGACATAATGATCTTGCGTGATTGTGTGTGATGAAAAGGAGAGGGAAGAAGGGGGAGCTAAAGAGACCTGTGCAAATGATAAATTCCCTTAAAATCTCAGATTGAAAAATGAAGTGAATTAGCAAATTTGATTTAACATTAATCTCATATTTCATTTATACTTATGTAGCGTTTTGTTAATTAGCTGAGTTATTCCTAATAATTTACTATTTGTAATTTAATTAAATAGTTATTGAATATCTTTTGAATCTGTATGCTATTAACTATGTTAAATGTATGTTTCCCTTTTGCTGTTTATGCTTACATCAGATAAATGTACTTGATTATTGACATAAAGTTGAATAAGGGTATAGAAATTTTTAAAGAATATATGTAAGTTGCTTTCTTACAATTGAAGTCTTTTCCCTTCCTTCTGAAATAATGAGAAATTTTTCAAAATTATTTGTTTAATCATATGGGAATGTTGAGGAAATCTAAATATTATTAATTTGCCATTAAAGGACGCTTTTATGTTTTACTGAGAATCTTGTTAGTTTATCATATGGCTGCTATACCATATATGTTTACATTTCCGTAACATTTTACAATTACATTACATAGGTAAATGTAAAATACTTTTAAAACTTACCTTTGAGGAAATGTACAATTTTCTGTATGCTCGGTATAGTGAAGCGATATTACCATTAGCTTCAATTAATTCAACAGATTTGAAACTTTGGGTCTTCCAGGCATTTCTTCCTGAAATTTTTATATGATCAATATGTAATAAGTGTTTTGTATACTACTCTTTACACCAATAACAGTGTGCAATCTTTAAATTAAAGACCGGTTTACGATTCTCTGAGTGACTTTTGGTGTGTCTCGAACCGAGTGAACGGACCTGTAATCAGATAGTGTGTTTACACCAATCAGAGCCATACTGACAGCTCGTCTCCATTTGTTTGCAAAATAGATACCGATGTGGCAGTTGCAGTGCTTGAAGTTTGTGAAGGAGTTTCCAATGAATTAATTTCTGTTCTAGAAAAAGAAAAGGAAATCAATATGTGACTGGGTAGCTTGCCATGAGGAACTAAAAGCATTAAATCAACTTTTTAAATGAACTTCGAAGCTATCCAAAATTACAAAAACTTCATCAGAATGGTTGAAGGATAGTTTGAAACTTCATTGGAATGGTCACTCCACTTATTCAAAAAAAAAAAATTCTTTCAAGGTGCTCTGCCACCAAAATTAAAACACAGATAGTGCCTCGTTTCTGGAGATGGGTGACTCTTACAGTTATCTGCAATGTTTATTTCATGTGCCAAAATGCATAATCAGCATATTTATTCCAGAAATGTTTGAGGCCATTATATGTGTGTGAGGTTGATCGAAAATTATTAATCTTATGCTTCAACTCTCCAACTCCAACACCCCCAAATTTTAACATGTTAGTAATATCCTCATACACCTTCTGTTAGCGATTTTTATTTCCGACTGATCATTCATAAATAAAATCTAATTTGTTATTCAAGTAAAAAAAATGCCAGAAACAAAATTTCAGATTATATTTTATTAGGTGTAAGTGGCCATGAGTAAAAACTGGTTTTTCGAAATTTATATCAACAAAAATCAAGTGTCTGCCCTTTCATTTATTTTTTTAATTGAAAACTGTATTTTATTAGATAGTTGAATAACATAGAATTTAATTTTTTTAAAGAAAATTTAGAAATAAGTATGTTTAAAATAAATATTTCGAATTCAATACCCTAATTTAATTTTCTTCTGTGTTTTTCCTGTCCAAAAACCTGAATTCATTCTGATCAGTAGTTATATCTACATTATATTTTGATATTGGTAAACAATGGTCGTAATATTCAGGTAGTAAAATATCCCATAAAACTTTACAAGATGCATATGCATTTAAAAATGCCATGGTTTGGCCATCGCTCCATCTCAACATTTTCAACCTGATAGAACACACGACATCTCTGCAAACTCTGCTCGGTGTTACTGCCCGGATAGGTTTTTCAACTGGTTCGAAGTAAAAACTGAAACACTGACACATCTGCCTTACATTTCTATTCGGTTGAAGTGAGCTGTTACATTATCTGGGAAGTCGTCACTCGGAGAAGTGTAAACTGGACTTAACACTGTTAAGAAAGTGTGAAGAAATTATCTACATACATTTAAGATAAAATTCAGATTTTGATGTGTAGCAGGCCTGTAAGTCTTATTTTTAATTTGTTTATTGCTCTTCTCTATTCTAAAAACAGTTACATGCTTAAAATAAGTCTTTCTGAAGTGGATCATTTCAGAATTAATTCTTATGTTAATTAGATTCTTATATAATGTTAATGATTAACATATGTGCATGACAGCAAAAGTGAAATTAAAATCTTTTGCACAGTTATAAGCATGCTGAAACTTCGATCAAAACTAAACCAATAACAGTAAAGTGATACTTAGTCCCTGTGTTGAAAAATGTAATAACTTTCATGAAAATAAAAAGGAAATGCAGCTGCTCTGAGCAACCACCATTTCCTGATTTTTTTAAACCTCCTATATTGTATTACTTTAGCTAAGTTTTACAGTGGCATTATCATATTTACATGTAACTCCCTGTGCTTTTCACTGTTTTAAAACTTGCTTGTAAAAAAAGAAAAAGAAAATTACTTTGTTAGTGAAAGTTTTCAGTTTTAGTATAAAGTGGAATCTCTTAGTTTTAATTGCTTTCTAAATGTTAGTGACTTGCAGATAAGCATAAAATGAATTATTGTTATGTGTTGAAGAGGCAAGGAAAAATTATTTCAAAGCAATTAGATTTAACGTTCATTCTATTTAAATATAGAAGGATGCAATTAGATTTTAGCATCCATGCTATTTAAATATATGGTTAAAATAATTATAAGCATTCAAATTGTACTGATGGCAATTTTGTACAGTTTGTATAAAGGCATTTCGTCACGAAGCTATTCCAGTGGTCTGTATGGACAGAAAAACAATTGTTAGCTTCTGTTGTTGTAACGTGGATGATTTTGACATAAATTCTATGAAATTTGGAATCGTTCAAAAGGGGAGAAAAATGAATTTTGAGAATTTTCAAGTAAATTTGCTATGTGCCTTTCTGATTCAGTTATTTGCATGTGGCCATCAAACTACTGATTCATATAAACTGATATAGTAGATCTTGGTGTTGAAACATTGCTCAAACACCCACATCAAAAAAGATTGCTGCTAAATAAAATATATCGTGATGCATTAGATGATAAAGGATTTCCAGTCCACTATTGTATTCCTTCTTGAATTCTGAAAATTTCATATTTTGGTTTCATTGATACTGTTTTGATACGATGCATAAGAAATCTGATTGAAGCATTACGTACTAATGCATATGATAATTCATTGTGGTTAATTGTACATAGATGTTCCTTCAAATAACATAAATTGATTAACAATAATTACATAGTTGGAGGATATATTATTAGGCATCACAGCATCCTGTAGCCAAATTGCATAGGAATTATTCAATACATACATTTTTTGTAGATGTTAACTAGATTTTATATGTTAAGTGATAGTAATGTTGTGAAAGCAGCTTTTTTTTTTCGTAGTATATAATGTGACATTTATGTGTATAAATCATGAAGAATTTATTTGCTAATTGTTTTAAAGCAAAGCTGAATAAATATGCTATTTAGTGTATTAAGCATCTGCACTGCACTTTCTTTCTCTTTTATTTAGATAACTTTAGATTTGAATGACCATTAGATTATATCATTGCACAAAATCCTCTGTCTGGAAGTTCATTCTTCAGACACTCTTATGTAACTTCGTTGTGATTGTGACTGATATTATTGTTAAATGATGCCTTGTGACAGCATTTTTTAACCTACTGATTTTAAATGGCCATGGAACTGGATTTAAGCATTAAATCAGTCTGTGTGGAAATTCTTTCTTCAAATAGTCTTTCACAATTTTATTCCCGTATTATTGCTAATGTGTGATTATGCAAAGAATATGGAAAATGAGAAAAAAAACAATTTGCCACATCCAAGTAAAATTTAGTTGGAAACGAAAGGTTTGGTTAAAAAGTTAAAATCCATTGACAAAATAAAGAAAAAAGTGTGTATTATTATTAACTAATATTTATGCTATTTTTTTCATGAATAATTTCTTTAATTTATTGAATACTTTTTGACAAATTTGTCATTTTTTAATGAAGCTGAAACCCTTATATCTTTGTAATCATCTGTATACATTTTGTAATTGTACCACAATAGAAATTATTATTCATTTAGCATTGATGTTGAAAGTGAGTGTTTGTAAAAAAAAATTATTTCACTTTTATATGCAGTTGTTTTATTTTCTTGTAAAATATGAATATACAGGTTCAAAATATTGTTGATCACCATCACCATCACATTGGTCCTAAGCCTGGTTCAAGAGTGAGGTTTAATGATGTCACTGAAGAGATAAAGAACATTGAACTTGTTGATGTCACATCAGAAAATGGAGATACTGTTTTGGGAGAAGATTTAGCAAATCCTGATGAATCTGATAAAGAAAGTTCATTTGATAAACTTTTAACAATAAGACCGTAAGTAATATGCCTTTATTTAGTGAATTTTGCAAGATTTTTATCTGTAGTGTTTAAAAATCTTTATTTTAAATTAGTCATGAATTGAAAAATATGAGAATTAAGCAAAAAGAATAATAGACCTTCTCCCCCCCCCTTTTTTTTAGCTTAGTCAGTTATAATGATAGCAGAATAGGAAAAAGTCCTATAAATTGTTATGTAAATATAATATGTAACCGAGAAAAGCAATCTATAGTGTTTTATGTACAAGCTAATAATCATGTGATGAAGAATGCAGTATTTTTTCCTTGTTGTTACATGTGGCTGATTTGTATGTGCAATTTAGTTTATTAATTTATTACTTTAGTTTTATAAATCAGATCTGTGTGTTATCAGATATATTAAATTATGCAACTGAATTTACAATTCAACATTCATAATTTTTTTATTTATTTACAGTGCAGTAAATTTGAAATGATAGCTATAAATATATTTAATTTGGAATAATGATAAATGTAATTTATTATTATTTTGAATTGATGTTGCATAGTTATGGCAGAGTGAAATTTATAAGGAAAATTTTTATTTTGGTGCCAGTTGTAATAAAAATGCAATTAATAAGTGATAAGCATAATTTTTGTAAATATTTTAGTTCTTATTTATGTATTTCTAGCTTTTGTTAAGAATGTTCTTCATTTGAACAATATAATTAACTTCTCTTTTTTTCTGAGTATATTTTTTTACTTTTAGCTTACTCACTGTTATAGAAAACCACTTGCAAATCCTAATCTTTTTTTTTTTTTTTTTTTTTTTTTTTTTAAGCTAATGTACGCAGAATGCATACAGCAGTCAAGTTGAATGAAGTAATTGTGGCAAAATCCCACAATGCTCAGTTAGTTATTTTAAATCTTCCAGGCTTACCTAAAGCCTCTGCTATAAAAGCTAACTGTATCCTTCATAACTGTTTTCATCTTTAATGCTGAGTTATAATTTTAAATGTATAATTTAGATACAAAACAGCTTCTAATAATTAATAATTACTAAATATTTTGTAGTTCTTTTCTATCAACAGAATGCCACCTAGTGCCAAGCATAAGTATTGGTCCAATATCTAATTAGATGGCAAGCCTAAATTTATATAGCTTCATGAAAAGAATAACTATATACCTTCCTTTTGTAGTGTGAATATGCACCAGTTTAAATCCAGAATAAATTTTTAAAAAATACAAAATTGATTTTTACTAGATTAATTTCAGATGACAGAAGGAAGCATAAAGATGCTGGTTTCATTTACATTGCCATAAATGTGTGTGTCTTCTGATGTGGTTAATGCTACATGAATATGATTAGGTAAGAATATAGGAAAGGTTGGTAGAACCACATTGACGTTTATTTCGTCATTTTGTGCTGCTTCACAACTTTAAAATATTTTTTAATGAGAAAAGGTCACCACTTAAACAAAAAGATAAATAAATAAATGAGTAAGTAAAAATAAAAAACTGAAAATCTAGGAGGAAAAATTAATGGGCTGATGTTCATTCTTCCTGCTTCATTGCATAGCTGCTTGTGATGCAGTATAAATAAGCTACCGTATTTAGTGCTTTGGCACGCAATTACAAGTAGTGGTGCGCCATTTATAAGAAAGAAAAAAACTCATTTTTCATTATTAGTATTAAGTAGTTTTCATTGTTAGTATTAGTATTTCATACTTCATTATTGGTTAATTAATTATCTTATTTGATTTGTGAAATTTATAAAACTGCAGTAAAAAGTCATTTGAAGAAGTTAAAGGTAAAAAAGTTGTGCCTGTTGTTGCAAAGTCAAGTTAAATGTATTTAAAAAAAATTGTATATATTAAAATATAAGTTACCAGATTGATATTGCTGAACACATTCATATGTAATGTACAAAATATAATTTAAGAAAGTAAAATGTAAAATAATACGAATGGTAATCCATAGTAGTATAGATGCATACAAGACACATGGTAGATTTCATGAACGTTTAGGAACTGCAAGTCCAAATTTATATCGTTTCCAAAATAATAAAGTAGATTTTGAATATTAAAAAACATTTGAAGTAAATATATGAGAATTTTGCAATTTATGTGTAATTAACATAGTTGCATATAAATGTGAATAAATAAATCTCGTATCTCCTGCTTTGTGTTCCAAAAATTTAATTCTAAGAAAATATAAATTTGTAACTCTTGCACTGTGCAAATGAACTTCCTTTAGGTAGAAAATCCAAATATTTTCTTCTAATTTTTTTGTCCCTCTCCATTTATAGTTATTGTTTGATTTTAGTAAAACTAAACTAAAATCAGAAGCAGTAGTTTACAAGTACATAAACATATTTTATTTGAGTGAATTATAAATCATTATATAAAAAAAAAAGTTTTTTACTCATAAGCAGTCTTTTCGAAAGAGTAAATTAAATAATATAGGTTAACATGCATTGCAGAGAAATTGTTATCAAGAAAGAAAAATTATTTAAAAATGAGTTATTAATTATTTTAGATTTTTGCATGAAAATTCATTTTGTTTTTCCACACAGTTAACATGAGGATCAGCATATTGGAATCAAATCTAGCTTTAAGTAACTGAATTAATTCATTAGACAAGAAATAGATTATAAATTACACTTTTTTTTTATCTGATGTTTGATGCATTTGAATCATCAGATCTGGGAAATCTCCAGAAATATTTTAAATTCCCAGCATCGGATTTTAGAACTTTCTTCATCCCTGGAATCTTTTGAATCCTAATTTAAGAAATCGTTAAACATTTTATCCCCAAACTTTGGAGTGCCTAGTTTTACTGTTGCCCACTGTAGAAGAATCCATTAAGAAAAGAATATGATTACAATTTCAAAGTTATCTGAATCATCACTATCACTCCCAACAGACCACAGTGCTACACAATTTCAATGTGGTATCCAGCGAAATTTGGCAGAATTTTCCAAGTAATCAGTGCACTACGTGTCATTAAAATTCCTTGAAACCATGGCTCGAATCATCCCTATAACTCTGGACATAGATAATCTATTACTAATAAATCTAGCAGTTCATGCCAGTTAATATAAATGCTTCATCAAGCACATATTCCAATCATCTACTAGTCAAACTTTTAGCAATAGCTGTTGAATTTTTTTTTTTTTAATACAAGTAAATCAAAACTAATTGTACATGAAAAAAACATACCTGCGACTACTGTAATGAATTTATTTCACAAATGCAGTTTATTATGAATGTAGAGCTGTTCATATTTCTATGAGCATGCACAGATGTTTGATGTGAAGGCCTTTTGTGGCACAACAGACATCTACTCGACAGTTTTGTTCTGGAATTCTTGCCAAACAGGTATACGGATCCACTTTATTCTATTACCTATTCGACTATAGAGGCAGACCCATAAAGACGGTCAAATGACTTACCACCACATCTTAAATTTCAAAGTAAAATAACTCAGAAGAAAATTTTAAACATTTCTTTATTTTATTGTGACTTTAATGTTCACACAACCTGTGTACAGAAAATAACTCTGAAATGAAGTTTGAAATGGAGTCTGTAAACATATCAGGATATATTTCAGAAAATAAAAGGTGACTTAAAAAATAAACATTTGTGGGGTTCAGTTCCAGTAAAATGTTAAATTATTGCATGAAATTTGTAGTGATCAGGCAGTGGAACATAGTAGAACTTTCTGTTGGCTACTAGACATCTATGAAATAGTATCAGACATGTGTGATGATCAAAAATTATCAAAAGATTAAAATAGGCTTAAGCTCAGAGCCAGAGCAACCAGTGCAGCTGATCGGCAGTATTAAGAGGTGAAAAAATTTAGAAATACCGAACAGCGAAAAGCCTAGTGCCAGCTCTAACCTAGTGCAGTATTTGTATGGAGCTAGAAAGGAATAAGGTCATCAAATAATGTAGATAAAATTTCACAAGCATCAGTATGCTGTATTTTGACAGAAACTTTTGAGAAGAGAGACATTTATGTTCATTTGATCCCTCATTGGTTGATACAATGTTATTGATATGAAGATTTGATGATAAAGGTGAAAGAGTTCTATCTTGAATAACATTGATTGATAAAACATGAATTAAAAATTTTGACTAGAACTGAAGTTGCTGTCAATCCAATGATTTCCCACTCAATCCCTAAATATATCATCATGCGCAATCATTTATGAAATAAATTATGATCTCTATGTAGGATGACCAAGGAATTATTATGACAGATAAGAGTTCCATGTAGCAAAAGTGTTCATTCTTGGCATATTACCGTATGTAGTTCCGAAAACTATGAAGTAATTGCACAGAAATGACCTAAATTACTTTGGGATAGGGAATTAATTCTGAAGGGCACCTGCAGAAAGTTGAGACAAGTCTCCTAACCAAGTACGAGAGATAGGGTTCACCCACTAAAAATACAATCCTTTGAATTAAAATTCTTCTCCAGATTGAAATGCTGGACTGCAAGAGGAAAAAAATTTCTTCAACAGTTACTCAAGCCATTCAGGGATTGAAAAAAAGCAACCACGAATAGTAAATCTTCCAAGTGGATCACAAGTGTTGTGAACAATGAGATCACACAGAAGGAATGTAGTCAGAAACAGCCTGAAATAAAATTAACTTTAGAGAAAAAATATTGAAGAGCTTTACTTTTTGGATCAGCTTCGTATTTGTATATTTTGTGCTATTCCAATGACCATTACCTGCTCAAAAAGTAATTGCGAGAAATGAAATTATTTGCAGTTTTATTTGTTACTATGAGGATAAGTCTGGGTAGACAGTTGGAAATCGATCAAATTATTACATACATAAGAAATTAAATTATGATTAATAAAGAAACTTGTCATTGCATGGTTTCAGTAATATGCCTGTTATAGAACTATGAACAATTTAAAAGTTTAAGTGCCACTAGGGCTAACAAGGCTACCGTTTGTTTATGTATGACACTCGTAGTATAATAGTGAATTTAGTTTGTTGTGCGCCAACTTCAGTGTATTTTTGCCCAGTGGGACCAAAAGTTAACTTTCAATTTTGTGCTTTGAAAATTTTGTCTACTTGCTCATTGGCTGAATTGCTTGTTTTAGCATAGAAATTCTAATTTTAATTGCAGAAATTTTTATTAACTGTATCTGATGTTTTAGATTTTTCTGTATTTTACAATTTTTAATGGAGATGTTTTGAGTTTTCATGTATTTTTGCCTTGCCAGGAAGTGAGAATTAAATTGATTGAATGAGAAATATATCTCTAATGAAATTTAAGGAAATAGATTTAAATGAAGTGCAGCAAAAAATATGTATAATTTAATAAGGCCATACTAGGAAGTCGTGGTGTCCACATCAGATGATTTCCTTCTTAAAATTAGAGACCTTCTCATTTAATTGCAATTTTTATAGCATTTTATAAGCAATTCAGAGACATAAAATAGACTGTTTTATGAATTCACTTTGTCCTTGCACTTGTGGCATTTTTCATGTTGTATGAACAGAACCTCTTTCCCAACACTTGCTTTCACAGCACTGAGAATGCTAAAAAAATCATATGTTGCTAAATCAGGGTATTAGGAAAGTATTTTAGTGCTGTCCTCTTGATTTCATATGATGCTGTGCTCCTATCATCGTAACAGTAATGTGTGTTTGGGCATTATCCTAGAGCAAAAGCCATTTTTTTTTAGCAAAATTCATGCTTTTCTTCCTCGCGGCTTTTAGCAAATAGGTTTTGGATGACAATATTGACATCTGTAGCCTGCAGTGAAGACCTATCATAATGTTTCTTTTCATCATTTGCTGTTACCTTCAATGAAATGTTTAATTTGCAATGACCCATGTAGTACTAAAGCATAATTGTCTTGCCACTGCATACATCTAATAATGTTTTAATGCTTTTATTTTCATTTCTGACAAATAAAGTTCAGAATTCGCTCTTGTATTTGTATGTGATGTGGCCAATTACTGTATTTATGTTCACTTTCTTCCTTTCTTTATTTTCATGGGAAAAGAGGATAAATAGCATCGGGTAACATTTTAAAAGGCTGAGTGAGTGCATTCAAAATGCATATGAAATGAATTTCTAGCTCATTATAGAGATTTCAAAGTTGTGAATTAGAAAAATTATCTGCAGTTTATGTGAGTAAATCAGAAGTCTCAAAATACTCTAAAATGTATTTGGTAGCTATGTGAGTAAACATGTTTGGGAATCAGAAGCATATTCTGAAAATAGATTATATCATTTGACTAGCATTTAAAAGTATAAATAGCAGAAAAAGGTCACCTTTAATCTTCTTATGCAGTCATTTAAAAAAATATTTAATTTGAATAGTAATAAGTATTCTATTGAAGTACTTGTTTATGGTCTGTATTCTATAATTGTGTAAAACTCCACACGTTAATGTTTATGTTCGCAATATAAATATTTCAGCAGTAATGCTGGAAGCAATCTTCAATGAAGTCTTTCCTAATTTTAGAGCACTACAATGTTATATTACCATGCATTTATTATCCATGTATTTTGGCAGTTGTTGCATTATATGGAATTATTGCACTGTTATACATAAGTGATGATTAGTTTGTAGATTATTAGTGACTAATGGCCTTGTTTGCTTCTAGTGTCCCTTATTTTAATTTTAAAGAATGTGCTGGATAAAAAGGAGGCAACTATATTAGATGATTGTGAGCCAATAAAGATAAATATGCAAATGTTTCAAATTGTTACGGTAACAGATTTATTTCCTTCAGAGTAATGGCAATTTCTGTGAAATGCTAGAACTATTTATAAAATGGCATTACAAGTTATTTAAAATGTAATAGTAACCTTTTACCGTAAGTAAAATTCCAAAAATAACAAAAAAATAAGTAAGACTGCTATTTTTATAATCATGTGAGGAAAAATTCTGAAAAAAATGCAAACAGATCATGAAAATGATTAAATAAAGTTTCATTGAGAGACCAGACATTTCTATTCACTGAGTTGCTTGAAAATTTTAAGATATCAAACTGAACTCCTCATCAAATTAAAGATGATCTGGACTCTAAATCTTTATCAGAAAGATAGCTCCAAATTGCAAAACAAGTCCAGAAATCCATGTAAAAAAATTTTACTGTTAAAAATTTTATCTGATTTTATTCTGAAGTGGGTGGAAATGTATTATAAGTTACTCAGGGGTGAAACTAAGTATTATCATTCAACATTTCCTAACTATGTGCTTGTATGCTGCAAGAGTACAAAGAAAAATCCAAGCGAGATTTCATGAGGAAAATAATCGAATGGCATGCCATAGATGGAAAGTCCAGTGTCTCTCTCTTCCCCTTCCCCTTCAGGGTAATAAAAAGGGTTCAAGATTAAAAACTCCTCTTTCATCACAAAGAAAGATTGCCACATTATATTTATTTATTAAAACAGCAGAACTTGCATCGAAGGTTCAGTATACCTCAGTTCACATCTCAAACTCCTCTACTCACTCATTAACATAAAACAGAAGAAGCGCCCTCTCTCGGCATTACAGTTAATGTTATGGGGAATTTATCAACACTCCCCACCTGATAATTTTGTAAAAATTATCACTATATCAGCATACAAAACATATATAACAAATGTAAGAAAACTACTTACATATCAATATCAGATACATTACCTGATGCAAACATAAGCAACAAAAAAAGAAAACTATAAAATTAACAAACAATTCATAGCATAAAAATTCAAAAGTTACTCAAAAGGTAAATATTAACTTGAATTATAAACAGTAAAT
>KK116190.1:0-156751 GCA_000611955.2 Stegodyphus mimosarum
TTCGGCCTCCGTTGTTGAAGAAAATCCACTTTGTATCACAAGTGACGATTCGGTCCATAACTTCCAAACCGTATGCCCACGGACATCATGACGCCCGCCGAGCGTTTAACGTGTGCCCGCCGCTGTGCGATCACAATAAAAATGTTTTAGTTTTCAATAAAATTCTATGTGAAAGTTTTCTCATTTTTAATAAAATAGAAATTGCGTTCAACACAGATACCAACACAAAGCGAAATGCAACCTGTCTCTTCTTCTTTGTGTACGTATTATTAATTCTATCCAACTACAAATTCACCTTGTGAAAAAGTAAATGGGCCCCCATTTACTTTCGTCCAACGGGTATTCTAGAATGGGCTCTTGGGGAGAAAAAGGCTGGGGACCCCTGCTCTAAGGGATAAAACTGACGATGTAACTTCTGATTCCATTATGAAACAAAGGAAAAATATTGACTGAAAGTTTGTTTTAAAAACGTCAAATAGAAGGCAATTTGTAGACTCGTCATGTTTTTCTGTGTGTAAGAATCTTGAAAACTCAATTTCACCCCTTTCAGGAAGCGAACCAGAAACTTTCCAACCCTAACTGAATCTGCTGAGTAAGGAATTTGTGATAAATGTCACCATAAGCAGGCCTAAGAGGAATGTCTTTAATTCCTTGCAAATGAATGTTGTAATTTATGGAAGTTAAAAAGTGTGAAAGCAACCATCATATAAAATATTCTCTCTCACACTGAGTATTTAAAATTTATAAAGCTACTAATTACTTTTTAATTGCTACAATGTCGCGATCTTTTACATAATCGCAATGTAACTCTTAGATCAAAATGCATTTTTTTTATCACATACGGTAACCAACTAGTAATAAATTGCCCTTATTTAGAATATTTAACATTTCAACATCAAGCTTACCTCTGTTATATGCGTAACATAGTTACTATTTGGTAGGAATAGCCTAAAGACTTAAATACTATCCTGAAGTACCATCTTCTAGATATTTGGCTGAATAATAAAGCAGGTACCTATTCGGTAACTGTCTATCTCTATCGATGATCAGTAAAATAAATCTTCAGGTTCTCCAACTAATCTCCAGCATTATTTTTTTATTTGACACATGCATTATTTACGCAAATTTAGTGACTGAAGCTTTATTTTCTAAGCCAACGTATGGATATTTACTTTTAAAAGTAGAAAATTTTGTACCTATTTTTCTTTCATATAATTCTGTTTCAGCAGAAGTGCCAAGAACTTATAATCTGATGATGTGAAAAAGTTTTGCCTTCTTTTTCGTTCGCAGACAGACATTAGCATAGTGAAGATTTACGAGAAAAAATTCCGAATGAGAACAGTACTGTCATCATCTTAGATCTTTTGATTTATGACCTTCTGTAAATGTTAGATATTTATAGTCTTTATTTCTGAATTTATAAAATGCATAGATTCTTAAACTAAAATGCAAATTTTGAATTTTCATCTTATGGGTAAGATGGCATTATTTTTTAAATGTAAATGAAAGAGTTTGTTTGTCTGTTTTAAGACAGATAGAAAGGTAGTGCAGATAACGCATTCGAGCAGCTATTCTGCATTCTGGTCAGACAATACTTAGCAGTTATTACTGAATCTTCATTATTTTCCTAATTGATGAATATAAATAGCATTTAGCCTCTATGACATCTAACCTAACAATCTAATATTCGAATTAGGCTCTTACTCTTTAAAAAATCAGCAAAATCAAGATTAATCTAAATTATAATTAGTTTTAGTATAGTTCATAAATGTATTGAAGAATAGAGTAGAATATTTAGAAAAGATTATACGCTGCCTGATTAATTTTTCTCCTCCGTGAAGAGTTAGGGTGATTAGTATATCTGCTTATATTAGTATATAAGCAGAAATTTTATATATAAAGAGCGCTTAGACTGAGGATAACACTTGTGGAACTTGAATAGGGAGTAAACATAAGACATCTGCGTAGGAGTTCCAGGATGTAATTACTGGCTACTGAAGTATGAAGTGTTTATGATAGTGCAAGACCTTTTTCTCCTTATTTTAGTGATCATTTACACCAGGATTTCCGGGCTTCTTTTATATAAGGATTTCCTGAAAGTGGCTCTTAAGTTTCGAACTCATGTATCACTGATGCATGGCTGAAACTCGTGAATCATGGCATTGCAATTATCTTGTCAAGCACCTAAAAATTTAATTTGAAAATTATCGTTGCACGCTAGTTTTTTACAGTTCGCGAATCAATTCATTTATGTCATCTGTAACAAATCCGGTTCAGAAGAAGTGATTTCAAAGTAAAATAGACGACTTAAAAAAAAGAAATATATATCCAACGATATATCTCAGAAACGTGGTGAGATAAGCAAACTATACTGGAATGTCAAAACTTTCATGACCACCTTGTAAAAACTACATCTTTTATGTTCCTTTCCTTGTTGTTTAAATTTTGAACTTTTTACTTTTGTTCTCGTATTCATTTTTTCTGGTTCTTACTTTATATGTTTGTTCTTTTTTATTATACATCATTGTGCTTGTGTGATACTTGAGCTGTTTTGTATGTTTGGATTGATCTTTCCAATAAAGCCATATGTAATACCAACATTTCCAAAACATACATAAACCTTAGAATAAAGTAATACATTTCAGGTTGACTCTAAGACTACAACCGATAATAAAGATTCTTGCTGTCCGAATTCTGAGGGTAATGAGAGGAAAATAAATGCTTTAAGAACTTAATTCGTGAGTGATCCCAACGTTTAGTTAGCTACTTATCACTCTTTTATTCCAAAATTTTATTAAGAATTAAAGGCATTTCTCCTACGTGTTGCCTTGTGCTACATCGGTTAGCATACCTAAACAATTATTTCAAGATCCGATTTTCATTCTGAGCAAGAGTATGGAAGGATTTTCGAGACTTCCTGTATCTGGCCGAGCTAAACAATTTACGATAATTCGCAATTAAACTGGGGTTAGCAAAATACGATGTCTCCGTTTCCCAATCACTCTATATGTATGCTTGGGAAATGTATGAATTAATTACATTCTTGTCATGAGCCCTTGTAGTGCATTTCTTTTACCACATTGGTCTGGCATACCAAAGATCTCCACTTGAATTCAGGTAGAAGCGGCAACACTTTTTTCAGGTAATACTCACCTGCCATCCTCCGATTTTTTATAAACGGCAACCGAAATAAAAATGATGGACAACAATTTGACACGAAATAAAAATTGATTAAATGGATGTCGCTCTTTAAGTAGAAAAAACGATTAATTGCGTGTAGGTAGGTTAGGGAGGACGGGGACGCCTGCTGTCTGACAGAGGTAAACAGGCATTGTACTCTTTCCATGTACTTTTGTATTAAAACAGTTAGAAAATTAGTCTGATTATTCTTTGCCCTCGTATTCAGCTCTCAGAACACAGCGCGGATTTCAAGATTTCCTTCTCCTAAACGCCTTTTTTCAGTTAGCATGTTATTTTTATGTTAATTATTTTCTGTAGATTATGTTGCTTCTGGCGGCGTTCGCAAGAAGGAAAATGAGATTGAGTTTAAAAAGCGAGCGCATTGGGAATTAAAAAAATTATGACAATGACTCAATGGCTTGTCAAACTGAGAAGAAGCCAACCAACCAGTAGATCAGTGAGTGATTTTGTACGATTAGGTTAGGATTCCGTTTGTTGGAGCCGAATTAAATATGTTAACTTTACATTCTTCTACTTTACTGCTTTAAATACATTAGTTCTCAAACCCCACAACAAGCGGTGGTTAGCAGTTGTTAATTTTAAGTTTTATTAAAAATTAACGTCTTGTAAATACAACTTTTATTTAATCTTTTACTTCTTGTTTGTGTTACTCAAGTTAGTTCTTGCAAGTAGTTGCGAAAATGATAACGAATCCATAAGATAGAAAGATAATGCAAATGCAATTAGTCATTTAGATGTTAACCTTGCGAACACTCGTTTGGTTTATATGTTTATGGTAAAGCACGCTAGGGCTATCTGCCTAAGAGAAGCGATGCCTTTGTGGAGGACTTTCTAGGGTAAACTGTTTCGTACACACGTTGCACATGGAGAAAACCACAAAAAAGTCTATTCGGACAGACTTTTGTTCATCTAGGATTTTAACCTAGATAGAACTACCAGTGTTCGGCAACTTATCACTGGGCTGCTCGTGGGTTGCTAAAGAGTGGATTAAATACAGAAATCTTCGAAAAGTGCCACGCAGCTATCCCATTCGCCGGAATTATAAACCTGGTACGAATTACCAGAGTTTATCTATTTTACCGCTCAGCCGCTTGCGGGTCGATTTGGTTAGGAAGAAGAAATTTTAATTTCCCAATTTCGATGTGCTTGTCTATACCCTTGCACAGTTTTCAATCTTACGTTTTACAAGAGAAAGAAAAAGTAGGTCAGTATTTAAATATCGCCTAATTTTACTCCGAAATTATGACTAACTATTAATTATTGTCTGTCCAACAGTATTATAAAGTGATTGTATTAAACGGTTGCTTGGATTTCAATATTACGTTTTTGGTAAACCTGAATTTAAGTTTTGTAATTAGATATAATTTTATCTCAAGTAGCTGCTTGAAGGTAAAACAAGAACTGAAAATTATTAAAACAGTTAGTGGAAGATTTCTAAACATTTAAATTACTTATTTTCATTGTTTTAAATATAAAACCCAATGTATGAAACGGTTACAGCGGAAAACATTGCGGAGAAAACAACGCAAGGCGAAAACGTCTTGGTTCAAAACATCGTGGGAGAAAAGAAAGCAAAGATAAAACATCGTGGTACATAATAGCGTCGTCGAGAATAAAGCGGTTAAAAATTTAGCAGTTTAAAAACATCGTCTACGAAAATATCGTGGTAAAAGCTAAAGCACCTACAAATCAACGAATGACGATAACATCGCACACATGCGTTTTCCAGGTTTTAAAAGTTGCAAATGCATATTCGCATAAAGATTTGGAAGCTCAAAAAATATTAATGACACTTTAAGAATAAATGGACACAAAACAAGATATAATGTTCACCAAAATAATATCAGATTAACAAATGTGAAAGAAATTTCCTAATTAACTAAGCAATTTTTATAGATGTAACCTCGTGCAGTTATTGATCTTCCTTTTTCTAAAACCTTTTAGGCTGTATTTTTCGTGAAACATTATGAGTAAAACTTTATAAAAAGAGATTAATTTATTAATGACCTTTGTTAATTAACTACGTAAATTTAACATTTTATTAAGGACTATAAGTTGCATTATTTTTCTGGTCAGTTTCAATTTTTAAATGCTTAAGGTTCCTTATTGCTTTTTCAGCAAAAATTTATTAGTCCATTCAAAAATATGAAATATTAAAGTAAAAATATCCCTATTTTCTTCTTGCCCCCCCCAAATCATTACGCGAAAATGTATCTGCAGCTTTTAAAACCTGAAAAACGCATGTGTGCGATGTTATCGTCATGCGATGATTTGTAGGTACTTTGTTTTTTACTACGATATTTTCGACGACGATGTTTTTAAACTGCGAAGTTTTTGAACCACTTTATTTTCGACGACGATATTTTGTCCCACGATGGTTTAGAACTGCGATGTTTTCTCTTTGCTTTCTTTTATCCCACGATGTTTTGCACCACAACGTTTTCGCCTTGCGTTGTTTTCTCCGCGATGTTTTCCGCGGGCGCCGTATGAAACATTATGTAGGGGTCGTATGCATGTTATTTCCACACCGAAGTTTTCGTTGCTAACTCTTAATAAAAAAAAATTGTATCTCTAGTGTAGAAATATTTGCTTAGAAAAAATGTTGTCTTTCTATCACTAATAGAGTAATCTCTTTGGCAAGCTTTACTTTTATCCCGTATTGGCGCCTAACGAGCAATTAACAAATAGCTTTTACTCTTTTTCTTGTGGTATAAGTTTTATTTAAAATAAGCTACATCATTTCAATCTAATACGAAAGGGTTCGATGTTTATAAATTCCGGTACTATATAAATTTAAATTATAATCAAAGGAAGCCGTTGATTACCCTAAGTAATAAATTAAATTCGTAGTAATAATATACGGCTTTCTCCCTTCTAGTAATAATATTCGGCTTTCTTCTTTTTACTTCTAAACAAAAAGCAGTATATAATTCAGTAGCTTATTTAGCGCATATAATTTACCGAATAAAGTCTCAAACACCAGCATTTAAAACCTCAGAATAAACGTCATAACATTTACACTTTGTTATTGGGACTGTAACATCAAGTCAAATCTGACAGTAGCAATCAAGTGACATCTACGAATTTCATTATGGCCAAGAGGCAAATTTTACTCGTGTCGGCTTGGACATCTTATAGATGACACTGCGAATTTCTTCAGATCCAACCCAGTTTAGAAGTAAAATCTCTTAGGGAGATATCTGAGGGTCTCCCATCCCTCTTCCCCTTTCAACTACATCTCAAGAGAAATTTCGTCTCAAAAATATTTTAGCCCTCCCCAAGCCGCGAAAGCACTATACACTTACAAATATTCATGTTCTCTCCTCAATTTGACCCCGTGCTCAAAGCTACGACAATCGGCTCCCTCATCACCATGCCAAAAGTGCAGCAGCGCTTACATTTAAATGTGCAGGCAGAAATTCTTATCTTAGCGCTTATTTAATATATAGAGAATTTTGCTCTATATTCCATAAATTATACAGTACATAATATGAAAATAGCTATAAATTATGCAGAACTGTTAGTTAACAAAATGCGTTAAACTATAAAGAACATAGCATGAAATGTTATAAATACAGTCATTGCCTTGTGTTAAATTTTTCATCAGCTCGGCTAGATTTAAAATTGACTACTTACTAAGTAAAATAAGAATTGAGTCGGTAACGCAAACTCTTTTAATAGATTCAGTTTTCTGACTAATATACATTTATTTATAAGCCACTCACTAGTTTATATTACGTTAATGAATGAATATAAATAATAAAAATAAGAGTTTTTAATAGCTATTGACTTGTTCTATATGTTCGTAAATCTATTATTTGGGATCTATTTCATTTATAAATTGCGTCTCGTAATATTTATAAATGATAAAGAACTTAATATACGTGTTGAAGTTGGAAAGTTTTTCTAGAGTGCAAGGAATTCGAATAAATAAGTCACTTTTATTCGTCTATGCTACTTATAAATAGAACGAAAAGGGGGCCCGAATAAAACAGGGAAATAAAAATGATTCATAGATCCTCAGATGAGATATACTAACGCATCACCTGCGAGAGGGGACAATAAAATGAATGAACGGATTTGAAGAATCAAGCTAAGCCTCAAATATCAACACAGCACACTAAATAAACTTGCTTCGTTGGTTTTTCATTGTTTAATGTTTATTTTTACTTTCTATGATAATACTTTATGACTCAATAATTTAAATTTCTTTATGAGCCAGTTCGGCGCCATTCGTTTTATTTGATTTTATTTTTTGTTAAGCATTATAAAAGAAAGTATTTCTGGAAATCTATTTTTAGTTTGGTTAGGTGTTTCATGAAATTTATTTATAAATTAGAAATTAAGGCCTTATAAAATACATTTTCAGTGACATTTATCTAAGTGTAAAATGTAAGAAAATATTGTTGCTTACATTATATTGTGGGATGGCTGAACGAAGCGAAGGTGTTTCAATAATATTACTAATAAAATCCATTTTGTTTGTAGAGGAAGAATTTAAAACGAATTGTAGTGAAACTGGTCACTTATTCAAGCATTTTAAACCTATGCGCTTAAGAAACTTTTAAACAATTTATCATTCATGATCAGGTACACGATAACAGATCTATTCAAATTAATACAGTGAAAAAACTCGTTAAGAATCTTGCATGATACCAGACTTCTGTAGATGTAATCAACTTATAGAGGTAATGCTCAATTCTATAGATGTTTATATTCTCAGAAATGCTGCTCAAGTTTAGATGTGGTAGGTTATGGCTATGAGATGTTTCACTATTTACTAAGAAATTGAGAGTTTTATTTCTAATTTGAACAGTCTACAGCTCATTTAATTTAGTTACATCTATTTAGTAATGATTATTGACATGATTGAAAGGAAAAATGCGAATTTTGCTGTTTATTTCAAAATACTGAAATAGAATTTAGTAAGTGTTATATTATTATGCTATTTTTTGAATAATAGGAAAAGTCTAAATTCATACTGTAATAAATTATGAATATCATTAATAAAAGTTTCATTTCTAAATTGATGATGCAAAGATTCATTCGGGTATATTGTGAAACATTATTATTCTTTTTAATTTACGAAACATGACTGCAGGTATGGAATGCTAAACACAGCAACATACAAAAATATTTTAAGGGGCTTCTTAATTGGAAATTTCATAATCGGATTCTATGATTTAAATTTGTACGAATTTAAATAGATGTTGCAAACTTTCTACATAGCATAAAACTTAGACTACACAAATGTTTGACGACTAGACAAGTTTTCCATAACTCAGTGCAGTGCCTCACAGATAAATGGATAAAAATCTAATCTTAACGAAAACATAATGAAAAAGAAAAAATAAATTCTAGAAAATATTTGAACTTGAAAAAGTCATTCAAACATTTTCGAAAGACCACGAAATAATTTTCTTTTATTTTCCCCCATTAGCTTAATTTCAGTTGCCCTTCTTCTGCAACGAGTGCAGAACGATTAAACGCACTTACAATATTAAGCACTGAGAAACACATTGCTAAATACTGTGCTTTTGGTAAATAATATTAATGATAAGGCAAAACAGTAGTATAAAGCTTCTCTAAATCCCAAAGTATGCTCATGTTTGTAAAATTTACACAACGACTGAATCTTCATTTTAGAAAAAAATTATGCTACTAATTAGTTATGGTAATACTAATAAGTTCTTCTGGTAATTGTAAGTAAATGGGTAAAGTTTCATATCAGTGCAATAGTATCAATGACACAAAACCAGTATTTTAGGAAGTCATCACTAACGGAAATAATTGCTTCGAGGCATCGTATCAAAGAGACTTTTGATGTGTCCTTGTGATACTCCCTACGAGACTGCTTTGTCCGATCACATTTGATTGCTATTGATTGCTGGAAGAATGTTGGACCAGTTGGCCAAGAATTATCTACTGCTCTGCGAAGCAGACTTGGACGTTCTGAGAAACGTGTAGTCAAGTATTTTGTCGTTGGATAAAGAACAAGGAGTGCGCCGAATTAAAGGTATGACCTCAACATCTACAATTTCATTTGCAGCGATTACTGTAACAACGTCCGAAATTCATAGCTACCGAGATTTCCTATCATAACTATAGCAGAATGATGCTCTAAATTGCGTGTTGATGAGTATTACAATACCATGTAGCCGTGATGGTAAAAAAAAACTTTATAAACTAAAAATTTAAACTGTCATTGTCTAGGTTAAAACGGATTTCATCAGAGAACTTGATCCTGTTGCCATTCTGCACGCCGTTTTACGTATTCATTTTGCAAGAGATATTTATGGGCCTACATTTTTAATCATTTGTACTTCAGACCATGCTTGGTATTCCCCCGTAAATTTCATTCTATTCTACTGATTCTTTCATTCGACTGCAGTTTTCATAAACTGGCTTTAAAGAAACGAGACTCAGTTTTCCGAAAACTCAACCTTAACAATTGGATGAACTGGGAAAAGGGGCGGAGAAACATTTTACTACTAACTCTAACTAGTGTTCTTTGATATTTGAAAATCAAAATGTATCAGATTAATAGCGAAGAAAAATGAAGATAAGAGTTTATATAATTAGCTAGAATATGGTGAAAAATTCAGATAGGATGTTTATATAATTAGGTAGAATATAGAGAAAAATTCAGATAGGATGTTTATACAAGAAGGTAGAATTTAGAGAAAACTTCAAATACGATGTTTATATAATTAGCTAAAATATAGTAAAAAAGAAACTGAACATTAGTTGTTGTGCGGGAGATTTTTATCTAAAACATAACATTAGTTTTATGATTCTATATTCATTCTACATCCAAAAGGGAAAGATTTTGTATATAGAATTTTGGATGTAGATGAAAAAAAGAAAAGGGGGAACAGAAAACCACCTCTATAAAACTTTCCACCTGCAGCGTGTACAACTTCTACTACTTTAAGGAAAATAAGGCTTTAAAAGTGCAAAGCATTTAGATGGTACCGAAATAATTAAAATGTGTGAGTCCTCTCTCGAAGAGTAAAGAATGGTTCCCCGAGAGGCATCTGAGCATGGACAAAAACTCGATCCATTTGCAAAAAAATGAGTAATCAATTTTACAAAAATGCGTCAGTTTTTGTCATATTTTGGTAAGATTTTACAATAGTCCCTCGCTTATTAAATGTTACTTGGCTTATAAGCAACTAGAAAACACAATAAACTGTCATATTGTTTCCAGTAATAATAAAGAATCTGAGTGCTTACGTGAGAGGGGAATCTTAGAAACATCCAAATTAGGAATCCGAATTTACTGTCACGCTTTCAGCAAAAGCTGTGGGTGGAATGTAACCAATTTGAAAACCTCAACATCACTGTGAATGTTCAAGGTTACGTACAACAGCGCCTGTGCTTGTACACAATACTCCGGATTTGGATGAAAACCATTTGTTATCATTTTAATTTAATTTTAAATAATGTCTTGAATGTATGTACTAAGTGATTTTCCCTCGTAAAAATAAGGAATATTTTTATTTATTACAACGTAATGCGTATTTTTGTAACTATAAGTTTTACTTTGCTGGGACAAATACTAGATTTTATTTTTCTTAACTTTTCCACCCACATTTTGAGATGGCTTTCATAAAATTCTGTGCGTTATTTTATTTAAAAAAAAATCTGTAACTTGTCCCTTATTGTAAAACACCCTTGCAATAACTACGAGCTTTATCACGCATGCATCCATACGTAATAAAGTCCGTAGTTATTTCTCCCTTAAACCCTATATAAAAAAACTGATTACCAACGAACCTCCAAATACATTTTTACATGAATTTCATTAGTTTAACGTCAATATCTTCTGCCACGTCCTTACATATAGAATTTTAGCGACGATGACAATCAAATGAATTTTTGATCATATAAAAATGCAGATTTAAAATTGGTCTGAATAAAAAGGTAAAGCGAGCGATCTCCAAAGGGACACTGTGTAATGCCAGTTGCGACAGCATTGCCTTGGAAGGAAAGTAATGCAAAAGATAGATTAAGCAAGTACATTAAAATATAAATTTAGGAATTTTATGTAGCAAAGATTAGGATGATTTATTCAAAGCAAGAGTGAAACAATTTCTGAACAGTAATCCTTATAATTTTAGTTGTAAGGGAATATTCTTATCTTTTCACTTTCGTTTAAGGTGCGTTGAATGCATTATTAAAGAGGCTTACGAATTGAGAAGCACTTTTCACTAGTGATAAATGCGAGCTAGAAAGAAAACGAAAGTAGAACTAAAAGCTACTCTTTATGTAAGAAACCCTAACCCAGTATAGTTTCTAATGAATAACGTTGCCAAGTTTTCGTTTTTTTCCCTTCGATACGATATCCCTCTTTTTATGTACATATTTTATTCCTTATTACAGCTAGAAAATTTAATATATTATTTTACCCTGCTTGAAGAAAATTTCAGTTTTGCTTAAAAACGCATTGTCGAAAAATTCCGCGTAAATCCATCAGCGGTCGAGGGGTAAAGTCGCTTAACACTGGTAGTTCGGTCTGGAGTTCGAATCCCTGCGAAACGGGCTGGCTGCATGGCTGTTTTCGCGGTTTTCCTCATGTGTAACGTGTATACGAGCCAGTTTTCCTTAGTTTCCGAGCCAGTCCTCCACGAAGACATCCCTTCCCTCAGGCAGATAGCTCTCGAGGCTTTGCCATAATTAAAATAAACCAAACCGACGTTCGAATCCCGCGAACGGGCTGGATTCATGGGCATTTTCCTGGTTTCCGCATGTGTAACGTGTACACCAACCAGTTTCCCTTAGAAAGTCCTCCTCAAAAACATCCCTCCCTTTAGGCAGATAGCCCTCGAATGCTTTGCCATAATCAAATAAACTAAACCAAACCAAACCAAACCAAAATTCGACGCATATCGGCAGTCTGCGAGAAAAGTGAATTATTGCCACTGGTGCAACCGTTTCACACTAGATCTTTGCGTATTTTAAGGGGGAAGGAGATGAAAGGCACAATGAACCTGTCTTACACTGAAGAGTAAAACTACTGAAAAACACATGTTTTCATATTACAGTTTGCTAAAAACTCAAGAATCCATAGATGCACTAACATGCCGAAACTCATTTTCCAAATCCCTTACAGTGGTACCTCATTATATGTCATTAATTCGTTTCAGATCCTTCGATTTATGCTACACTGGACGCATAAAAAACAAACTTTTCCCATAAAAACACAACTTATTGTAACACAACTTGATACTGAAATGCAGTTGTAGTGAGTGAAATGTATACTACACATAAATGTAAATTTAACACTTTTTATTCCTCTCTTTTCTGTCATCTTCCTGCTCGGACCTAGTTGAGGATCACTAGATCTGACTTTTACTAAAAATCTGCTCTAACGACTTTGCCTTCTCCGTAGAATGTTTCGGAAATGTGACATTTTTCGGGTTTGGTCATCCAAACAATGACATTACCAGTTATTTGTTAATGAAGCCAAATTTGTCTGAGTAGCGATTTTGCATCAAAGGCTGCCGTTCATTACTACCATGCATTTGTGCAAAATTGGTCGTAGCATTGTCTGCAAACAGGTACAGAAAGGTAGAAAGTACATTGTGACTCGTGGAACTCGAGTAGTCTTCCAAACAAATACCGCGTATCAAACAAAACGTTTCACATCCGAATAGGTCAATATAACAAACTGGGCTTATATTAAAGCCGACGTATACGGAGGTATTACCGTAACTTTCTTTTTAATTCATATTAAATTTTTTTTTCTTCTTTTTTCTTAAAATAATCCACTGATTCTGAGTCCAGTCTTGAACTTCATGGCCCCGGACACATTTTACTATGACGTTCTCTTTTCCTGATTTTTCAGATGAATAACTTTTGCGGTAAGTGATTGAATCTGATTTACAGGTATATTAATTTGCAGTACTACAACGGTTATGTAACTCGAAAGCCATTTTTGAGTTTTTGAAATATAAAAATTATGTAAGGAAGAAAATAAGTAGAAAAGAAAACAATCTTCAACATCAATGCAAAGTTATCCAAGCCATCTTAAATTGCTGTGATAAAAAAAGGTCTGATATCAATCCATTTTAATTGCGCTAAATTCGATGAAAACCTGCGGGATAGCTTTCCAACTGGCAAGTTTTTATGGCATATGCTCCATTACACGGCAATATGGTTCAAAAAATTTTCTACAAAACAATATATACACCAACGTTGTCTGTCAACCATGATTTATTAAATATGTTATAATTAACCTGAAAGATATATTTATGTTTCGAAAACATTAACCACCGTTAAAATGGATTGATAGTGTTTAACATAGAGACGAGCCGATTCCCTTTACAAAGACCTCCACAAAAGTATTCTCCCCCTTGGGCGAGTAACATTCATGTGTTTTGCCGTAATAAAAGCAAACCAATGGGCTGATGACAAAAGTATGTTTTCTCCTTTGAAGTGACATGTTGATGTATATATTTAAGTCGTTTGGCATATATTGTCCTATAGCGGAAAAGACCCATTGTATGTGCTATGAGAATATTTATTTAATATTTTATCAAGTACTATCAGACATAACTGGCAGCTTTTACCTATTATGCCTTGAATGTGTAAGACTCAAGCAGTGGCTCTAATACATTTAAACTTTGATGTTTTATATTGGTGCCTTATTGAGAGTCAGCATCGTGTACTTTTCTTGCATAGAATGAAAATTTATATGCTTGCTGATAAGATTTTTTATTATTTTTGTTAACAGTTGAGCTTTTTGTTTCCTTATATTTTCTTCTTCATTTGTCTAGCTTATTACGAAAAATACGTAAATCTGTTACTCAGTATAAAAGGACTTAAAAAGAGCTGAGAGGGCAAATGATGCGTCCGCAGTGAAATTAAGTGTGACTTTAGAACTTATGAGCAATCCTTGCCGATGTCATTTGTCTCCCAGTTTGTAGCTGTTGTTGGTTTATTTAAAAGGATTTAAGTTCCTGTGGATTAAAAGATTTGGAATCGGTTCACTTTTCGATACGATGGGGAATTCTACGAAAGCCAGATAGGAAGTTCGCTAGATCAGTTAGATTTCATATGATATTGTAAATACTTACTCCTAACCATCCCTTGTTTATAAGATTGCAAGTGGAAGTTTATATGTTAATGCAATGAAACTCAAGCTGCACTGTAATAAATTTAAGCTTTTGCTGCTTTACATTTTTGTGTTTATTTAAAGTTTTGATTTAAGTGGCTTAGTTGTGTGATTCGGTAACATGCTAAAAGACATATGGAAGAATTTGTTAGTGAAACACTGTATTTATAATCTATGAGTATATGCGTATAGTGTATATGCAAAATTCCTTTAGGGTTGGTGGTTGTTTCTTGCAGTGCTAATAAGAAACGCTAGGTTTTTCTTTACTGTTTTATATTGTCACCTGTAGTGTATATTGTGTAGCTATGCTTTGTTATTGTGTAGCTATGCTTTGCTAAATTCTAACAATTTACGCCAGTGGATAATATCTACTTCTTTTACAATACCTTTATTAGGGTTCAAAGCTTACATCTGCTCCTAGCAAATTATAATACCAATTTAATTTCAAACAAAAATCTTTCGAAAAGTGCTCATAAATGAACTACCGAACTTTTTGTAACAAAGGTCAGTTTATTTTAGTTCGTAAAATAATATGAAAGGGAAATGCCAAAAGTAAACTAGTTATATTCTTACATTTTCATAAGGTTGAATATATTGAATAATCGAAACCCATAGCAAAGCAGAAAATATGTCATGCGAGATAGCAAGTCAACATGGACATTTGGGTTTGGTTTATTTGATTATGGCAAAGCATAAGAGGGCTATCTGCCTAAGGGAGTCTTGATGGAGGACTTTCTGAGGAAAACTGTTTTGTATACACGTTACACATTGAGAAATTTACGAAAACGTCCATGGAAGCCAGCCCGTTTGCGGGATTTGAACCTCGGTCCGAAATACCAGTATTCAGCGACCGAGCGGTAGCTCGGCTGCTGGTCGGCCTGTCGACATTTTGATTTTATGGTTAAAAGTGAATTAAAACCGGATTCCCCCCCTGCAAGATATTACAGTAAATGGTTTAGACGTTTCACTTTTCTGTTTCTACCTGGAGTCAAATTTTGGCGGAAGAGCTGGTTGCAGGGGCGTTTTCGTGTTGTTTTTTTCTCTTATGAACAAGGGACCCTTAGAAAGCCCTGCACGAAGATATAAATTATTTAGGTAGATAAATTTCGTATATTTTGCCATAAATAAAATCAACCAAAGAACTAGCTTATTGCTTCGTTCTCCTTTCGAGAATGCCCACAAGCGGCTGGTAAGACGGCTGAATGGTGTGTTCGACCTGGCCCATTCCGACGAATGAACTTATTTTGTGGAAATTTTCGTGATTTTCCTAGTGTGAAAGAGGAATGCGAGCTAGTTTCTATTAAAATAGTCTTCAGTGGAACGTAACCTTTGTCATAACCCAAGTACTCATTTTGAGTATGGTTTTCTCAGAAAAGTACTAGAATTTAAGAAGTGTTGCTAGAATACGCTACGCTTTCACAAAAATCTTTTACATTTTCCTTCCTTCACAGATACGCTGGAAGTTTATGGCATCATGGTATCATGTTAATTGGTATCATGTTGCCTGATATAGAGAAGTCAATAGTATGTCCGTATTCTCTGATAATATGATAGAACCGTAATCGTGAGAAATAACGGATGATTAAGCGATTTTTGTCTAACAGTGGCTTCAAACTGAGAACCTCAATCGCGCCAAGTCTGTGCACGGCAATGCGGGCAGTAAGACAAAAAAAATGCCCTTTTTTATACTGGATGGTACATTTAAAAAGTAAGTAAATACATAAAATCTTGTCTAGTACTGTAGTTCCTTAAACAAATAGAAGGGACATAAGGGAATCCTGGAAGTAGATCGATAGCCATCGTTTATTTTCCGACACCTGACATCTTTTCCCTCAAATAATCAACTTCCGAATGCCTGGATGCATACTAATCTCACTAGAGATTTTTAGGACAGAGGTTAGATGTCTGTTAAAGTGGATATCGCTGGGGATTTGTTCCTTTTCATAAGTAAGAAAAGTTGTTACCACTGATACGCACTACCGAACATGAATATGACGTACGATGCAGACTTGTGGTGTTCTGGGAGCCACACAGGCCAGTATTTGTAAAATTCTGAGATACGCTGTTCGTTAATTTTTTCTTTTAAAGTGCAGGTGCAGTGAATATCTGTTAATTCCATCTGTCAATGGGCTGGCACATTCTCGATACCTAAACATTTTGGGTACTTTCCTATTATCCCGTCGACTGTGAAACTGTAGCCAAACAGTGTAATTTAGAGCCGTTAGTTATAAGCTATGTAACATGTGACGTAACACACTGATAAGGTCTAAACTTTTGTTTGTTTCTATAAACAAAGACATAAATTAATTTTTATTGCTTTCCCCCCCCTGCATTCTCAAAAAATGATTGAAACTTGGGACCTGTCTTCTACAGAACAGTAAGCAGCGGATTATTTTGAAAGGTGTGGGATGCTTTTATAACGTAAAACCGTAGCATCCTGTCCTAAACTAGCAAAGCAAGAATTACAACGACAGAGAAATTCTACCTTGGTTAAATCTCTAAGTGATTTTTGACGGGCCTTTTAACAGTTAGGATTTCGTTGCGTATTTTTGTTGTTGTTATTGTTTTTTTCGCGTTCGCGCCGGTTGATTGGCTAGACATACATTTTGAGACGACATTTAAATATTCATTGCGCTAAGTATGGGAAATAAATTTGTCACAACTTATAAAATTAAAAAGCATAAGCTCAGAAAAATTACAGGCTTAGATTACTATTTAACTATCTGGTTTTATTTCAAAACATTCCCTCTTGGTTAAGTAAATTACAATAATTACTCTAGAAATACTACACATTAATAGTTATGATTAATAGAGTATTAAGACTGTCTGATAAACAATAAATTCGTGTTGACAAGCCTTTCTTTTTCACATCTTACACCTAGAGATAACAAAAAAATTCAAATACCTATACGGTCGTACCTTCTCCAGAAATAACAAAAAGTTACCGAGTAACAGTTTTCAATAGCTATATAATTAACCTAAAGCAAATAAAATTTTCTTATTTCATGTAAACACAAACATTATCCCAGTCTCCCGGGAACAATATGGCGAAACACTCAAATCCTCATCCGAAGCAGGCGAAGTAAGATAATCTATTAACCTTTATCTCCCACCTTTACATAGAAATTTATATCCAGGTTAATGAATGAAATGCGGGTGAATTTTATACACACTGGTTTTGGATACAGCTTATAACAAATGCAAAATACACAATTAGCACATATTAATGCAAGTAAAGAGTTTAATCATGGTTAGAAAATAAAACCAGGGGCGGGTAAGCTACCTCGCACATTTTTTGTCATTTAATTATTATTCTTACTTTTTTTTATTGTTTGTTTGTTTTTGCTTTAACACGAAAGGGAAAATTGATTCTCGTATAAATGTATATCCATTTAGAAACTAATAAGAGTCCGTAATGGTCAATCCTACAAAAGAAAGAAAGGACAAAAGTAAAGTAAACTTGTCCATAATTTCGGCCAAGCATTAAAGTCCTCCAAGACTGGACCAGGAACCTTAATTACTTCCAGCATGAAGAACATCAATTCCAGGAAATCTTCCAGTGGCGTCGAAGAATTATTTAACGTTCCGGAATAATGCCGATAGTCCGACCAGCCATAACATGTAGGACAGTCCACTCACTTTGTATCTTCCACTCTCAATTCATCTCCCGATTCTTGACTCACCGCAGTCAGCTTTGTAAGGAAATTTATGGAAGTTTATCTACTTTGAAAATTCGCAATTTTGCCAATCTCAACGATGTTAGCAAAAGTGTTACCTTATTTCGACGTAGGAACCAAGAAAAACGCACTATTAGCTACCCGAAGCATATCCCCCAAAAAAGAGTTACGTCCCGAGAGGGACGCTCATAGCTAGAAAACAGCCGAGAAAAAGTGATTTTTCCACTGAAAGATTGCTGCCGGGAAGCATTCAGTTCCTACAAGTACCAAGTCCAAAACCAAAATCCTTTCTTCAAAGTTTTCGTCGAAGCGAAAAAAAGGCTTGAATTGCCAAAATCCCGAAATTTCTCTCCCTTCTTTCACACAGCAATTTACGCTTTTCGCCTATATACCTGTCCGAGCACAACTCGCCCCCATGCCAATTGAAAGCCAAAACGGAATTCAACCACGCCCAAACCCGTGACCTTTGAGAGTATCCTTTCCAACAACCCCCCCCCCCCGACTTTCATCAAGGGTAAGCGCGTACACTTCCCCGAAGGAAAGGTCAAAAGCATTAGTAAGTGATTATAGAAAGAAAGAGATGGAAGAAGGATAAAGCGAAAAAAAATGGCGCGACGAAAGTAGTTTAAGCACCCCTGGTCTTCTACATTTTACAAAATATTTCCATGGTTTATTCTCTCTCTCTCTTTTCCTTTTTTTTCAAGTAAGAATGAACAATAATGACTCTGAAGCACTAGTTCCGAAGCCAGTACACAGGAAAATTAAAAAAAAAAAAATTGGTGAAATGAATCCCCCATTAAATAAAATAACTAAATGAAAGAAATTTACACTAGAATGAAACCTAATCTCCGAATAATTACAATCAAATAGCCTAATTCTTTAATCAATATACCCTCGAATTTCACTGCACAACAATCCTATGATAAAAAAAAAATATGTGTATTAATAAACAACATACGGTCAGCAGAATATGTCCGACAAACCACTAATGGACTGGAAAAATTACCACTAGGAAGTTTACATTCATAACGTTTTAAACCCAACTTCCTGTAAAATGAGAACACCTAACAAAACAGTAAAAATCTAGGAAGGCCTTTTGACGATGCGCAAAAACGAAGCAGGCCGAATACTAATTCTTTGTTAAATAAAGGCCAGTCAGTTCCTTGGGAATATAGTAGAAACTATTGGCACAAATTTAACCCCATGTTATACAACTTTCATGGTTCAATATTTGCCATCCTCCACGACAGACACGATAATATGTAAGTACCTATTTTTGTAAACAGACCGCCTCGACAGTCCTTTTTAGCACCTGCGTTTTTTTTATATATGCCTGGATATTTGGTAGAATTCCAAATTTTCTTAATATTATGTTCGTATATAGATTTATTTTCTTGAAGTGATTCGAAGGAAAATGAGTCAAGGACCGCATATGGCCCACGAGTTTGACATGCCTGGTTTAAAAGTTTAGTTTGACATGCCTGGCGTTTGTGATCCCTTTACTTCACCATGTTACAGACCGAACACGTTCGAAGCGAGTTTTTATAACTTATAAATAATTTCTTTCCTTAATTTTTAAAAATATTTTTGAACCACGTAAAATGGCTAGTAACTGAAACCACGGGCTCTGAATCAGTGAGCAGAGAACTACGATTGCTTAGTTAAAAACAACTTCTTCAAAGTGCTTCTATCGCAATAAGTTGTAATACTTTATTTTGGATGCGTTTTTTGACTAGACAACAGGTACCAAGTTCTGCTATTTAGGAATGCATAGAAATTAAAGAAAGTTTCTGAAAGAATACACTAGGTTACAACCTGCTTTTTATTCGTAGCTTCCTAAACGACTTAACTATGCTTCCTGAAAATAAGTATAATATTATTGTGTAGCCCAAAAACATGAAGTGTATCATAGGCTAACAGTTAGAGTGAATAAACACTTGAAAAACAAATAATTCTTTTGAAAGACATTCAAAAATTAAATTTAAATTATGCCTAACTTAAATTTAAAATAAAAACATAATTATCACACGAGACTTATATTAAATAAATTCTTTTTTAATGCGTTAATTCTAATGTACTCTGTTGAAACAACAAAGGCTAAAATATGTATACTATAAATATATGATCCATTTCCTTACAAAAGTCGTAATTTTTGCCAAGACATTTAAGTGAAAATTTCCCTTGTTTTACTCGAGTAAATGATATCTTTTGCTATTGGCAGACATACATCGGTTTAGCAGTTTAATTTTATAAAATGTTTTATTTAGTATAAAAATGTTGATATAAGACGGGTATTAAGTATAAAGTTGTGAAAACTGCCCAGTCGTGGTAGCTGAGTGGAAACGGCAGGAACAGACGTTGATAAAACTAAGTTCTGCAAATTTCCATCTTTATTTTTACGCATATCAAATCATCCTTTTGCAGACAAGATAGTATTTAAGCGTAGTTGAGTACAATAATTTCTATATACATGGGTTTTAAAGTACGACGTCATCTTAGATGAGTAAGCATAGCAGCAAAGCATCTGGCAAAGAGGAAAACTTAAGTGACGCAGTAATTCAAAGGAAGAAGGGAGGGAGTCAAAAAGTTTCAGTTAACAGTCATCTTGATTGGACAAGAGGTATCTGCATTAAGCCTTACGCCTTACATGAAAAGATCTCGAATTTGGGAGAAGAGATGAATTTCGGGGGAGAACAAGAATAGTCGATTTCAAGGTTGTCAATTATTTACTAACATAGCCATCGCATTTATTATATATATTATATATATATATATAAATATTGCCCAGATTTTAATATTTTTAGTAGAGACATAATGTATTATTCTTTATTTATGTAGCTAAAGTTTAATGTATTTCCTGAATCTTTGATTGTTTTCCTGGACCTAATAAAAATTAACCCAAGGCAGTGTTACATCTGAAAATTGTTATGAATACTTCACTGAAAATTTCTTATATTTAAATTAAAATTAGACCTTTTGAACTAAATCCACAAATCGAATCAAAAATTAGTTGTTGATCTAATATTTGAATAAAGCTAATATTTTGATTCTAGAATTCAAAAAATATAATCAAGCAGTGATTATTTTTATTACTTAAACATTAATCAACTTAAATAAGAAACTTATAACAATTCCGTGTCCATTTATTAAAAAAGTAGTTACTGTTTGATTACATTAAGCTTAAACCTTTCTTTATACAATTCATATATTTTCTTTATACAACATTTCTCGTTGTAATTCGTCTTGTTTCGAGCTTGACCTATAAAACTTCAAGTGGGTAAGCAGAAACAGCAATCGGTGGTTTCGATGGCCCTGCAATAATACTCTTGTCAGCTGCTAAAAAGGGCCTGAGTTTGAGCGAAGCGAAATGTGCAGTCCAATGAAATATTCAATGAAAGTTGAGTGTTTTTTGAGTAGACGAAATTTGTTGCTCAGTTACTTAGTTACGTCGAGCCCCAAGCAGAATGTAAGAATGCGAAGGTGTTATTCTGGGACTCTGCTGCTTGAGCAGCACTTCCCAGAGCTATTGCAAAGTTCCTTACGGAGCCTTAGAATGAACGGTACTTGAAATGTATTCCTTGTAGGCTTTGGATGGTTAAAAGAAGAGAATAGGAGAAAGTCTAGTTAGGCAGCGAGGAAGATGAGTGTTCTCGACTGTGAGAGCGCAGTCAACTTCCAGGCGGCAATGTCTTGTCCAGGCAACACAAGAGAAAGGAATTATGCAGTATTTAAGAACCTACGTAAGGAAGCGTAACAAGCAGTTCGGCTATATGTAGGTGAAAGGTGTCTTGCAATTTTCTTTAAGATTTTACACGTTTCCAAAGCATCATTTTAATCGGAAAGAACGAGTTGAAAGCTTATCTAGTCATACTGCTAGTTTTAGGGCCTGACTGATGTTCCGACATTGTTGGAGACTTTTAAGGCCTTTAAAACCGTTATTTCGGCAGTGAGTTGAGCAATCAACTCTTTGGCTTCTGAGAGCTTTTCGAAAAGCATCTGCACCTTTATTTATAAAAAAGGAGTACTTTAAAGCTACAGAGGAAGTAGCTTCTTGTTTTTATACAAAGTAATATAGTGTACTTCAAAACAAATAACTATATAAGCACTTACACCCATATTCATATAATTTAAATTTCGGAATAGTAATATTAAAGCACACAGTGACTCACTATAATACAATATCTTTGTTTTCAGGTATTTTTATTATAGTCTAAAATAATATTTTGAGTATATAAGCTTTATCAAATTACAGACATAAGATATTTTGCAGTGTTTTTCCACTGTCTCGTTTCCTATCGCAAGAATTGAGGAAGGAAACGCACTCTGGCTGAAAGAGAGAGTGGGGGACGAACTAAAAGCAATGTCTGTTTTCTTTCTACTAGAGCAGTTTCTTTCGTCTGAGAGTTTTATATGAAATGCTGAAAAAAAAGCTTCAAGAGAAAGTAGTTTTATATTGCTTTAGAAGCGAAGGCATGCTTTTAAGAAGTAATATACGTACAACTATTGAGAAATCCAAAACCCCAAGTTCGTCTCTTTTTGATGCTTTTAATGCAGTTAGAAATGTGATTTTGAAAGGCAAACTATTCAGTGGGAACATTATTTTCAGAAGATGGCTTGATGTATTAGGTAATTTTTTATTACCTTCATGTAAAGCTTGCATATTTTCTAAAAAGGAACTACGGAAAGGAAAGGAATGCTCCTATGGTGCATACAGTAAAATTAAATTTATGTGACTACGCTAAAATTATGAATTCGGTTAAGAAGTTATTCGTATTATTATCGAGACCACGTCAAAATTATATAACTGGAAATTCTGAAGTAGCTTATAATCTTCAGGTTCTTGTATAAATATGAAGGAGGTTATTTATTCTTTCAAGACTACAGCATTCTTTCGAGAGGAAAGCAGACATAGCGTCTACAACTTTATATGCATTCCTTTCTTTTTATAAAGTGGCTTGAACAGAAATATAAATCAAATTCTTTACTTATATTATAAAATACTTGAAATATTATACTTAAAAATAAGGTGTATCATTAGATCAGTTTCATTATAGCCTCTAAGGATGCCCATCCTTAAAAATTACCTTTTCGGCCAGTTATCTCCTTCCACAACTCTGTCTGTGGCAAATTATCTTTTTTGCAGGACTCTCTCTTTGGATTTAAGATATAATACAAAATGTTCAAGTTTATTTAATTTTCCCACAGCTGGTGAGTTTAACTTAAAATAACAGAGCACAAAGTCTTCTTGACCCACCAAATTGCTGAAGTTTACAATATTAACTGGCTTACAATTCCAGTAAATCTAGGCAAAGCTACCAACTAACTCACAGACAAAGCTCAACCAATTGACAACATTTGCCAACTGTGTCGATGACAAGTGTTCCCATCTGTGCTGATCAGCGGCTTACTTTCCATTAGCAAGCAGCAGCGAGGATAACAAATAGATCTTTACCGTCAGTCATTCTAGTTACGATTCCTCTTTTCCTTTAACCTAGGCCAAAATTCGCATAACCCTCTAGGCTGAGCGAATATGTGACAAAACGAGGAATAAAGTAAAGAATCAACGTAAGCTTAAGTATTAGTCAAATTAAATGAAATGCCACAGCTTACACTGACGAGACAAAACAATATCACCATCCTCACATTTTTAATGAACTCGTCTGGATGAAGTTGATGGCACGCGATTAAGTGGGAATGGTACTTAACTGCTGATGGAGAAGGATCTGCTGAAATCATTCTTGCACTTAATTTTCCGTGAAGTGCTGCAATGACTCTTGCATTTAATTTTGTGTGTGATGAGAAAGGCTGCTGATCTAAGTGAATTTGATAGACGGTAGAATGTAATGGCCCGAAGACTCAAAACGTGTATCTCTGAAACTGCACGACTGGTAGGTTGTTTACGATCTAACCTTGTTAGTATTTATGAAAAGTGGATAAAAGGCAGTGAAACCAGCAGTAGCCGCCAAGGCGTCGGACGTCCACGTGTTATTAAGAAAAAGGACATCGGAGACTATCCTGCTTGTACAGCAAAATCGGCGTCAGGCAATGGCTCAGCTGACAGCCCAATACAATGCAGGTCCAAGTGCAAGTGTTTCGGAACACACAGTTCAGTGAACACTGTTGGATATAGGACTGTGCAACAGACGTCCCACTCGGGCGCCGCTGTTGACCAAGCGCCATTGTCATACGCCTAAAATGGGCCCAGGAACGTAGACACTGGATCATGGGTAAATGGAAGACAGTTGTCTGGTCGAACGAATCGCGATTTCTCATTAATCATATCGATTCGATGGTAGTGTCAGGGTACGCCGTTTTGCGAACAGTTGCTCCTCCTGCAGGTCATGCGCAGGCTAGTGGTGGCGGTATTATGCTTTAGGGGACATTCTCATGGGTGTCTTTAGGACCATTAGTTGTGGTAGAACAGGCCATGAAAGACTATCTGAACATTATTGCGGATCATTTGGGCCCTTACCTGGCTTCTGTATCCCCAACTGGAAATGGAATTCTCCAGCAGGACAATGCCCCATTTTACAAGGTTCCAATCATGTTGGAGTGGTTCGAGGAACATAAGGATCAATTCCAGTTAATGCCCCGGCCACCTAACTCACCGGATCTTAACCCGGTAGAGCATATTTGGGATATCATGGAGCGGCAGCTCAGAGCTCAAAAACTACAATGTGGGTGTTAAAAACAAGCCTTTAAAATTTCCCGCATAATTATCGCGTGTGAAAAGCGCACTGCAACTCAACGGTACTCCAAAATCGCGCTTAGAACGAGCGGCGGTTAAAAATGTATTCTACGTTAAGACAGACAAAATTTGAAATTGCTATTTTAATGTTATCTAAAATATAGTGTAGTGTTCGTCTACTTGCGGCGTCTTTATTAAGTTACTCTATTTTTTTAATGCTGGTTCAACATCGAAGGAAATACAGTCACCCCGGGAAGAAAAGGTTGTCTGAATTTTGATACTTCTATTAAAATTAAAAACATTTAAAAAGTTTAAAAAAATATTAAGTAATTTTTTAACAGTCGGATTATCTCGACTTTACGTGACCGCTGCTTAGACATTTGGTACAACCTGTCTCAAGTCATCTGGCAAGAACTTGTGGCTGCAGCTGTTTTGCAGGCCAAAAGTCGAGCAAAGCGTTATTGAGTAGTTGGTCATATTGGTTTGGCACTTCAGTGTAGCTGTGGACCACTTAAAATTCTCAATTTCTAATCATTATTAACAAATGCTCTTATTTAGCTCGATTTTGAGGGTATTCTTTGTGTATAGCATAAATACAATACGCTTTCCCTAGCAAATCCTTCACGAAGGCCCACCTTCATTTAAACAAATAGTTCTCGATTACTTTTCCATACCAATAAATCAACCATCAAATAAGCATAAAAAAATAAAGTCCTCCTTTTGCATATTTTACGTGGAAGCTGATAGAGAGAACGGAATGTATTCGGGATCAAAAGAAAAATTAAGAGTAAATGACATTATTCTTCGAGATGAAAGTGAGGAGAGAAAATATAGTATATTGGCTATATGAAATGTCTCAATATTGTCTGCGGATCTGAACTGTAATGGCTAATTCCTGGTAGATGAAAAGTACGCAAAATTTTTTCTAGCGACTCAAAAGGGCTGAGAAGAACAAAACAGCAGAAGTGAAATATTGTAATAGCTTAGAGATGTCAAAAATGCGTTAAAGCCGCTCTGACCCCAACTCTATCGGAAAGCTTCCGGCACTCAACGAGATAAGCGTAAAAACAAACATTGTTTCTACTCACACTAAAAAATCTCACAAACATTTTTTTAAAAAGGTAATATTTTAGTGATCTACTCAATTAAGAAACTCACTTGCAGGAGAAGACTCAGATTAACTGTTTTCAATTATTTTACAGTTGTTCAGTAAGTACTAGATAAAAACTATCTTCATCTGTTCTTCAAGACAGTGTTAAATAATAATTGTTGTTGTATTTTCGCTATGTTAGCCCACCAGTGTCCGAGCGGTAAAGTCGCTGAGTACTGGTAGTTTGGTCCAGGGTTCGAATCCCGGCGAACGAGCTGGCTGCGTAGACGTTTTTATGGTTTTCCCTATGTTCAAAGTGTGTACGAGCCAGTTTCCCTTAGAAAACCCCTTGAGTGCTTTGCCATAATTAAATATACTAAACCAAACCAAAACCTTTTCGCTATTTTAATCTATTTTCACTTGTTAAAAAAATCGATCGATATAGTCATCTGTCATTAGATCTAAAGAAAGAAACTTATTTTTGTAGAGTACGAATTTTTGAAGTGAAAAGGCCATTACGTATATTTCAAAAAGGGTAGTTGCACAGGAATACCAAACAGAACTTTTCGGCTCCACTGAGAGCTGGGTCAAGAATCAGACATGGCAGACGTTTGGCCTCAGATGAACAACTGCTAGAAGGAGCGCAAAATCAGATATGGAAAATCAAAATTTCGTTTTAAGAAAAGAAACTATATCTAATGTTATATTTTAAACTTAAAATTCCAAAAAAATATTTAAATAAATCAACCGAAAGTCGGAAGGATTAAGGAAATGTGAAAGAAAACCATTAAAAAACACTCACAATACTTTTTCCATTGGCAAGCCCAAACCGTCCATAGATGTTGGCCACTACTAAGGCCAGAAGGGGTGCTCACTTTATTATGGAGAAGAGCCTAATAAGTGGGCCACCTATTGCTCTCTATGAGAGGACGAATAAATACAGCCATGCCTTCCTCGGGATTCGAACCCGGTCCCTTGGGTATTGCAGTTGGCTTTTCTAACCATTATACCGTCTGGGCGGCTGTTTCAAAATGTATGCATACTGTTTTCTAATTTTAAAGTTTATTGCGGGAAATGAAGCACTGACGTTAATTACGTTTGTATTAATCAGCTGCATAAACTGAAATCGTTTGTTAAACAGGTGCCACTGGCATAAGTGATTCTGTACCGTCTCCCTTTAATCCGAAATGTAGCTCTTATTGCATTTTCACTGTTAGAAATCCAGTGAAAATTCAAGCTGGTTCATCGTGCGTTAATTATCGTGCAGTCTCAAAAACGAACAGCCCGAATATACTATATATACAACGGGAAAACTCAGAAAAAAGTGAAAAATATATCTTATAGCATCTTAATTTATGTTTTAAAAATAGTTCTGTGTATTTATGATTTATAATTTATTTTGTTATGTTAAAATCTAGTTTGTTTTGAAATTTTCAGATGAAAACATATCTTTGTATGGCACTGGCTTTTAAACAAGTGATTGATTGCAAATTTTGCTGCAGATTTTATGGCATTCTTGATAGAATAGGCAGCATTATTCAAGCAGTAAGGTAAAGATGAAGGAAAATATAATACATTGCATAACATTTATCTCTTACAACACATGTTCACATATATGTGATGCATTGTTGTATAATATACTTAAAAAAATCAATATGATTTCACAAGAAATAAAATTGCATAAATCTGGGGAAAAGTACTTTTCCTATATCGTATGAAAATAAACATTTAAATGGTCACATAAATGATTACAGAATTTTTAGTCCTCTAATATATGCTCTGTCAACAAATTTGAGCAAAATGCAAAATATTTTGGAAATTATTTACAGTTCAGATATTGACTCTTAACTCAGTAAAAGCAAATGCTGATTAACGTGATAAATGTGGACTAACATAATTTGATTCTCTAAAACATTTTTTTATATTTCATTGTGTTATTTTATTAATAAGCAAAAATATTTAAAATGTAAGTTTTTGCTTAGTAAATTAATATACTACCGAAAAAATGCTCCTCTTGTAAGCTGTATTTAATTAATTAGTTATTTTATGTTAATTGTTTCCATACTTTCCATTTTTTTCGGTCGACAATCACTAGAAGGCAAGTTAGATTAAATTTAGGTCATAAAACTAATATTTTGAAAGCATATATGGGCAACATTTATGAACAGTTTTACCCTATTATTGAACAAACTTAAGCCGTATGTCTCTGAATGCTGCCCATTGTAAGTTGGTGAGTGATTTGTTTCTTGTTAAAAGTTAGTGCTAGACAAACTGCAGTGGAGGCGAATCTGTAGATGTGGTTTTGATTTTATTCACTATAACTTGAATGGTACTCCGTGCGAATTAACCTCGTGAGAAACAATTGGTAATTTTTGTTAATTTGAAGTTTTACTGTATGGTTCAGCAATTGAAACAAATTAAACTTTAACTGATTTTTATCCCTAGACTTTTCAATTGAAGTTTCGGATGCGCCTTAATTAAATTTGCTGCAGCGCTAAGTCTGACAAGGAGAACCAGCCAACCCTGGACAATTCAGTATCTTTGAAAAAAATATTACAGGAAAATATTCATCTAGAAATATACAGTAAAAAATACAGTTGCTAAAGTGTTATAGATAAGCAAAAAGAAACATTTAAACTACAGTATTGTGTGCCGATGCAACGGTATTTTGCGATGCGTCAAGAATTTCGAAAGGTGATTTTCCGAGTCCCCAGTGGTCGAATCTGGAGACGAAAATACGAAATAATAAATGGATTTAGGACCTTGATTTGCGTACATTTTATTCATGGATTTATACATCATGTTTTAGCTTTGGCTAATAACACATTTATTTTCAGGCATTGACTGCCCATACTTTTACAGCAGTTCGTGCAAAAAGACATATGCTCTTTTTCTCAATATGAAAGAATTTATTAAGTCTAAAGAAAGCAAAGCAGAAATTTGAAATTTCAACACGAAGTCAAAATCCAGCGAAGTTCTGAAAATCTTTTGCGTGGGGATAGGTAATACGGCAGATTTGCGCTGCAAGCATTGTGTGTCTCATGTAATAATCAACACCCTGATTAGGAATTAAATGTATAGTTTAGGTGAGGTAAAATGAATACAACAATAAATATGTTTTACAAAATTACATATACCTAATTCAATGAAAATAAATTGAGAACTGTTAAAAAAACTGGACTTCGCGTACCATGCGAATCAGCTTCCCAAAAGTTGGCTTTCGCACAAATAATAAGCTAAGTAGACGTAGTTAGTTTGATGACTTAATTTCGAGGCGCAGATTACAACAAACGTGGTCAAACATTGAGGAAGCGACTTTGATAAAGCAGTGAAATTGTTTTCAGCAAAAGCGCATCTAATATAATAAACTAAATCGTACGTAAACTTTACATAATAATGAGTTAAAAACTGCAAGCTAATCTTCTCCTTTTAAACGTACGCTATGATAAAAAAAGTAGTTGTAAAATCAATTTAAACTGATTATTTAAAATATGCAAATTAATCTACATTTAGAACTTTAATTAAATGCGGCCGAATTTCTTAAAAGTTAACTATTGGCGATCAAAAATTTTATATTTTATTTTTTTCCTGGTTATTTATAAGTGCTTAGCAACTAATCTCGACTAAAATGGTTCTTTAGAAATATAAAGAATCAGTGGTAGCTTTTCAAAAATAATCTGGAGTTCAAGGTTCGCGGATCTTCAACGTGAGCAAGATAGTTTTAGCAGTGTAAGGAAGTCAGGTTAAATTAAATCTTTTACACTAAAAGTATGGAAAGTAATTTTAAGACTTGAATAGTAATTAGAAAGTAATTAAATCTTAAATTTTATAAATTATAAGTAAGTAATAAATCTTAAATTTAAATAATATTAATATAATATTAATATAAGTAATTAGAAAGTAATTAAATCTTAAATTTAAATAATTTCTACAATCAGTGTTAACGGTTAATTAGAGGTATATACACAGTCCAGTCACATTAATGTGACCATCTGTCAAAAGCCAGAATAACCACCTTTCGCAGAGCGGACTGCTGCGAGACGTGCAGGAAGAGAGTCATATAGGTCCCTGAAGGTGTTCTCTGGGATGTTGAGCCATGCCGACTCTAATGCCGTGGCCAGCTGCGCTAGATTACGCGGTTGAGGATCCATGGCGCGAACAACTCGATCGAGATGGTCCCACAGATGCTCGATTGGGTTTAAGTCAGGTGAGTTTGCTGGCCAGGGGAGGACGGTAAACTCATCCTGGTGCTCTTCGAACCACGCACGTACACTGGCAGCTGTATGGCACCTCGCATTGTCCTGCTGGAAGATGCCATCATCCTGAGGAAAAACAATGCGCATGTAGGGGTGAACATGGTCCGCAAGGACAGATGCGTACTTGTATTGATCCATTGTGCCTTCCACAATGATCAGTGAACCTAGAGAATGCCAGGAAAACATTCCCCAGACCATAATGCTCCCGCCTCCAGCTTGGACCGTTCCGGCAATGGTTGCAGGGTGGTTCCTTTCAGAGGTTTCACGCCTTATACGCCAACGTCCATCTGTCCGATGGAGCATAAAACGCGATTCATCCGAAAACGCAACCTGTCGCCACTCAGTGGACGTCCAGCTGCTGTACTGGCGTGCAAATTCTAGCCTTCGCCGTCGATGAACAGCAGTCAGCATAGGTGCACGAACCAGGCGTCTGCTTCGGAGGCCCAGACGCAGCAATGTTCGCTGAATAGTACTTTGGGAGACACTTTTGGTAGCCCCTTGGTTCATTTTGGTGGTCAGTTGCTCAACGGTAGCCCGTCTATCTGCCCGAACGCATCTCCGCAACCGTCGTTCGCCTCTGTCATCTATGGCCCGTGGTGCACCACATTTGCCACGTCGCTGATTTTGGACAGTCCCATTTTGCCATGCACGGTACACTTTTACCACGGCGGCACGCGAACAGTTCACAAACTCAGCCGTTTCGGAAATGCTTCCACCCTTGGCCCGAAAGCCAATGATCATGCCCTTTTGGAAGTCGGATAAATCGCTTCGTTTCTGCATTACGCCAACGATTGAAATGTTTTCCGAAGCCCTCACACACCCTTTATATACGCTCAACTGCACTGTGCTGCCACCTGCCTTCTGTGATTGGTTATTTAACTCTGACATGGAAAGTACGTGGTGGTCACATTAATGTGACTGGACTGTGTATTACATACATAAATTAATATGAATTAATCAGAAAACAAGCTCGTAAATTATTTGTTAGAATCCCTTGCAACTGTTGCCCAGACGGTATAGTGGTTAGGGGAGTATATTGCGCTACTGAAGAACTCGGATAAGACATGGGTCTTAGTAAATGTATAGTGTCCGTGCGGCATGGGGGCACTCTAAATATGCGGCGAGCCGAAAGCCCTCTCGTGTGGTTTGGTGGAAGGGGAGAGGGTTTCTTACCTAGACCCTCCGGGGTGCTCTCCCTTAAAATTGTGGTGGAAAATGGAAGTCCAATCTCTCTTTGGAGTAGGCTGTAGCAACCATTCTTCCATGTAATATAGACACGACAACAACAATCCTTTGCAACTTACATGCGTCTGGAGTTAACGTGTGAAGTATAATTTAAAGGATAATCCTTGCACTAAACTATCTTCTGAAGTTACACGTGGATAAAACCACGAAACCAAACGTTTAAGCAAATCTCTTTTTTTTCCTTTTGATTTATTTGATTACGGCAAAGCAAGCGAGGACTACTGCCTAAAAGGAGGGGAAGCCTTCGTGGACGATTTTCTAAGGGAAACTGGCTCGTAAAGACGTTACACACAGAAAAATGTCCATGCAGCCAGTCCGTTCGCTAGGATTCGGACCCCTGACTGAACTACCAGTGTTCAACGGCTTTACCATTCGGTCGCTGGTGGGCCCCAGATCATTCAGCTACTAGAAACAGAATCCGGTGAGAACTCCTGCTGTTTTGTAGCTATGGGAACTCGGTCACTATGGAAAGATTGAAAATCAGTAATTATTTCTTTAAATTTTAACATAATAGATTCTTCAGAACTAAATGTTTTAGATTTATAATCAGGAAAGTTCCATCTTAGATTCGTTACATTTAGAAAATGCTTAAGTTATTATGCTATGCTTCTTCTCTTATCTGCTTATCTACTCTAAATTCAAGGATGTGTTCCAAAACTTTTTCGTTTATACATTTGTTTAATTTTTTATGGGATTAATTGGTGTATGGTTAGCGATTTAAATGCGGCTACATGATTGAAATTCGAAACAGTGTTTCCCTCTAACTCGCCTTAAAAAAGAATCACTGATTCTAATAGTAAAAACACGAATATCCAATTAGGTTGTCTCCGTAGTTTACTCAATCTTCATTTATTTTAACGACTTGAAGATGTGATGCATTACAGTATTTAAAAGAGCCGTAAACGGCTCGTTAATGGCATTTCTAATGGCGTTTTGAGGAAATCGTTGCAAAATCCATTACGGAATTTCCCCATCTTAAATAAAGCAAAGCAAAACTTGATATTTGTACCAGTCTTAACATTGCTTGCTGAGTTGGTGTGTAGTATTTTGTAGAAACTCGTTTCTGTTAACCATTTCTTACTCGTACCTTTTTCAGCTCTGAAACTGCAAAAGACTTTCGATTATATTTTCTTTTTTAATGTTCTAAAGACCAAAGTATAACAGAAAGTCTTTTGCAGTTTATATAGAAATCTTCAATAGAATTTTAGGTTATTCGACCCAAATTCTTAACAAAATATTCTTCTAAATTGTTCGCTGATTGCATTAGCTTTGGAAAATGTGTTAGGTCGTTGTCCTAACTTCAGATTTATCTGAATGAACTACCCTAATAACTTTCTAACTGCTGCCTAGATTGATATTTTCTTTCATATTATTTGTCATTCCTATTTAACATACTTGTGGCGGTAGTGCTTAACTATCGTTCACTAAAAGCGTATTTTCCTAAAGTGCCAACATTAAATTTGCTTACTGATATTTTTGACAGATATGAAAATATATTAGTTTTGTTGTTATTATTATGTGAAATCTCTTAATCTCAGTTTTGAGAGAGTTTACGTTTTCTCCTAGCAAAGTAATATTTTTGGAACAAAACAGAATCGATAATCTATTAGTCTACAGACTTTTACCAACTAAACTTCCTCAAATCTTTCTTTTCTTGAAATGTGATGATACCTTCGAATTCTCGCCCTTTAATTAAAGATATATCATGCCACAACTAGAAAAAATATTTCCTAATTCTTTAGATTTTTGGTATTATTTGAATTCCAGTGCATCTTTCCTCGACGGTTGAACTTTACGTGGAACCTGTACAGGGCAGTTAATGATATAATGCCTCTCTCCTTAGTCTTAATTTCGATTAGGGTGTTGAGCTGAATGTTTTTGTGAAAAATCTGCAATTATGTCGACTCAGATATATTCCGCTGTAATTATAAGTATTGCTCGGAACATCAGCCAAACTGGTTAATATGAAATATATCAATTTCCGAGCAATTAACAATTTTATATATCTTCTGTCTAAGTTACCTTAGTTTCCTTTCAGATCCAAATGGATAAGTAAAATAATGGACTGTAGGGAATACTTTCGCTTGTTTTATGAGCAGCCAGAAAAGTTACGCATAAAAATATCCATTGGTTGATGATTCGTTTTTACTACTTACATTTATATACTTAGCCATTTCCTACTTCTTGTTTTACATCAATCATAATACATATTAAAAAAAACAGCTTTGATGGCGACGTAATAATTCTTTCAATGGTGGATAATGTAGATACAGGAAGATGCTGGCCTTATTTATTGTCGGCATTGCATTTTTTATTTAAACATAGCAAAATCGGCGCAAGATGTGCGCCCAATGTTTAGCAAGTTTTCACATTTTATGACGTATTTGTAATAAGGAAAAAGGCGACGGCAATCTAGCAGAACAGAGAAGAGGGAGTGGAATGCGCCAACATTTGGAAGGACTGATTCAGCTTCAGCTCTGCTTCAATTTGATTGACTAATTTAACTTCTTTTTTTGCAGATTTGAGTATTATGATTCATTGTAGAGTTATATAAGTGCTTGTGCCCTACATAAGAACCATAACAAATGGTTTAATTTTGAAATACTACAGTTTAGAGAGATATATTAGAAGCACTTTACTACTTTTCGAATGGAAAAAAGGAAATAAGCAAATTAAATGGCAAACTTAAGGGCTGTTTCAAACTGAAATGAGTGCTTGCTTATTTTTATCTTACATATATAAATGTGAAATAAAAAGTCATTAAATAACGTTAAAATATCAGAATGTCATCAATTGCATTGTTCACGTGCGAGCAATATTGCTAAGAAGTTTGGAAGAATGGTGCTACAGTTGGAGACAGAACGAAACGAAAGCCGATAGTTCTAGGCACTAAAGAGCTGAAAAGTAAAAAAAAAAACATTTGAAATTAGTGAGATTGCAAAAATATCATCCATAATAGAATTCTTGTGAACCGATAATAAACAGCTTGTAACAATCAGTGAAAGATTTAAATGTTTTCGGTTGGTAGTCGAAAGAAAAGTTCGGGGTTGTTGAATAAAGAGACTGGGGTATCGTTAAACTAGAAGTGTATTTGCTGAAAAAGTTCTTCCCTTTTGCAGATTTGAAACAAATTGTTGGAGAATGCTTCTTATAGTCCTCACGTATCTTCTTGAAATGATAATACTCTCAACAGGTGGACTTTTATTAACAATAAATTCTTAGCTTCATATTTAAAATATAATGCTAAGTTCAGCGAATAATTCCGAATATCTTGATCGGTAGCTTTTCATACGAATGCTTTTAACAGTGTTTAATATCAAAATTATGTACGCTCTAATAATTATAAAACTATAAATTTTCTCAGATTTATGGATGAACTGAAATGTAATAAGTTCAACAAAAAAGATGCATAAATGAAGTTTTAAACATGAAGGAGTGAAAATATAATTTACATGTCAAGGAAACAAAAGGATAGAGCAAAATCTTAAATGCTGTGTCAAAAGGAAAGAAAATTCTCTATAAAAAGCAGCTACGTAAAGCCTTCTATTTTGTATCATACCTTTCACTGTTTAAAAGTACTTAAATTATTTAATGCATAACTATGAAAGATAGAGAGAAAAGTTTAAAGATTTGATAGGATAAGAGAAGAAGTGTCTAAAGTTTAACTTAATCCTATTACCTGAAAGCTAAACGACGCTCAGACTTAGGAACTTAGGAAATATATATATTTATTATTTTACTTTAGCCCTAATCATTTTTCTCTATTTCTTTTCTACTCAACGTCTTTCGCTTTAGGTTTCACATATTCAGTTTCAAGTATATTAACTATCTTTCACCCTTTGAATTTACTTTTTGCATCTTGAAATTTTTTATGTAAATTCCAAAATGTTTTGATTACTGTAATTCTTTTTTCAATCTAGAAACCTGTAGGTAATTAATTGCCGCATTTAGTTTCTGTTTCTGTATTCAATTCTCTTATTATTCAGCCTCTCTTTGTATTTTCTAAATCCGTATAATAAATTCACTTTCTTATAATAGCGGCAGCTTAGATTTTCTAGATGGCTGATTTTTAAAATTTATCCAGATTTTATTATAAATTGGTAATAGTAAAAGTTTTCGAAGAATTAATTCGAAATCTTCGATGTCCTATTAAACTTAAAATATATGCGACCCGTCTCAGTTTTGCAAATATTTTTTTCTTTCCTTTTTTCCAATGGCGGGCCCTCAGCCGACTTCGGCTTGCCACTACTAAGGCCAGAAGTGGTGACCACTTTATTATGAAGGCACCTAATATGTGGGACAAGCGCCTGGCCCCAGCCACCATCTCAAGCTCTTATTGGACACGACCTGTGATGTCATAGTGACGAAATGAATTCCCCGCGGCATTTTTGCGCGTCAAAAGCTTGAGCCTCAGCTCCACAAATTTACATTTATACATAAGCAAGACCAAAGCAGTATAAGTTCACTTAACGTAAATGAAACAGATAATGAAATCTCTTCAACCTGACGCCATAAACGGCAACCAATAAGAACAGGGGTGGTGGCTGGGGCCAGGCGCTTGTATATGTGGGCCACCTTTGCCTCCTATGAAAGGACGGATAATTACAGCCATGCCTTCTCCTGGATTCCAACCCAGTCCCTTTGGTATCGTAGTCGGCTCCCCTAACCACTATACCGTCTGGGCGGCAGTCTTGTAAATATGTAGATTAAAATTTTAATAACTTAAATTAATAAGCTGTCTGCTCGAAATTATTTTCGTGCGTTGTATAAACACGAGTATTTAGCCATCGAAAGTATATAAACCTGCTAGGTTGCAGTTCCTCCAAGACAGATCATCTTCGAGGTCTTTGCCGTATACTTGAAATAACGATTTCCTCCATGTACGTCAAACAAAATTGATTATTAAAAATAAAATGTTTCTTTCTTCAGAATTTGTATTAGTAGAGTAAAAATAGCTGACAACGTTTTAAAACCTTACAGCCAACATAAGTGTACTAAGGCTTCTAGTGTTACACTGAAATTGAATAAAAATTTAGATTAGTTTTCTCATTATGTATTTTTTAAGACCTTCTGAGCTAAAAGCTTCTTTCTAGATTCTTTTGAGATTGTACATTAAAAAAGGTATACGCACGTTAATCGTTACGGTTGTTTTAGTAATTATATCGTATTCAGACCTGAATTTGCAAGTGAGCATAAAAATATCAGTTTAACAGGTTATGGATTTACAAACCAGTACGAAAATGAATGTGGGTTTAATTTGGCAAAGAATTGCTGCGATCATGGATTGAAAGTGAGATGAGTTTATTTCTTCTGCTCTACCTGAAGTGAATGCCTGTTAATTTATGCATGAACTGCGTATGAGGACTGCTAGCGTATGGAGAAATGCCTGCCAACAGAATAATTTAAAGAAACTGACTTGCACTCACATTAAATGTGAGGAAAATCACAAAACATACACTCAGATGTTTCTTTCAATCACTCTAGTTCAACCAAAACATGAAATATTAGCCATTCAAGCACTTGTTAGCCAAACCAAAATCTTTCCCTCAAATTCTGAAGTAGGAGCGTATATAGGCTATATAGCAATGGTTATCAAAGTATAACACGTGTACCTGAAAGTTTCTTGCCGAATATCTTCCAAGAGATACGTTAACCTTCGACGGAAAATTAATAAAGTAACAAGAAAAGTAGTAAGCATTTTTATCCGACCGGGGAAATGGTTTTATGGTTTAAGTGCGTAGACCATGATATTTAATAAATAAAGGTAACACACAAAACGTTAAAAAAGCGCCTCTTTGGGCGGAATATAAAATCTGAAAGCTTTAAGATAATCTTTGATCTCTTTTTTTTCTTTTATTACCTGTTTTCACGCGGAAAAATTCCATTCTTATAAATTTTTATTTTTTTACATTCTTCTCTCTATCATATTTCTGTTGCATCCCAAACCACTATCAGTAAATAAATACAAAAAATGTAAAATGAAGTAGATATCAGTTTATTATTTTAGTATACTCTTTGTATAAACGAATGTTTATATTATCATAATTTTCATAATACGCTGCTGTTTAAATGAGTTTATCATCAAATCTCTTATTTATATAATTCATTTCCAAATTTTCGAAGGTTTAAAAATTTCTAAAAGCACGGTAAAGTTATTTCTCGCAGTTAATTTTAGTTCATTTTTAGACACCATCATAATATGAAATACAGCCAGTACTGAAATTCAGCCGAAATGCGGTTTTGGTACTTTTGAGCGAAATCGTAATTTAGAGCCGAAGGGTAGCAGAGAACAAAAATGTATACATGCAGCCAGGCCTTTATTTTTTATGAAATCAATTTGCAATATCAATGAGAAATTTTATTATTAATATAATATTTGATTGAAAGCTTTCGTGAATAGTACATAAATCCAGGAAAAATTTTTTAAAATCAAATTTTAGTGTATAAGGCAATCAAATAATATTTGCTGAAGCAGAATTTGATTTATAATCAATATTTTTGTATTTTTTAAACAATTTTTGTGAATGATTTAAAGTTTCCATCGTAATGCTTCTTGTTAATTTGCTTTCATTTACAGATATTATGTTTCCTGAAATATTTGAACAAATAGCCCGTTCAGTAATTTGAAATGCACTGAAAATTTAAATTAAAAATATTTACTTTTCTTTTATTTTTCGAACCATTTGCTGCTATATATCATTATTCACTTGTACTAGTATATTCATTCGCACTATGTACATGTACTATACTCATTTCACATTCTTGAGTTGTTTCATTTGATTTTTAATTAGTTTATTTATTTATCATTAATGTGATTTATAGTCATCTATCTTTATGTCTCATATTATTTATTTAATTACTGACTATTTATTATAATACTTACATATTATAATAAATATGTAAACGATTTATATATATTTATTTTTAACATGGAAAGATGAAAAAAATCATCATAAGCGATGCGCAGACAGGTATCACGACGTTTCACTCGATAGTCCGGACTCTTACCATCATACTAGCTCAAAACACTGAGCTGCCTTCTAAAAGACTTCAACAAGCAGGCCTATTTGCAAAACAACATACAATTAATAGACAATAATAATGTACTATATTATCAGAAATGAAAAGCATTCGCTATTTAAAGAAGCCATGAATAATTTGGAGCTAAAAGATGAATTTAACGAAATTATTAGCTTTGGAAATATCAAAGTATCTATGAATGGATTATGGACTTAATGACACGTAGCTTGAAAAGATCGTAATGGACCAAACCCATGTAAATAGAATCCATCTCTTTAAATTCAAAATAAAATTATGAAAAAATTAAAGTAATATTTGCGGGCGCCGCTAAGTTAGCCTACTTTTTTCAATATATATTTACAATCCATGGATTTTAAGAACCAGTTCAAAAATAAAAAACTTTGAACGTATTGTTTGGTGTACATTTTAATTTGAAATGATTGCAGAAAACACAATTTAATTACTGAAGTATTAAAATAAGTTCCCAACGCAATCTAAACGTCTGTCAGTCACTGAATCTCATGTTAAATCTCTTCAACGTGAATTAAAATACAAGATCTCTCAAAGCATTCTCAGTGGTTGGTGGCTCAGACAGCTTCTCAGGCTAGTGAGCATGATGATAAGTTACTAAATGAGTCATTTGAGATATCTTGAATATTTGACTATATAGATTTTTGACCTATACGCAGATATTAAAAATTGCTATACTGGGATAGAGTTGACCAAAAATATCATTACGTATAGACGGAACTTAAGACCAATATTTCTAAAGTGCAGTCTATTAACTTAAAAATTTACTCTACTCCAAAGTCAGACATAATAGCTTAGTTGAATATTTGCGGTTGTTAATAGAAACTGTAAAAACTTCAAACAATTTAATGAAACCGTTCTTTCAATAAATGCATTTTTACACAAAATGTGAAATCCTGAAAAGTAACGTACTTGAATTTTCTGAGGGAAAGGGAGGGGAAATTAATCTTCCGCCTAATAAAAATTTCTTTCTTTCTTCTTCTTTTTTAATTATTTAAATGTGAAATATACTCAATATTAATTCAAGAGCTAGAAGAGAGGGAAAACACTGTACTAGTGATCAGTCCTATTTGCTATTTCTTCAAAAAGAGTTACTAATGACATCAAGGAACGTTTCAAAAAAGAAACAAATTGGCACTCTTTTAAGTGGCATTGTGCTGCTAAGGATCTGTATAGCTAATAATAATTTAAAGGAGAAAACATTAGTTGAAATTTTAAAAAATATATAAAAAATACTCTGATGCTGAAGTGAACGAAATTCCATTTAACATAAAATCGTTAATTATATTAACGATTTACATTTCTGGCTACATTAATTCCCTTCCTACTGTGAAGCTGTATTTGTTCTGATAGAGGCTCTTAAATAGGTTCCAGAACAAACGCTATTAGATACTTCTCATGCTTTATAGACCAGTATTAAGCAGAGGGCAAAGAGCGTCAGTATTTGCAAAAATATTGCACGCTCTCTGCGTGACAAACATGATGTGATGATCGTACGAAGAATGTTGCTTCAGAGACGCAATTCTTACTTTGTTATCCCATAAAAAAGTCTATAGTGTCCAAGATATTTGCAAAAAAAGAACAAACAGTGTTATAGAAGACAATTAACTTCATAAAAACCGAAGCTGACAATTTCTGATTGTTTGCTGTCTTGCTAGAAATAGCATAAACATCATTTTTTCCACACCAAGGTAAGAAATGTTACTTTCTTATATGTTAACCGAGAAAAGAAGTTTAGCTTTTATTTCATAGTGGCAACACATTTATATATGAGCACTGGCTGTTCTGGTTATGTTTTTTAACTCGTATCCTAGAACGCCCAAATATCCTGGATACATTTGTGAGGGAATAAGTACATAGTAACCTTCATAGTTCTTGACGTAATAAAAACTTCAAAAAAGAATATACAGTTGGGCAACAAAATGACTGGTGGCTGGAAAATTGTTACTTGTGTTTATTAAGTTTGTCAGAAGCAAATCAAAGCTAGATTTGTGGCTGCATTACGAACGAGCTGGAATAGCATTACCTAGATCAGCTTGAAAATTATTATAGCTATTTTTTCTGAAAATTTGATCTATTTAGGCATTTTTACTTAAGAGAAGGACCACAGTTTATTATATTTTGTTTTATCAAAAGAAAATGAAGAATTTATACAATTGTTTCATGATAAAATCGTCAGATACAATTTCAGAATAAATTTTAAGATTTTTGTTACAGAAACTGGAATGAATTTCCTTTATTGATGACCACCTCATCCAGTTTATTATGCTTTTTCATTAATACTGGTACAGGATAATGCCTTATCTTATGCACTTTATACTCGCTGATACTCAATTTAAAAATGTCTCCGCTTGAAAACTTGAGCTGCATAAGCAGCTATCAGAAACTTATGCCGATTTGTCCTCCTCAGAACTTCAGGAACTCACCTTCCCCAAATCCGAATTAGTTTAAACATTTTGTGTGTAAGAAATTACAATCGAGAATGTTTTCCCTTATTTTTGAAGGAACTGTTCAAAATACTTTTGAAATTTTCTTCCGTTCTTGTAAAAATATTTTACTTTACGTTTATAATTTTATTTTAGGTTTAGTTGACAACGATACCAATAATTCTTAGTAACAGATAATATACGAGCAATAAAATGTGTTTTTAATAGCTTCATCCTATCTAAATTCTTTTATTATGAGTATTTTTTGCAATGTATTAAAGTTTTCGCAATAATTTGGCTGAAATTTGTCATATGGAAAAGAGGCACACTAACTGAGGAGGAAAAAGGACGCGACTCTGAGAAGGAAGAGTTTGCTTATTATGAATTGTATGGATACGCTTTGCATGTTTTTCCACAATTTATTTTAGATTTTCAGCTGGTGAGAGAAAAATGGAAATAGACGAGGTAAGACAAAGTCATTATCTTGCCTCATAGCATGAATGCATGTGTTAAATAGAACAGATTTTTTATATCAGGATCCATATGCTTCCTAGAAATTCGCGTAAGTAAGTTCACCGATTTTGCCAAATGGATTTTGTGATGTGAATGTGCACAGTGAATACAAATTAGACATTTTGGCGACGCCTTATGTATTAGTATTGATTTTAAGCATGAGATTTTTAATTTTCAACATAAAGGTTCTGAAACTAAGTGTTCTTTTCGCAGCGAAATTAAATTCAGTGAATGTGACTTGATGAAAAATAGATGACTATACTTTTCAGATTTATTTCAAAATACTTTGTATAAGAAGAAGGATATGTTTGATTGGCTTTGGAAGTAAATTTTCAGAACTGTGATATAAGGTATTTTCTCCTCCTTTTTCGCGTGCCTTTGGGATGCAACTGGAAGCACACTTGAAGCGTATTCGAGAGTTCCAGAGTTCGAAGCTCGGCTACGGCATTGCGGATTTTTTTCAATTTCTTGACATTTCTGAAAAAATTTTAAATGACTCTGCAAATGGCACCCGAATTAAACGGTGGTGGACGGTAATTCGTCACCACCAGGATTTGGCGATTCGATTTCTTCATCCCCAGTCGCCCTTTAAAAGGGGAAGTATATAAGGTATTTTCTCTTTCCTTTCAGCATGCCTTCGTGGTGTAATTGGAAGCATATTCGACGCGTATTGGAGATCCAAGGTTCAAGTCCTGACGAGGACGTTGTACATTTTTCATGTCTCCTACTTCAAAAGACCTAATGACTTTAAAGTGGTTATTTGAACCCAATTTAAAGCACGTTGCCTAAAATCTTCACTTAGTTGAAGCGCAACTATCCTCTGTGAAACTATTTTTAAGGATAACGAGAATAATTCTAAATAGCATGAGTTTTTCTAAGCATGCGCATCAACGTTATAGCAGTAAAATGACTGAACACTTATATTTTGACCCGGGATTAAATCCCAATGAATAGGTTGGCATCATTTAGGTAGTTTTCCTCCTGTGTGCATACGTGAATATGTATGAGCGAATATGTTCCTCATGCGTGAATATGAAAGCCTTAAAATGGCCTCAGCGAAAGTATCCCTTCCCTTAGGTAGATAACCCAGCTTTGTTGTAATACAAATAAATACTAAATCTTACTAAACGTATTATTAAATAACTGCTTCAAAGGCAAAAAAATTGCTTTGTGAGGAAAACATGTAACAACATACGTTAAATGCTAGTAACATTTACGTTAAATGCTAGTAAAATTTACGTTAAATGCTAGTAACATGGTTCGACAGATCGCTCTGTCAGATAATTCGTGGTCGTCTAGTATTCTTTAATAGCATTGTTAATTTTTAAGTCAATCAATATTTAGTACTCTTTTCCTACGAGTACTAGTTTTCCTATGTTTAACCTCCTTCCGCACATATTTTAAATCAACAAATATTATTTTCTTAGCTTTAACATGCATGAGCGACACGCTAACATGGATGCTTTGACACAATTTCTGCGTCATTTTAATAAATTAATTTTTATAGATAACTTTACATCTAATTATCCGGTTAGCCTAACAAATTTCTTAACAAATTTAGTACATATAACGCAATCATAGCCCCCTTGAAAAAAATCAGTCTTGAAACAGCGAAACATTTGTGAAAACGAAGCTAATTTTAAACGTGCATTTTTGCATTACCAGTGCATGAAGTAATCGTATGTTGCCAAAAAATATAAATTTCTAATTTATTATTTCACCTTAACTTCGAAGATGCGTGAAATATTATAAATAAATGCATTACAGAAAATCTTGCAATTTCTGACTGTCTTCTGTAGCAGGGAGGCAATACTTCTGTGTTATGACACTGATCGATATCCCTGGTTTCGAATATCACACGGGTAATTTTTAAAACTGCATATATGTAACATAGTTCGGAAATAACTCGCGTAGCAAGAGGGAAAACCGTGATTCTTCAAGCGTCCCTATAAATAACCCGATGTTCGAAACAACGCGCATAACCTCCTGTAGTTCTACAATTAAAAAAAAGAACCTAGGTTGAAGCTGTGAGTCTACGTGTGGTGTTAGCTAATTGAGGATGCATAGCCTAAATAGTTACTTGCAGTCTTTATTGTTCTAGTATTTTGAAACAAAATTTTAAGAAACATATGCAATCTACGTGCCGGATTCCACCTGTCTCATTTCTTATAATGGTCGATGCATTTTCCTAGCTTTTTTTACCTATTGACTGGACCAAGTTTCCGTGAAATAAGTGGGAGCAGTTACCAGCTGGGCCACACAGAACTTGAATATTCAATAGTCGCTAAACAAAATCATTCCTTTTTACTTATGCTAAAATATGGCTAAATGATACGATCCTTAGAAAAGATAAAAATAAATATTCAAACCATAATTATTGTAACTTTTTATAGAGGAAAGCCTTCGAGCTAACGTAATTTTGTATGTACCCAATGTAATACGGATTTTGTACGCGAATGTACCTATGTAATACGGATTTTAACTTTGGTCTCGTTCCACGCATTAGAGACTACTGCTATACTATGTTATTTGGTTCTAACTTAATTTAATAAATATGAAGTCCTTTAGAAAATGTAAGTCTCATAGTCTGAAAACGTTTTTGTTTGAAACAAAGTAAATCGTGCAGTAAATCCTAGTAAAAAAAAAACTCTAAGTAAATCACTAAAAAAAAAGGATTTAAAAGACCATAATCCATTATTATATTTTTACTTCTGTATTTTTCCTTGCGGCCTTCACTAAGTTAAATTCATAGCATGGATCAACAGTTTACATCACTAATAGTCATCTTCTCTAAGAAGACCACTTTGATTGAAGACCGAAATTTTCTAGAAAATTCTATACTATTATGCTCCTAATCGTGTTAATGATCTTGTATTCAGAGTTCATTCTAACCTGTATTGCTGATGCTCCGACTTTTTTTTATTATCCAAACTTTATGCTTTTTCCAAACTAGCATTATAACTTGCACAGCCGAAATATGACAACTTTATCTATTGCATTCTGTACCTTTCTTCTTTTGCTTTTCTCCCAAGAATTAGGTTCAGTTAAAACCAATAAACTCCAAGTAATTCTTGAACTCAGTTCAACCCAGCTTCAAATCCTGGCAAATAAGCTGTCTGTATGTGTTTTTCGAGGTTCTTCACATATGTATAAGGTAATATACGTATAAGCTAGTTGTCCTTAGAGTCTTTTTTAAAGGCATCTTTCCTCTAATAATCCCAGATAATCTTAATGTTCTTCGCTGTAATCAAGTAATCAAATCTAATTATTAATCTTTGGGGAAAAATTCATTTTCAGGTAGAAACATATATTCAGCTGTAATTATAATTTTTTTGATAAAAATTGGAACTTGGATTTAACTACACATTGACTTATTGAGGTTAGAAAGAATCTATATAGCTTCACTATGTATTCCTATGAAAGTAATCATTCCACAAACCTCTTCAAGAGGTTTCAATCTGTTATAATTGATACTTTAAAAGTTATGTTTTCTTTCTCTCTTTAAATAAAATTAATATAGCAAATTAAAGCCTTGGATTTATTTATTGAGAAACAGTTATTAAATAAAAGGTAGATTATTCAGATGTAGATTATTTCAGTCTTGATTTTGACAGTCAAGTATGGTAGTAAGTGACTGATCGAATAAGACCACTGTTTACTGGTTGTTTATTCCGGGTTTGAATAACAGCAAACATGATTTCGGGGTTTTCATAGTTTGTAACGTGAATACGATCCAGTTTCCTTTAGTAAGACTGCTCGAAGGTATCCATCCTTTAAAGCAGGTACACTTTGAATATTTTATCGTAATAAATTGAACATTTAAGCAATGAACCTTGCTGTGGCATTAATTTTAATAAAAACGAGGTTTAGTGTATTTCAAGTAACAACGGGTTCTTTTTGTCAGGAGCGAATGTTATGCTAAACACATTTAGAGTCTGCAATGAAACGCATCCTCGCAGTGAAAGTTTGAAGTATAAAAAAATATATACTGTTATGAGGAACTTCAATAATGTATTAGTATCCGTTAAGAATATACCATACAGATCTTAGGCAGATGGAAAAGTAATTCATTCGGACGAACAATTTTTCCCTTTCCAGTAGAACTTCGTAAATTGTGTCACTCACTAAACCCCCTATTCTCTAACGAATGAAATAAGCCAAGATGCCTATTGACACTGCTAATGCAGAAAATAATCGCGAAAGTAACAATAAATAATAACTAAAACAACAATAACTAAAGCAGTCAACTCATCCTTTAAAGTATGTTTATCTCATGATATCTTGAAATAAATTTCAAAAGTGAATGGAAATCTTAAAATTAGATCATAATAATAAAGGCTTATAACATTTCATTGATTGTATTATTGAAATTTTAAAATTTACAGTTTTAAATATATGAAGATAGCATCTTATATGTTTTCCAAAATCTGTCTTAAAACTTATTATTTCATTTTAAATTGCTTTACAAATTGTTGTCATCCTCAGCTTCTAAATAAAGATTAATTAAATTAAACATTTTGGTGTTTTTCATGTTTTCAAATACTGATTTACTATTCTTCTGTGTTAACTGTGCATATAAACTTTATGAATAAAAATAATAAAATATTTTGAACTTTTTCTACAACTCCAAGCAGTAACATTTTTACAGGAGAAATTATCATCCCAAATATGAACAGTAGAGCGAATATGAAAAAGTATGGCAACACTTAACACTCTTTAAATGTAAACATTGAACAGGTGAAGGGCGTCCACGCCACACAAATTTTCTTCTTTTCCCCTTTTCTAACACAAGATCTCTGCTCATTAACTTGTTCAAAAATTCTTCTCATCTTTAAAGTAAAAAGATAAATTTAGTTAGATAAAGTTAGATAAAGTTAAGTTAGGACTGCTCAGTGAGAACTGTTTAAGATCACTATGCTATAAGGCTGACAAAAATATTCATTTCTAAAAATTTTGACTGCTTAAATTGCATTTTAGTAGGCTAAATCTATGCAGGTTTCAACAGGATACTGTAATTTGACATCAGTCTTTCTGCAATTTCAGTGATATTTTTTGATCTCAACAGGATGTTGAATCAATTTCTTTTCTATTTCTTTTAGGCTGTTGTTGAAATGTTACATTAGGAATAATTTTAGCTGAAACTTTCTAAAACTGTTGGAACGTTACCTAACTTTGCGCTACCAAGTCCATGATTCAAAAATCATGGATTGATTTTTGAAGTGTTGCCGCTGTAATAAGATTGCTTTTATCTACAATGGTGACATTAAATCTAACGGACAACAGTAGCCTTCCGGTACGGTCCTCTGAATTCTTTGGTTTCATTTAATTTTAATATTTTTTAATTTATCTGAATTTACTGCACTCTCCTGAAGAGGTGACTGAAAACTCGTAGGTCATTAGTGACCAACGCCTTTGACGGTCAGGAGTAATCATTGGTTTGATGATCAGTGGCTCTTTTGTTGGGGTCAGCTATGCGGCTTTGGTTTCATTCAATTTTAACAATTTATCTAAATTAACTCACTGAATCAAACCTCAGATCTTATGTGATGACAACTAGTAACCACCACTCAGTGGTGACCAACAAGTACATCACTAGTGATCCACAACTTTGTTGGGTAACAGTATCCTTTGATTCAATTTCCTTTTTTAAATTTATTCAGATTTGATCCACTTCCAACTGGTGACATAGTGCCATAAGCTCCACTCCATTCCACTCTTGTGCCATAAGCTGTAGGCTACAAGTGACCAACAGCTTTGATGGGCACTGGTATGCTTCATTTTCATTTCTGCATTTTAATTTAAAAAACTGCCAATTTATTACTGTGCTACCTACTAGTGATCCATTGATTACTAGTGTGAGGTGTGGATCTTCAACCTCTAGTTCACGTGACCATCAATCTGCATGTCTCCAGTGGGATCCTCAATCTACGGGTTAGTGATCTAGACGGTCACAGACAGGAAGGTGATCGACATCTTTGATTTTATCGGTTCGTAATGAATAGGTAATGAGTAATTAGAAACTTTTCAACGTGAAGCAATTCCCTGAGTTAAAATCATCTCCTCTTTCAAGATATAAATGACTTTAAACATGCAAAGTGTAATTTTGGGCACTCGGATTTACTTATATTTAAAAAAAAATGTAACCTCAGAATTAAATTGACATATTCTGTAGTTAAGTCTGTGCTAATATTCTGGGTGTGTAATTAATTCTGTGCGACTGATTTCTTCCATAGTCAGCTACTGAGTCCGTAAAATTTAATTAGTCCGTAAACTTAAAACTGAGCACAATTAATAACTATCATATACTTTTAACTAATCGTTGCGTCAGCTACAAAAACAGGGGTAAAGATCTAACTATGTATTGAATCATCCCATAAGTAATGCGTTTTTTATAATTCTTTATTTTTCAAAACTAAGATGAACAAAGTTCTTTCTTTTTAACCTAAAATATGCACTCTTCATCTTCTGTTCGTTCCTCAGTAGTTATGGTGGATTTTATTTTTCCAGCCAGGGCTTGCAGGACGTTCTCTTCTATCTGTACTCGTCTTCTAGGCTGTAGTTTCCGGAACGTAATGTCTGGAATCACCTTTGACATTGGATTATTCTTACCGCATTAATATTACTATTAATAATTATTTAATTAAACTCATAAAGCAAAATATGCCGAATATGCCCCTTTGCACATAGCTTTGAAAAAATAAGTTTTAAAGTCGAACTGCATTCTTTAAAACCTGCACTAAAACAAGATAAAACCACATCTGTTTTTATAGCAAATGGATGCAAGTTATCTACTCTCAGTCCGAATTTTAGAAAAAGCTTCATTATTTATGGATGAACCAATATATTTATTTATGCTGTGTCTATAGTGCAACGAACAAACGATACTCATGTTTGCATGAAAGGAAACCATCTTGCTGTTTTCACCACGCGAATTTCTTGTCCTTGCAAAATATCAACTGTTGCCATTTTGCTTGCAGGGAAATATTTGCTGCAAGCCTCTTACACAAGTGATTCAATGAAGAAAAATTATGCCTTGAAACCTTAAGAATTTTTTTTATTGGATAGCTGCAAACCTCGTTGTGCCTGTAACCTCATTATTGTCTACAGCTGCTCTTCTCTGTGAGATATAGTCTCACTGTGACTTTTCCTAAGCATGTCAGAACTACCTCACTCAGACAGAAATAATACGACAGTTTTGGGTCGAAATCTCTGTTATGTGGTTAGAATCATACAGCTTCACAGTTTGTTGCAGCACACAACTTGTTGCAGATATATACTATATACCCTTGCGTACTTTGCTAGATTATCCAATACTTTGAAATTATTATTAGCCGGTAGACAACCAAAACTTCCTCCTGTTCATGCGGGAAAGAACGAAACTCCAAATAAAAATATTTGGGCAAAGACGCAATCAATGCAACCAATATTATTGCAGGCAATGAGAAAAGAAAACATCGAGTTAAATTCAAAAATCCTGGAAGAACTCGAATCCCCCCCAATAAAATGTATCATTATCATGAAAAATCTAAGGCTTCATCCATTTCATCAAACGAACTTCTAAGTCTTCATAAGACGATTATTAACAAAGCCTAACTCTTTCTTCCGCAGTTAAAACTTCCATTTGCAGCGCGTTTCTTATTTATTTACTGAATTCTTGAGATTGTCAGTTGCCTTTGAGTGTAACTTACCCGCGAGAGTTGGAAACCGAGAAATACAACGCAGCCAGAATTAAAAAATACACGATTCTGCTTAATGGGTTTTTGAATGGTTTATGTTCTTAAAATTTAGGATTTATTGATTTTGAATGTTTATAATTATTGATCAGATTTGTAAGTGCTACGAGTTAATTTAGGCTAAAAATATAATAGTCGCTACATTTTTAGTCATTTAATATTATAAATACATTCAGTCATACAAATAGCTAAAAGTTTAAAATCTGGAAATATGTAGAAATTGAAAAGCAGTTGGTTACCTACAAGAGAAACTTTCTAGTTCAGAAAATTACAGTAGTGAATTATTTAATTGTGTTTTTTTACTTTTTAGACTGGTAAAACTAAGAAAAGAATACAAGTGTTCGGGTTATGCCGCATAATAGCATATGAGCTGAGTAGATTTCCCCTTTTCTAATGTATTCTGAGAAAAGATAAGAAATTTTTTAAATAATTTATTATTTTCTTCCTTACTGGCGTAAACCTTCATACCATCATATTAAACGTGGAATGCTCACGACAACTTACGCTTCTTCTTAAATTTAAACTTTAATTTAGAATTTAATTTCAATGACGAAGTTATTTCCACTTCTTCAATAGCTATCAAATGAAATTCCTTGTTAGTGGCAGAGATAGAGAATCATGTAGTTGTTTCGAACTCATTCACCTAACGCGTACCTGCGAATATGCTGCAGTTTGGAACAGATGGGGATTGCAGAGAAGGTAAGCTAAGGTCAAACAACTCTTAATTATCTGCTAACCATGAAAACGCATTTACACATCTATAGAGCTTGTCCTTCAAGAAATATGTTCGTCTTGTCATTCCAACGATTTCAAAACGAGTGCATGTGTGCAGGCATCCCGCTGCGGCGTCTTCCGATTCAGGGCTGAACGGTTCAGCGGCGACTGCTAGTCTCGAAACGCCGCAGTTCCTGTCTCCAGAAGAATAAAAGAAGGTTAAAAAAGGAAAAGATTATTTGCGAGGGTTGGAATTAAGCTGCCACATAAAAGATGTCCGAGGGCTCCTTCCTTGTGTTTGCTTTCGCTCGAAATATACGAGACAGTCTTTTCTGCTTTGCATTGTTAATTTGTCCTCGCTTTGTTAAAGACTTTACTCTTAAGGAGGATTTTATTTTTGTAATTTTCTTCAAGTGCCTACCGTGACGCGGTAAAGTTAAACGTGATGACTACTTTTGAATAGTTAGATTTCAGTACTGGGCGGGGAGTGTTAGCTTAATTGCGACACGCCTTCCTAGAGAGGATGCACATGACCGTTTCTGCAACTGAGATATTTTATACCAGAACCGGGTGTATTACAGAAAGGGTTCTTGCAAAGTATTCAAATTATGCTTTTTACACAGCTGTTTGCTGCTACGAAGGAATGCTTCAAAGCTAAATGCATGTCAAAGAACATTCATTATTTTGTGTAGTACAAAATATAGGTTAAATCTTACTACAGTTAGATGTTCTTCGTGCAATTAGATGATAAAGTGTTGTTCGGGAAATTAAACTTTCACTGTCGAAATTAGCATAAACAGCGTTTTACCTAAAAAGTAAAATCTGAAGTATCACTATGTGTTCAGAAAAGCTGCGTATGAAGAACCAGCGCTGAATTGAAAGATCGAGGTATTAAGAAGTATTTAGGACAAATGAAGGCTGCTCTTTACTCTGAAGCTTATTAAGTTGAAAAATCCTGCCTCCGGCTCTTTACATTAAATTTCATTTTTTAATTAGCCTCGGAATTCCTCTGCTGTAAAGAAGGTAATTTTTTTTTATCGCGATAGAGAATATCGCGATTTTGTAGGTTATGAGGTGCCCTATAAATGAAGGAAATTAAATTGTTTAGAAAATATGAACTATACTTAAACAGCTCAGGAATTTCAATAACAGATTCTTATTTCCCTCTAAAAGAAATTATTTAAAATTTTCTTGAGCTCGTTGAGCAACTACAGTAAATACCATTGTCTTAACTACGCATAAAAGAAGTGGAGAAATATATACAGAAATTGAAAGACGAGTTCTGAATTAAATCCAAAAAGACAAATTTTAGTCTGGCTTGGAATACCAAAACTCCTTTATGCTAATGCGCAACGCAAGAAATTTTAAAAATCATAAAATAAAATGAAACAAAGCAAAATGGATAACTTTTCACGAACGCCTTATTCAAATAAAACGAAATTACGCGAAAATATTACACTTTTGCTGGTAGAAACAAATGGAATGATAAATGAAGCAATTACCTTAACTGTTTAAGTCCTTCTTTTATCCATTAACAGATAAAGATGATATGGCGCATTACACTTCGAAATACATCGCCATTTTATTGCATTCACTCTTGTCGTTTACATGCTTCTTGACGTCTTAAACGCTTCTGTTCACAGTCTGGAAAAGATAAAATGTTATTTCGAGTGTGTTAACATATTTATTTGTTGTAGCAAAATCATATCATCAAAGAAATGATAGAAGTGCTGAGCTTCGTTATTGTCAGTACGTTGAAATTCATAAACTGTGCACTGTGCTGTTTAAAAGAGTATGTATATTTAAAAAAGAAACAATTAAAAAATCATGGTGCAAAAATATTCATATAAATTCTTTTAAAAGGAAAATAAATAATTCACTTTATTGTTAGCATTGTGTTAAATAACTGAACTATTTAAATTTTTTCGAATTATTTTTGTAATATTCGGAATTAAAGATTTTATTTCACTTAGAAATAAGATGCACGAGCAGTTCAAGCTGTTTACATAAAAACTGAAGACCAGAAAATCAAATAACTTCAACAGGAAAGAATGCCCTATATATAAACATTCTTTAGCGTCCGTTTCAAAGGAAGTCCTCTTCTTACTCAGCAGACTTTATTTCGACAAAATATGCCTAAGGTTCAATTCATATCTGTATCTATATATAATTTATAACGGTTCAGATTAAAAGTATATCCTCCAGTGTTTTATACAAACATTATAAACAGTTTTAAACACTTCCATTATTAGTGACTTCCTTCTCTTCTGTATAAAACCTCAAATTCATCTATCATACTCAAAGGTACAGAGCACAGAACAACAAAATATTCGCAATGTCTCTTCAAATTTCACACATATACAGAATGGCGCACAAATTGTCATAATCTTTGCTTTGCTTATTGCATATTTAATGTTGAAATATTACAAAATACATACGTAGTTAACTTTCATCGTGGAAAGTTAATTTAGTGCAGAATGTGTTTAATCTGTCCACCATTTGGTTTCACAGCTTCTTGCAAGCGAAACTTTGAATTTATCACAAGCCCCCGGCACACGTCTTGTGAAATTTCACCGCACAGCTGCACTTTAAGAACTCTGAGGTTCACTGCATTTGTAGGATTCCTTGCAAATACCTTATCTCTTAAAGAATCCCATAGAAAGAAATTATATGGATTGATATCCAGACCATATGTGAGTCACCGTCTCCCACCTTTGAAACTTTCGAGGCACTGATGCGACGTTACACTCATACTAAACACCTCATACAGGAAACCAGGAATACAGTGTGTCGGCGAGATATATCTTGCATGAAGCATTGAATTTTAAAAGACCTGTTGCCAATTTCAGGTGTGCGGGCACTTGATGGCCGCAGTCGATTTTTCTCTAACTCAGAAAAGTGGCTTCCAGTTTTTGACACAGCCAGAGAGCAACAGTAAGTTTCAAGGAACGCATCTTTAAAACTATCTCAATTACTTCAAGCACAATACAACTATGTATTTCTTCTTGCCACTGCTCGCCCGCTGAAGAAATTGAAAGAAATCTTATACATCTTGACAATATAATTCAGATTGCTTCGACTGCACATCACTTTGTCGGTGGGGATATGAGTGCCACTGCATGCAACGGGGATATCCAAAATCCGATTCTAGAGGCGAACAAGTAGAAGATTTCATTGCAGCCAACTCTCTCGTCCTTCACAACGACATCACACAAGGGCCTACCTTCAAAACATGCTCTGGGAAAGAATGGACTGATCTGACCCTTTAAAGTACAAATGCGAGCGTCTTTCTTACAAACTGGAAATACTGGACGAGGAAAATAATTCGGATCATAAGTTCATTCACTTTGAGATTTGTCTCACAATTTCTAGCACCGGCACGAAACATTTTCACATAACTGAGTCTGGCATCAAGAAATTTAAAAATTTCCTTGCTAAAGAAAAAATTTCCATTATGAATGGCATAAACTACTGCAGAGATCGCAATCAATTACATGAATTCTCCAGTAAATTTTTCTCAGTTTTACAAAGACTATCCCAACAGAGCTTTAAAATTAGAGCTTCAAGAAATAAATTCACTGCATATTGGTTAATAAAAGAGTTGAGGGCAGAAAGGAGTAAAGCCTTAAAGGAGGAAAATAAAATCTGCACTAGACGACAACTCCAGGAATGCTGCTTGCGTCATAAGAGCTGCTTGCGAGCAAAGAAGGATTTACAAAAAGAAAATAACAGAAGATAAATTAACCTCGTGGAAAAAATTTGTTTCGAAAATAAAGATACATATGGCATTCTCCATAAATTGGCAACAAGGAAATTCTTCGTTCCCACAAAAATTACGCTTCCTAACAAAGATCGCGCAAGCAAGAGCAATAGTCTTTCTGATTCTCAGATTCAATTGCAAGAAGCACCAACCAAAATCCTTGACGTCATCTTCATGGATGACAATTTAGAAGATGACTCGCCCGAGCAGAAAGAGATTATAATTTCCAATTTTTCACAGAATGACTCAGAAGACTTCCCCTTCACTCTACAAGAAATTAATAATAATATCAAGCACTTCAACAATAAGAAAGCCCCGGGCCCGACTCTATAAACAACAAAATTCTAAAAATTATACACAATTATGATCCAAGAATCCTTCTTAATTTGTTCAATAAATGGTTAGAATTATCGACCTTCCCCGATAACCTCAAGAAAGAACAAATAATACTTTTTGAGAAGAAGGATACAAAAACCGAAGATCCTTCTGCATTTCGACCAATAAACCTGCTTCCCGCCATAGGAAGAGTTCTAGAAAGACTTATTGCCGCATGGTCGAAGCTTCACGTCATCAAAAATCAAATAATCAGGAAAAACCAATACGGATTGAAAGCCAACACAAGCACCATTCATGCAATAGATATAATACTGAAGCAAATCCAACAGAATAAATCAAAAGGTGAACATAGTGCACATATTTGTGTTGATTTCAAAAGTGCCTTCGACTCACTATGGTGGCTTGCAGTATTGCATGCACGTAACAGAGCCAACTGTCCGTCTAATCTTCTCAATATTCTCATACATTACTTTCATAATAGAGAAAGAATATTCATTAATAACAACATGGTAACCAGCAAAATATTTACTAGATGTCCTCAAGGATGCTGCCTGAGTGCGGATTTCTGGGACCTCATCTTTAATGACGTCTTAAAGTATGAGTTCCTCGATCATACGAAGGTCTTCGCGTTTGTGGATGACACTGCGTTGGTTGTTAGTAGCAGGACTGGAGACATCCTCGAAAGGAATATGAACATTTCTCTCAAACAACTTAATGTAGAATGCCATTAAAGTGGCAAGAAGAATGGGATTTTGCATTGCAAGGCAGAAGAGTCCACGATTTTTTCGCAAGAACTGACAGAGGCACTGCACTATGACTATGTTCTAAATCAGTATATCACAGGGCACGGTCCTTTCCCAACCTACTTCCATGATAGAGGCATGTGCCCACGGATCTCTGTATATGTGGCGAAAGGGGTGACTCTGATCATTATATTTTTTTCTGTAATCTGACAGACGGTAAACATCTGATTAAGCCTAGCAACAATCTAATACCTTTTAAAAAATACGTAATAAAAAACAGACACCTTAGGGCCAAGATCAGGGACATTCTTTTACATATCGAAAGTCTCGGACTAGATATTTGTCATATCTAACGCTTACGCTTCTCCATAATATTACTAAAATTTATTTATTTAAATTTTTATAATTTAATGTCCCAACAATTTTATTTTTCTATACGCAATGCTGATGGGCTGGAGTTCCAAGGACTTGCTTTTTACACCTTCCGCCTAGAAAGGGCATTTGTAATACATATAGACATAAGGAAGCGTCTGCTGTTGAACTTTTCAAGGACAGGCTCTTCTCAGTATGATTTGTGTACACTAATATTACCAGAAATCAGTGATCTAAGAAAGTCCTCTTAAGCGGTTGATGGTAGAGGAAGAGGGGGAGATCCTCTGATCTCCCCCCCGGGGTGTTCTCCCTCTAAATTGGGGTGGAAAGCTTACCAGTTAGCTACGTTCAGCAATACCTCAATTACCTGTGGTACTGCGGAAGTGCTGGTTTAGCTTCTACCTGTACGTGTCCTAGTGTGCACGAAAACATCTTTGTGCCGCTACCAAACTCTTCATTCTTTGAAAAATCATTACAACTTTCACCTTCTGTTCCATATTCAATCAGCCGTTATCCGCCTCCTTACAAACGGCTGTTTCGACGCTAGTTAGAGTCCGATACTGAATTCTGTTAGCATCTGCCGGATTTTCCATGAAAAAAAAAACAACCAGATGTACGTTTTTAATATTAAACATATACTATTAAAAAGAATGCGGGTTTAATTGGAATTATATGACATTTCTTCCATCAGCTAGTAGTATAGGGTAACCTTTTAATTAATATAATGGCTGTAATAATTAATATATTCTGTTGATGAATTATATGAAGGAAGGCATATCACATATTTACAGACAAAACAAATAAATACAAAACTGTAGAGTATAAGCTTTAACCAATAGAAGAACTAAAAGAAAATATCTGTTATCGAACTTAGGAAGATTTTGGAGTCATCTGGAAGAAAATAAATGGGAGGGAAATCATAATAGACAGACATTTCACGCAGTTTTCTTTCTTAATACAGAAGCTATAAGTAATTTTCTCCCTCCTCATTGCGTGCCTTCGTATTGTAATAGGAAACACGTCCGATTAGCAACCGGAATGCCCAGAATTCGAATCCTAGCTATGTTTCCTGCATTGAGAAGCATAAAAGGCAATTGGCGCCTGAACTAAAGGATATTGCTCGATTATTCGTTACCACCTTAATTTAGCTAATAGCTCCCCTCCTACCCTCCCATCTTTTAAAAGGTTGGGAAGATAAAGAATTTTGTCTACCCTTTCCGCAAGTCCGAGTTAAAAATCTCGTTAAGGACAAGCTGATTTTTCATGTTTCCTCGATCGATTCGTGTCTCCCGATCTAAAATATGGTGAAAGATAATTCGCCAGGCGACTCGGTCAACTCTTCCTCAGTCACCCTTTAAGTGGCGGGAGATTAAGAAATTTCTTCCTTCTTTATTGCGTGTGTTCGTCGTGTTATTGGAAACACGTCCGGCTAGCACTGGAAGGACCGGAGTTCGGATCTCGACGAGGACATTTCTGATTTTTCATGTTTCCGAAGCTTATTGCTGATTGTTCTGTTCCTGAAAATCAAAATCGTCCCACTAAGACACCCGATGAAATGTAGTGGATGATAATTCGCCACAACCTGGATTTGGCGGCTAGGTCTGCTCTTTCAGAGTCGCCCTTTAAGTGGGGTAGAATGCAAAGAGTTTTCTCTTTCCTGACTGCGTGGCTTCGTGATGTAATTAGAAGTATGTCCTGCTAACGATCAAGAAGTCCGAATTCAAAATCTTCGCAAAGGCATTACTGATTTTTCATGTTTTCAGCTCCGGTAAATTACGAATAGACTTTATTAGTGAGCGTTATATCCTTTAATAAAAAACTTTAGAAGCTATCCCAGTTTAGTTACATGGTTCTTGTAGGTAAGGAATGATATGAATAACATGAATATCAAAGAATTTAATCGGCATTAGTTCTTTACGCCATTTTAATCATTTATTTAAAAATTTGTGTGTATATAAGAAAGATGCTTGAATGTAATTGCGTTTGTGCCTGCACTCGGAAGCTCTGATTTATTAGAGGCGTTTTGTTACGGCAAATGAAACGAAGCAGTTCCTGCCTGCAAATATGATACAATTTCTCTCTCCCTTCTTTTATACATCTGCTATAAGCTTCCAAAGTACCTTCCTTTGGGACTTTCGAGATAATTAGAAATGAACATTAATTGTGAGGTAATGGTAATTCACACCTCTTTTAAAAATTTTCTTACAATAGTCTCCTTTTATGAAGCTTTTGCGAAAGAGATCTGTATTTATTTTATGATGGAAAGTGGAAAACATTACATTACAGGCTACTAAACACTGAACAAAAAACTAGTTCCGTAGCTTTAGAGAGATGACTTATTTAAGCAGACTGCTCTTTTAGTAATGTTATTTGCGAGTAACAGTAGATGTCTACAGTTTGCATAAACATTTTTATGTGCTATTATCGTAGCACGAAATTTAAGTTTTGAAGCCTCTTTTATATTTAAGCCCGTACTATGTAATGAAATTCTTTCTTTTATTGTTCTCTGTTATTTGAAATAGTCTTCTTTTCAAACAATGGCAAATTTAAAGCTAGTTAATATTTGTATCTGAAAGGCTAGTAGTAATCGTTAAAATTTCTTAAAAATAATAGTTACAAAACAGCTGAAAAAGAGTACAAATGTGGAAAGCTTATTACTGTCGAGATGTCTAAATATCTGTAAAAGTTAAAGTAAGAAGAAAGTTAATCTTTCAGCTATGAAATATTGTGGAAATAAAAAAAAAACTTGAAAGTAAACTAAGCTGCTTTTAGAAGGTTTCTAAGAATATGGAATTGCTTATAAAAGACATAAAGGCTATGGAAATATAAAATCAAAGTACATATTTCAAGGCGTATAATAGAGTAGATAAAAGAAGTACAAGGACTGCGAGGAGTAGATTATTAAGATCATGATATATTACAATAATATTAAATTTTGCACGAAAGACTAACATTCAGTTTAGCTTAAAAACTAAAAGTAGAAGACTGAATATTCAGAAAAGAATGGCTTCAACGTTTCAAATTCTGGTAGAGTATTTCGAAGAAAGCTTTTGTACTCCATCTAATAATAGGAGCATTAAGCATATGGAGACTTTTAAGGAAACACTGTATTTTCATGGCTTATGAATGGTAAAAGTGGAACATTGTAAACGAAAGTTTAGTTGTCTTGTAGCCTTCTTATTCACTGCAGTACAAATAGATAGAAACTGAACTCTGTTGCTTTTATCGAAACAAAAGATATTACGTTGCTAGTTGCTGAGTGCTTAAAACTGTTGAACACTAGATGCCTGAGCCATATCTGAATCCCAAACAAACATTTTGACTGCAAAGTTTTTCTTTTTTTTCCCCTTCTCTTTTTCCTTTTTTCTTTTTTTTTTTTTCGTGTGTGTGTGTGTGTGTGTGTGTGTGTGGTTTCTCTAGACCGACCTATTCCATTCTTAGTCCAAAAGGGTTATTAGTCTCGAAACACGATTTTGCGTTGTTTCACTTTTCATTCGAGTCTGTTGCTATTCGGAAAAAAAAAAGTAAGATATTATTCTTTCATATTTAATCTGTCTGTTTTTAATTAGCAAATTAAATGATTTAAAAGCAAAAGATGCAGTTCTTAATATTATTTTTTTTTACTTTTAATCTGATTGGTGTAAATAAAAATGCATATATTTCATGATCTATGGAATTTAAAACATTAATTATTCTTATAGCATTATATTACATCTTTCTTATCTCAACTGATAAACCATCATTAAGCTTTAAACGAGAATTTTTGGCCAATTGTTAAATCTGAAACCTTCCAGACGTTTTTGTTTTACTATTTATTTATTTATGTTTAACAATTCCTAGAGCCAGAACTTAATATTCGCTAAGTTTGCTTTTAAAAGTATATCCTTTTGTTCTAGTGCAATTTGATGCCTTACAATGCATGTTTTGCAAGCTATTGTGAAGTGCATTTGTAACATGCATTATCATGTGTAAGGGGTTTTTATCCTTCTTTACCGTATACGTTCGAAGTGCAACTGGAAGCATGTCCGGCTATTAATCGGGGGGTCCAAAGTTCGCATCTCGGGGAGGGCATTGCTAATTCTCCCTGTTACCCCAAGTCTGAAAAATTCTGAGTCAGCTCTTTCTTAACATCTGCCTTTGTGGTATAATTGGAAACACATCTGGCTAGCAGTTGGAAGATCCGGAGCTGAAATCCGGTATTCTTAATTTTTCACGTTTTCTGCTCCGATAAAAGCCTAATGCTACTACAAGTGCATGTTCTGTAAAACATTTTCAGTATTTTACCACCTGAAATTGGATAATAGAAGATAATATCTTGAGTTACAATGGCAGCAATGCCTTACAAGGTTATTTATACTTCATATACTATACACGCAGAAACGAGTGACAATACCACCCAACCACTTGGTAGTCGATTACCAAGGTACCGCCCACTGTCAGCTGTGATTTTATCGATGTGTTATGTAAATACGAACCAATGAGCAGATGTAAAAGAATAATTTTAGAAGAAGTCAGCCCCCAAAGAAATTTAGAAACTTCAGCTTTCACTCTAACACCTTGAAGAAACGTCTATCATTGAAATTTCTAAATATTATAAAAAAAAAGGCCAGTTGTCTTTGTTTTGCGATTTCTGATGTGGTTTTAAGCTAAGCAGTTATGATAGGCAAAATTTAAGATTCGCTATTGTTACGAATTTTGTTACATACGTAAATAATTTTAGTGAAATTGTATGTGAAATTGTGATTATTTTCTGTAATGCAACACAGAAATCTAAAAAAGAGAAGCTTTGCCAGAAAAGTAAGAATACAGGGGCAAGTCTATTTAACACTGAGTGAATGTCTCTCTCGCTAAATTCGCGAAATGTCGCCAAACGAAGGTTTTGGTGACTAAATTTTGTCTCCAAATTTGGCGAAAATAGCCAAAGGTATATCGAACTTGGTGACCATTTAGTGAGATTTTGGTTCGGTTCCTGGGTAACTGTATTTTGTATAGTTATTGAATAACTGTAATTGATGCCATACCTAGCTGCAACCATATCTGTACTTGCCATGCCTTCCAGTAATTTCGAGAATTGAAAGGTGCTAGAAATTTCTTGGTGGCAGGGAGAAAACTATATAAGACAAGGCCAGCGTCAGTTTCTGAGTAGTAGTTGTTTAGCTTATTGTGAGTTTGGAGTACTGAGATACGTCCGTGTTAGCTTCGCCCTTTAGATACGCTTTGCATGGCGTTGTGTTTAACGTTCTTAGAAGTTTGACGTGCTACTACTGACTGTACTCCGTGATACTGTGAAAAACTTTACAAGGTTTCTTTTTTTTTGTTGCTGTTGTTGTTGTTGTTGTGTGTGTATGTGGAACGTTCCATAATTGTGAAGTGTTTCTTTAGGTAAAATAAGTTTTATCAAGGTATCCTCTGTTCTGTGTGAGTTCAATCTTCAATCTATTGCGAACTCATACGCAAGCAACATTATAATTTTGAAACAAGCATTTCAAACAAGCTGTTCAAAATAACAATGATAAATAATGGAGGAAGAATTTACATTGCAGGAAGAGTTTTGTTCTTTTTTTTTGGGGGGGGGTTAAGAAAATGCTGACTTATTCAGCTGTAAGGTTTACATTAAATTAATTAACAGTTATTTTAAGTTTTGTATCTTTCCTATCTTATTCTAATTTCAGCTTACAATTTCCTGCCAGAACGTGAATTCAGAAACGCAGAGAATGCAAATGAGAATGAGTACTATTTAAGTCGTGACTTAACCGATTTCAAGAGAAAGAGTCTGATTCCTGACTAGCGCGCGTTTGCCTTCTGGCTACGTCTCTCTTAACTGTTATTACGCTCGGCCATATTTTAGGCCCTTGCTAGGCTTCGCCGATTTAATTAATACTTAGGGGCCAACTAGTTAGATTTTGATAACTTCGGCTATATCCTTTAAGAGCTTTAGTTAAGCTAATTTTAGTTCAAATTATTAGTATTTAAGTTCAAGCCCGAGCGGCGGCGCTATGTAAAGTTCCAAGTCGGAACTAATTATAAATATACTGAGAAATAAAGGGTTTTAAACCCTCCTTGAGTCTCACGTGTTCTGTTCACACTTAAGCGATTATTCGCTTGTTAAGTGTTCGTGAGGTTCTGAGTTAGAATTTAAAGAGTAAACCTCACACAGCATATAACTAGACACTTTTTAACTGAATCGCTTACATACGAGGATTGCAGCAACTTCTAGTAATTACACTCACGTTTGTGAAAATTGCAACACCAAGAAGGAATCGTCATAATTGAATGCAATTTAATACACAGTTGAGTGGTAGTGGTACAAATATATGATTAAATGTTCAAAGCAAACAAACAAGAACAAGAGATCAGAATCAGTATTTTGTGTGGCCACCACGCGCCGCAATAAGTGCTGCTACACGACGTGGCATGGAGTCAAACAAAGTTTGAATGTCTGACTGAGGAAGAGCATTCCATATCGTTTGTACGCGTACCCAAAGTTCGTCTGCAGACGCAACAGGACGAGGATCACGAGCAAGACGCCGACCAATGACATCCCACACATGTTCAATTGGCGACATATCCGGGGAACACGCAGGCCAAGGAAGAAGCTGTACCTGCTGCGCTGCAAAGAAGGATTTAACAATCCGAGCAGTATGAGGGCGGGCATTGTCCTGTTGAAATACAGCGCCTGGCAAGCTTTGAAGGAAGGGAACAGCTTCGGGCTGTAGAACTTCACGGATATACCGGTTGCTGTTCAGATTGCCCACAATTCGTAGCAATTGAGATCGTCTATGATATGCTATGGCGCCCCAGACCATAACTCCGGGTGTTCGTCCACTGTGGCGTTCGATAATGCACTCCGGAAGGTGGCGTTCACCGGCATAGCGTCTGACACGAATGCGGCCATCATGGTACCACAAATTAAAGCGGGATTCGTCAGAAAACACGACATGCTGCCAATCAGCACGCCAGTCTCTATGCTGATTGGCCCATTGTAGCCGCAGGCGGCGATGGTCGTGCGTTAGGGGGATCCTGTATAAAGGAGTCCGTGCGCGCAGTCCACACTGCAGCAGACGTCTACGAATTGATGAAGCACACAATGAAACACCTGTAGCTATTGACCACAGTGCTGCCAATTGTCTAGAGGAAGCTGTACGGTCCGTCCGCGCCATGCGGACCAGGTGTCTATCATCGCGAGCTGACGTCACATTTCGGGGTCCACTCCCGGATTTCCGAGTTGTCCGACACTCGTCCGTCCACTGCTTCCAAACGCGCATCACTGTGCTGCTGTTACGCTGCACACGAGAGGCTACTGCACGATACGACAATCCAGCTTCACGAAGGCCGATGATTCTCCCTCGTTCAAACTCTGTAAGTTGTTCAAATCTCGCTCTCTTTCGTCGACGAGGCATAAGTACAGATTGAGTTAACGTTTACCACTAGCAGATAACCACCGATAACCATACATGCCTCGCTACAGCCGTCTATTTATTCGGATCCATCAGCCGTTCAGAGGGCGCTGCTCAGCATACGCATGCGCTACGGATTTGCAATTCTAATCATTTGCATATCATGCGCTACTTTGCATTTCCTGAAAATTTCAGCTCACTCGCGTAAGTCCTTCATGGTGTTGCAATTTTCACAAACGTGAGTGTATTTGAAACGCAACTATGTGACTTTTTTCCCCTGTATCTTTTTCTTGCACACGTGATTACAGCAAGTATTTGCGGCAACTTCTGTCTTACAGGATAGGAAATTTGTTTACTAAAAATAAAATCTTTTCTACCTGATCAGCTGATAATAATTTTTTACCTGATAACCAGCAAAATATTATTATTTTTTTAAGTTAGAAAATAATTGCGTTTTCGAACTTTTAAGAAAATTTTTAAGTATTCTAAATGGATCGAAGGTGGTGAATATGCTTTGCATTGCATGCTTAGAGTTTCGAAACTTTGTTTATACGGAATTAAATTTTTGCACATCCGAACTCCGACAGGTTTAGATAATGTTTTAAACCTATGAATCTATGAAAGAGTAAATTTTGAATAAAAGCATCGCATTAGACAAATTTTAAATTTTGAATAAATACATCGAATTAGAAAAAAAAATTAAGTCCTTGAAATATAGTGGATTTAAAAAAGGGCAACTGCATGATCAGTTTATTTGAGCGGGAAAACGAAAATCGCATACTTAAACGGAGACTTAGATTTTGACTTCTCCAGCAAATCTGCAGTTATATTTTGTACTGGTTCAAAAAAAATATTATTAAAAATTTAAAAAAAACCGTAATAAGTGTATCTGATGTAATCACATGGATTTACTCTTCCCAACCAGATAAAAAAGGCATGAAAAAAGTCTGTATCTAAATTATGAAACATTTTAAAAAATTAGTTATGAGCAAGCAATAAACAGAGTATATAACTGCGTATGTAAAATAATTATGTACGTTAGATTCAGAGTCCGAAAAACGAATTAGCTCAGAGGGGCACTTGCCTCTGGAAAGCAGCTAGAAAGGGTGGCAAATTAGCTATGAAAATGTGTTCCATTTTAAAAAAGAAATCACTATTATTAATTTTCAGTTTTGAAACATGTGGGTGGGAGGAGCACCGTTTTAATACACCATAGTTAAATAATACTATTTATGATAGTTTAAAAATATTACATTCTTTACAGCGCTTTCATTCTCGGTATTATATGGCCGACTGTCTGATTTTCATAAATCATATTTTGCGACCATTTTCTTGGTCAGGATGATGCTCCTCAGTTTACGCTTGAAATAGCATAGTGTGACTATATTATAGTAACAAAAGTATTCGAACATGATTCAGTTTAATTCACTTTAATATTCAGTTTAATTGATATTATTGTGTACAGTTGTTCAAATTGAATATATGCGAAATAGGCATCGATTTGAAACAGAAATTCCCAATTTTACAAAAATATGTGCGTGTTTCCGCTTCGGTTGTTAGAGGTTTTTGTAAACAATTCTTATTTTTAGAGTATTGTATATTCATATATATGCTTTCAGCTTTTTAGGGATTTTCGTCTATTTTAAAACTGTATTTGGGAAACTTCTATTAGAAATAACTTATAGATTGTATTTTTCTTTAAACTTTCATTTCGGAACTTTCCCTGTTTCTTCGATTTTCAACAATGTTCCTTTTTTGCAGATACAAGGCATCATAGTTTGTTCTCGAATTTTGGCTTTATTTTTTGAGTATTTTTTTTTCCTAAATATAAACTGAAATTCAATTTTGGGAAAATTAAGCTGCATTTTATTTTTCACTTTTGTTATTTTTCGATTTTCGTATTTACTAAGCTTAGGCAATTTAATTTTTTTATGTAATTCTGGTTTTATTTCTTAGAAATATGTAATTTTACAACAAATCAATTAATTTTGGAATTTAAAAATTTTCTTCCTCTTTATTTCAAAAATTTAACTTAATTGCCTTTCTTGTATATTTTTTCGTATATTTTGTACATATTTTTATTCGAATTGCATCGAAAGAGGCTATATCTTATGATTATCTTTTAAAATTTCTTGAAGTTATTCTATTAAAAATACTTTAGGTTTTTTTTTGTTTAAATATACTCTCATGTAATTGCTTTTGTTTTAGGCCTCATCAGTAGGCACGTGGACAAGATTGCTCAGAATAGGGAGTTGACCTGGGTTCGAGCCTAGGCAAACTGGCTGGCTTCATGGTTGGTTGTCGTGGATTCCCACATGTGTAACGCGAATACAATCCAGTCTTCACCGAAGGCATATATTCCCTTGGGCAGATAGCCATCGTACGCTTTGTCGTATTCCAAACGTACATTGCAGTTCATCAACCAGATGTAATTCAGAATCATATTTTTGTAAGTATGTTTTCCAAAATTTTTAATTAAATCTTTCTTTTTCTTTTTTTTAGTTTTTGTCTTCCAGTTAGATAGTTTACCGTTCTTGGTTGAAATTAGTGCTATATATTTTATCTTTTTCTTATATTATTTCTCTTACATATACATACATATGGATATATATTCTGTAAAATAAAAAAAAGTGTTTACCAAATCTCTAAGAATCCAAGTAATAACATCACGTGCTAAGGCATACGAAAAAGGGAAATAATTAATATAGCCTCAGGTGAAATATTCCTTTTTAAAAGTTTGAAGTCGCTTTCAAAAAAGAAATTTTCTCTCGATATTTATTGATTGTACCTCTATTTCCTTGTTTCTATTACTTCGGTATCTCCAGATGTGTGTAGTTAGAAAATATTTAACTTTTCCTTTAATCACAAGCTCGTTCTTAATATTTGTATTATTTGCAGACATAACAGTGATAGACTTCATTGCTTTTCCTTCTTTTTGCTAGCGTCCAAATATCTGTTAGAAACTTCTTTTCATTTACTTTTTTGCTGCAGATCATTAATTTGAATGGCATCAACCTTGTCTACTAATCTACAATAGGTTTCGGAAATCAGTTCAGAATAACTTCCGACTTTGGTAGCGTAAAGAACTTTTTTATGTAAAAGAAAAAAAAAAGTATAGTTTATCGAAACTGAAGCGAAAATACTCCTTAACCGTGTACAGGAAGACACTATTTTAAACACGCAAAGTGTGTACGAGAAGTATACCATTTGAAATTTCAAAAATAAAAAATATAGGAAACGGTTGAGCTCACTTCTTAGATGGAAATATCGTCTAAAGTTTCCAACTCATAAAAGTCGAATTTTAATTGCTTCTAAATAAAATTAAAACTTCAACGCAAATTGACTCTTAATTCTAAAAGCTCTAAAATAAAAAAAATAAAGCTTTAATTTTAAAGGCTAAAATTTTGGCAATTCTTTAAGGAAAGAATGTCAAACTATTAAAAACGTATATAAATATTTAAATAAAATTAAAAGAATCATCACATAGAGAGATAATGGAAACTTCAGGCTATTTACTTGAGGTCGGAAAATTGACATAATATGTAAATTACTTCTAAATTATGTAAATTTCTTCTCTTACGTAAATTATCTCTTTTAAGTTTATAAATTAAAAAAGCTTAAGTTATTAGAACATGAAAATTTTGAAGCATATTCTTTCATGCTTTCAAATCATTATAAATGTTGAGCAAACTGAGAAACTGCTTTCTTATTATATTCAACGTTTTGGGAAATAATCTTCAGCTGCATAAAATCAGAAGCAATTTGTGTAAAACCAAGACAAACAAAAAAGAATGCTTATTTCAAATGGAAACATTTAAAGCATTTGAAGTCTAGACGTGGACGATATGTTACCGGATATAAACAAACACTTCTTTCAAATGTAATAAGTTATCACCTGTTCTGAAATAATAGCGTTAAAGTATTTAATATAGCTGTGATTTTCCAGAACTAGTTAGTTTACCGTCATTTTATTTAAAATATTTAATACATTGGTTTGGCGAAATTCATTACCTTTTTTTACAGTTCATCGATAAAAAGAAGTCGAGTGAAGATTAAAAAAAAGCCGTCGTAAGAAAATTGAGTAATGCCTTAGTTTCGCTTTAAATACCACACCAAATTTTAATTTCTAGGGGACCTTTGTCTCCCTTAAACTGCCGAGACAAAATCCATTTTTTTAAATGTGCTTAAAAATTATCTATTTTGAGATGTTATGTAAACGGATTTATTGTAATTTGAAAATAGCTTTGAGAAATTTACAAAAATTATTCAAAATATAACTTTTTAAAAGCAGATAAAAGTTCAAGGTTTTGATTGGATTAAGAAGAAGTTAGCGACTGTGTAAAGGAAAACCTAGGGAAAAAAAGTGATGTCATTATGTACACACAAATTCAGTTAGCATTACAGAACTTAAAGCTTGAGTCCTGTTTTTAAAAGGCCTAAGCGCATTGATTTTGTCAAAATTTATTATTTTAGTATGATTTTAAGCTTCGAAATGAAATATGGAATAACTTTACTATGCCATTTTAGAAAACTTCGATTTTGTGTCAAAATACGTACGTTAGAACTAAGCTATACATAAATCTAATATAAATTCTAAATTTTTTGAGTATTTCCTCATATTTAAAGTGAAAACGAGCCAAATTCCTTTAAAAATTTCTACACGAAGACATCCCTTCCTTTAGACAAAAACCCCTCGCGAGCTTTGCTATAATTCAAATAATACAAATCCTAAGTCACGCATTTGAAACATGTCAAATATAGGTTGAATTTTGTCGGATGGGCCAATTACAACAGGAACCGAAGACCTATTCCCCCCACATCCTATTTTTAACAGCAGTGTGCCTAAGTGTCGAAAATTAAGAAATACGTGTTCAGCTATACTACAGGCATTAACCCTTTAGGTCCATATCACACACGCAATTGTATCACACGAACAACTGTTTCGGACAATTTTTCTGCCTGGTTTACTATTGAAAGAAAGACGCACGATTTTTTCCTCCCTTTCGAAAAAAATTGCAAGTTGTTCATTTTCAACCAATCAGCTATCAGCTTCGAATGCTATCAACTTGTTTGTAATGGAGAACCAGTTTCCCCTGTGTTAACCCCAAAGTGATCTGTGGTGACTGGCTGTTGTGGCAAAGCAGAAAAAATGTTCCACACAGTTTTTCTTTCGAAACAAACGGATGAGTGATAGCAGCCTGCAGTCCAGGCCTTTCCCGCTTAGCCGAATCAGAAACTCGAGACGATATTCCGCATATCTGGTGAATTTCTTGCTGCTAATTTAAAATGATTTCTCAGAAATCTAATGGTTCTTTTACGTCTAAAGGTTCTTGCTGTCCTGGGCTCTTTCGCCGGGTACAAATAGTATTTTTTTTTCGCTATTTCTTCGGATTTTGTTCACGTTATACGTTCTGAAGTTTCTGTCTCATCTGCGGATTCACTATCCTTATTCCTTTATCCTTTTCCATGCTTGCTGGACTCCGTAACTTTGAAAATAATATTCCTATTGCCACGACTGTCGAGTTCGAAGTAACGTCGAAGACGCATATATAGTAAATCTAAAAAACGTATTTAATTTTAAAGACTGGTAGTTGTTTTATACGCATATACTGTTGATATTTTCCCAACGAAATCTAAATAAACATCATTACTTCTCGAATTATCACGTCAAACCAAGTAGTGATCGAAAGCCATCTTTCGCGTTACCGCGTCAAATCTACTGGTGATCGAGAGTCACCTCTCGTGTTACCGCATCAAATCAAGTGGCGACAGAGAGTTACCTCTGGAGTGCAAAGGGTTAATATGTTCAAACATTGTGCAAATAACATTGAACCCTTTAAGTTCACTACATTTAACAAATTTGTAATTACAAACAAATGGTATTCGAATGTGAAGTTCTTATTCGCCTAACTTGTGTAACCTCTATTTACTTTCTAAAGAGTGTAAGTTTCTTAAAAACCTTTCAGAAAATGATCCAATAAATTTGCTCATACATTCAGATATATTGATGGTATTATTACGTTCAACAATAATAATCTTATTGAAATAAGCTACATCTATCCCAACTGTTTAGAACTTAACAAGACCAATAAGAAGCTTAATTGTAGATTATCTGGATCTTAGCATTTATCATCTTAAAGAAATAAAACTTTTTGATAAAAAAAAGGGGAACTCATTTTTTCAGTAATTAAACTTATAATATGAAATACGAAAATCTCTAAAAATGTTTTTGCAAATACAATTTTGAATCAAATTACCAGAGTTAAAAAAGCGTGCACAGAAATTGAACAACAACACCAAGAAATTCTTCTTTTTACTAAGGTTTTACAAGAAAATGAAATTCCAGTTAATTTCTTTAATACGCTACTTAAAAAAGCTGGAGTGGTCTACACATTATAAAATTTTTTAAAGTACTGAATTTTTTATCTGAAAGCTCAAATAAGAAAGGAATAAAGATGGATGTTTTAGAAAGTTTTATTGTACACTTTGTGGGCACTGTAGTGACGACGGACATCACTCGAGGATGCCCACAGGGCTTTTGCTTAAGCCCGACCTTGTGGAATCTAGTAGCTAATACAGCTCTTCAACTGTATGACGAATCAGAACACAGAAAGACAATTGCCTACGTTGACGACTTTCTTCTGCTAATTGCTGGTAGAAACATCCTTAAAACAGAGCTCAAGAAATCCTGGGCACATTCATAGGCTGGGCAAAAGAGCATGAACTTACTATCTCAGCAGAAAGTATCTGATAATCGGGCTCTGATAATCGGGCGCAAAGGAGTTTTAAGAGTTAACCCCAAGCGTGAAACTCTAGGGCAAAAATGTCAAATATGTTACAAAAATGAAATATCTTGGAATAATTCTAGAACGCCAGTTTACATGGCTTCCTGATATTCGCTATATTAAGCAGAAATGTTCCAATTTGCCAACTCCATGCACAGTACATCCGCTATGAAATGGGGAATACTTTCCAGATTCCTTCGGTTATGGTACTTGACAGTAGCGCAGTGTATACGAAGCTTAAGTGTGTGTTTATCTGTCCACCATCAAATGAGGCGGAACCTCAATTCTGTACAGCGTCCACATCCGCTCACCATATGCAGAGCGTATCGCATAACATCAACGATAGCGACTTCAAGTTCTTGCAGGATTGCCTACGCTGACGACGTTCTTGTGATAGTAGCTGATCCTTTAGATTTGATTGGAGAAAGGGAGGCTACCAGTGCAAATGTCATCAGACATGAAAGTACATGTGATGTCTGGGGGGCCATATATATATATATATATATATGTATGGGATGGCATCGTCGATAATAATCAGATGACGCTGCAAGCTGTGCGAGAGAACTTTTTTTTTCTTTGGAGAGCACACAGACGATTCCGCCATTAAGACGGTAACACGATTGAAAAATGTTTGAATGTAAAAGACGCTGATTTGTATTCATCTGTAAATAATCTCATCTATTTCCTTATACGAATATAATCACTTTGTAGTTTGTAGCAACTGTTCATGTTTCCATTAAATTTTCGAGTTTTCCATAAATCGGATTAATTATTGAGAGCCCCTAGACAACCCATCTCTGAAGTAAATTTGCAGACATCATACTCCTAGATAGTAAGTACAGATCTTACATATGTAAGATATAAGAAAGTACAATAGCTGCTTTAAAAAACTAATTGGCGATCTCAAAATTAACATTCTAAATTTGATGATCTCCCCCTAAATTCATCTGTTCTCCCGAATTCGAGATTTTTCTACGTTACGTAACGCTGCTTGAAAAGTGCAAACCCAAACTAATAATACTAACCAATCATAGCTTGTCTCTAGAATTGCACCTACTCTGGTATAAATACTCTGGCGGATTAATTACGGCATTCTTCTTTTCCTAGCTTCTACCTTGCTAAGAGCTCCTCGCTTTGTTTCCCCGTCTAAAAGGATGTCGACCCTGTTAACCAGTGTATATGAGAAATTATTGTAATTGTCTATGAACAAAACGTATACTGTCTACGAAGAATGGTTTCTAATGTGTTTAGAAATAAAAATGTTAATTAGCTGAACTTGGATGGTGTCAACATCTTTTTCCATCTTTTCACTCGACTAACGAAAGCTGATAAAAGTACCAGTGTTAACTGCGCATCAAAATCGCCATCCTCGGTTACGATGACTGCAAGCTGATTCCTCTTCTATGTTTTCCCGAAATAGTTATGTATATATATATATATATATATATATACATACATACAAAGTACGAAAAATGAAAGGCTTGTATACATTATCACCCTGCTCAGGAAACCCCGAAACAAAATGCGGTATGGACCTTTCGCCGTATACTGAAGTAACGGAAACCATCTACACGGACGGATGCAAGACAGAAAATGGTACTGGCAGTGGCTTTTACCATCTGCAGAACAACATCCTTCAATACACATGGACACGCAGGCTCGGATTCAACAGTTCCATTTTCCAAGCAGAACTAATTACCTTGCATGTTGCAATCTGCTATAGAATTGAACATGCGCCAAATTCCACTAAAAGTGACTCGACGTCTAGCCTTCAGGCCATATCGGGCACAAGTAGCAGAAGGCAACTGATGCATGATATTCGATATCTGTTGTCCGAACCGTCCTATTCTACATTGGATTCCAGCTCGCAAGGGTATCACCTGAAATGAACTAGCTGATGATCTGGCGGAGCAGGCAGCAAACAATGTCCAAGATGAAGTGACTTCGAGAGTAATATCTTAAGCGAACCACTGAGGAGCACATGTTCAAAAGCTGGCAAGAGATATACCTCACAACTACTACGCGTTGCAGGGCGTTCCTTTTGTTTTAAAAAAGTAGCAATAGAGTTACGTAGCAGCTCCGCTTCTTGAAACAATATTTCTGTGGACATGGTCTATTACCAGCATATTTACACCACTTCAGGCGCAGCAATACAGTTCTTTGCATATGCGGTAGAGAAGGAACAGCGGATCTATACGTATTTGACTACCCACAGACTTCTGGATACCACCTTAAAAAAACCAGCTCCCACAAACATGTCAGCGTGGGCCGTTAACATTAGCAGTACCAAATCTGTACAAAATAAAATTACCTCAGCCATTATATATTTTGCCACAGCCTACTCAGCCATGTCAAGACATATGCAATCTGCCTCAAACATGTCTACAACGTTAAGTTTCTTGCAGCAATAGTACAGCGGCACACTTATTTATCACCTACTCCAATTTGTCATCTTTTAATAAGTTCGAAGATACATTTGATCAGTTGATCAGTATCCATCTTACTGTCATAGCCCTAGTATCTTCCTACGAACTGGCATCTAAACTCCGTATGGCAAACATCCCAGTCGGAAATCAACTCAAGCGGGGACCACTATAATTTGTATATATGTATTATTGTGCATTTTTTCTTCACTATACTTCTATTGACAAAGAGCCTACTGTATTCTAAGTCGCAACGATAAGCCCATAGCGTGAAAATTTTATTCTTTTCTAACATTTGTTTTTTTCCTTTTTTACTTGCATTAATATAATGCTTTCCAAATCTAAAAATAAAAATTACTTAGTATAAATTCACCTTTTGGAAGATTTTAAACTTTCCTTCGCCAACTGAGCCAAACAAGCAATCATTAGTGTCTACTTTTTCCTTTTAAATTACTGTCATTTGTTCTTTTGTATTTCCAACAGGAAGTTCAAAAATGTTTTTTTCTCTGCAAGAAAGGGCTGCTGTGTCGAGGAGCCATTCAGAATTTTCGGATGAACTACACTCATGGACAAAAAATTAGCGCACCAAGAAGTAATTGCGGGATCGTAACGAAACTTGCAATGAAGGTACATGGCGGAGAGATATGCAAATGATTAGAAATGCAGCGTGATTGCGCATTACGTATGGCCGGTAGAGGGCGTTGAACGTTGTGCTCTGTGGAGTATAAAACAGGTAACCAAAGCTTGTTTGAGTGTGCTGAATCATTTACAAAGGAAGAGCTGAGGTAGACATGCCGTTACGCCGTGTTCGAAAACAATATGAGCAGTTGTCGCAGTTTGAGAGGGGGAGAATTGTCGGGATGATGGAAGCTGGGTGGTCAGCTAGGCGAGTAGCTCGTCAATTAGGCCGCTCTGATTGTGCTGTGAGGAGGTGTTGGGATCAGTGGATCCGAGAGATGTCATGTACACGAAGACAAGGCTCAGGACGCTCTTGACAGACCAGTCGTCGAGAAGACCGCTACATCGTAAGAAATGCACGCGCACAACCAACTGCTTCATCGGCCGCCATCCAGGCACAGGTAGCCCCTTCACTACAGGCTCCTGTGTCTTCTCGAACCATACGAAGGCGCCTAGCTGAAGGACATTTGGTATCGCGGCGTCCATTACGTGTGCTGCCCTTGATGCCCACCCATCGACGCCTTCGCTTGGAGTGGTGTCGAGCACGAGGAAACTGGACTGCAGCGGAATGAAACCGAGTCGTCTTTAGAGACGAATACATATTCAATCTCGGCAGTGATGACAATCGTGTTCGTGTGTGGAGAGCCCGTGGTGAACGCCTCAATCCTGCCTTTGCTGTACAGAGACACATCGCTCCCACAGCTGGTGTGATGGTATGGGTTGCCATTGCTTACAATACACGGTCACCCCTAGTATTGTTCCGTGGCACCCTGACAGTCCAGTGATATGTTCATGAAATCCTGCAACCATATGTGTTGCTACTCATGCAACGGCTCCCAGGAGTCATTTTTCAACAAGACAATGCTCCGTCTCATACGGAAAGGGTGTCACAAGACTGTCTCCGCACTGTTACTACCCTTCGTGGGCCTGCCCGATCCCCAGATTTGTCTCCAATCGAGCATATCTGGGATCATTTGGGACGACGAGTTGGGCATCCCACGAGTTTGAACGAACTAGAAGCAAGGTTACAGCAAATATGGAACGAAATGTCTCAAGACATCATACAGAACTTGTATGACTCAATGCCCGATCGTATCGTATCGTGCATTCGCGCTAGAGGGGGTCCAACGGAGTATTAACTCCTCCGTTCTTTTCCTTTTTCTCTGAAATAAATTATCCATTTTCTTTGATTTTCTTATCATTTACTTATATCAAAGTAGTCATCACTTAAAATTTCGTTTCATTTTGATGACTTCTTGTTGGTGCGCTAATTTTTTTGTCCATGAGTGTATTATACTTAAACAATTTAAGATAGTGTATCAGCTAATCTTGGATGAATAGAAACGCCGTGGTTTTCGTGGGAAGAGTGATTCAACTGAATCTGATCTGCCTCCTTTTGAAAACATTGAATCAGACTTTAATTGCATTCCTCTTCCTATTTTATGTATTTTTATGCATTTCTTTTGTTTTCGGGATTTCTTCTGGTTTGGAAAGACTTTGTTAATGTTTTTCTTTTTTTATTGAGAGATTTTGGGATTTTATTGATTTTAGGATTTCATGTCTTTGAGAATTTGATTCTAGACTTCTTCCTATTTTGTGTATAATTCATTATTTACACCGCATACTCAAATAAATCATGCGATTACCCCGACGTGATAACGTCTCGCATAAATAAATCTTTAGCGCATAAATACATCTTTAGTACATTAATTTTAAAGATAAAAAATATTTTACCATGAAAACGTAAAATTTAATTGAACAGAAAATCTAGTAAAAAAACGTCAATTTACATTGAAAATACAGTGATCAATTTACCCGCAGAATGTAAACTTATTAAATATTTGACTCGTTACAAATTTGCCAATATTATTGTTGTAAAAAGCATTATTGTAGAATATTATTAAACTGTTTTAAATTCATTTCAGACTATTAATAGAGAAAATAAACTCTAAACGTTCTTGTACTAATAAAAGAAATTAAGAAAACTGACAAAAATTCTCTCTCTCTCTCTATATATATATATATTTTCAAAAGAATATAGTTAAGTTAAATTTAAACAATTTTCTTGCTCTGTTGCTGCAAGGAATGAAATTTCAATTTAACAAAATTTCTATTCGTAAAAAGCAATTTAAAGTAAAAAATTAATTATAGAAATAAATTTATAAGAAATTATAAACAATTTATATTACTGCGAACTAATCTACAATATCATTTAAATTCTGAGAACATAAGTAAATCAAGTGCAAGTAGCAAAATCTATTTAACAAATATAAAATTGTAATAAATATTTTAAATCCTAAAAATAAAAAATATGCATAAGTGAATAATTGTTGAGCTGGGCAGAAGACAGACTTATCAAGGGGAAGTTGCCCTCAAACCTAACTCTTCAATTATTCAATTCGTGTTTCGTCATTTATGTAGGCAAGTGTAAAATTCAAAACCAAAAGTAAAACCAAATGATGTGACCCACCAAAAGTAATTCAAACAAGTGGAACTTTTAGGAAAGTACAAATCAAAGCTAATACAAAACAATACCCTTTATAATACCAATTTTTTGGAAAACCAATTTAATATATATATATATATATATATATGTATAATGTATAAAATTTTGTATATAGTATATATGTAAACATTTATGCGTACATATAGCATGAACTGTAAGTAGTCTATGCTGGTCGTAAGTATTAAGTACGTAATTTTGTGCTTATGAAAGAACTTCGAAGGTTAAAGACAGATTATATTCATTAATAAGCTTGCAGTTACGGCCTATTATAATGTTTTCTTATTCTTGATATAAGAAAGTACACATAACTTGGAGCAGTAAGTGCCTGTTCTTGAAGAACTTTTACATTTTTTTCAGACGCTGTGGTAGACTCAGGTAAAAGCATGTTGGCAGCAGATAAGGAGAGAGCCATTGTAACAGGTTCAAAATGAACTTTTGGTTTAGGATGAATTAATTTTGGTTCAACATTATTTTGACTGGCGAATTAATAACTTTCTAAAATTATTATTCATGGCTCTAAGTTATTTGTGTTATGTAAATCATATGACACAAATTAATTTTCAAATGGCGCAGTTTAGAGCGATTTATTATAAGCAGTAACTGTTTATGTGACAGAAGGGGAAGATAGTCAAATTATAGAGAGTTAAGGAGCTATTCCAAATTAATTAAATTAAACTTTCGCTTTGCATACTTTTTATCTTACTTTGGATAGGTATTGAGTACTATGTAGTCGAATATATTTAGCATTCTTATGCTCTATTTCCAGAAATTAATCATAGTCATCGATGCCAGTTAAAGAACGATATTAAATGAATGAATACGTGCTAATAAAGAAGGGCATTTTGAAAAGCTAAATTCAAATATGAATTCTTAAATGTTTATCAAGGAATATTTAATATTTATAAATGCTACCTGACAAAAAACTGCATTTAGTTACATACAAATTTAAGATTAATGAGTTGTTTGTGTTTGAATTAGGATTGATATCTCAAAATGCAGAACGGAGTATTAAATTTAACCTTAGAAATCTTATATACATCTTAACATTTTAAATCTTACACAGAGTAAAATAATCCAGCTTTCTTTTATGTTAAAAACGTACTTTGTAGATAATATTTTGAACTGTGTCACATATTTTGATTAATTTTATTGTGAAATATCATCGAAAGATATGCTAAATTAAACTTTCATTTGAAAAACAAATAATGAAATGAAAAGGGAAAGGAAGAAAAAAAAATGTGCCACTGTAATGACCGAAAGTAAATCAATATACGATTAATAATTAAGAATTTAGACTAAACAAATTGGCAATAAATTCTGAAAAAATGCCATATAGTAAACAACTGGGTTTTATATCATTTTACTAAGTTTTGTGCAGTTTGCAGTTTTGCAGTTGTAACTAAGACATACAAATATTACGAAATATCAAACTCCTCTGATTTTATATTTGGCATATTTTGTAATTTCAGCATTTTTTATCATACAAATTTGTTGCGTTTTACCTATTAAGAGTGCGTTTTTACCTATTATTTGTAAATTATTAGATTGCATTAATCTGGTGCTTTGAATTTCTCTTCCTAGCATATGAATATAATAGATGATTAATTAGGTATCTTGGTTACTGAATTTAGAGCTGTAAGGATTTATCACTTTCCCCTCACCTGCTCTCGTGAGTAGGTTACTAGCACATGCAACTACTAATTGGAAGATCCTTGGTTGCCAGTACCATTGATTTATCACATTTCTGGCTTCAAAGAGTTCTAAGTAATCTCCACAAAGCAAGGGAAGAAGATCCACTAAACAAGAAAAACTACGTACAGATTTGACTTCTGTTTAGTAACTGGAGTTACTTTTGATAATTTTATGAACTTACGCTTTAAATTATTTGTAAAACTGGTTATTTGTCATTTCATTAATAAAGCTGATGCTTAACTACATACACCCATGAGTGGCTGAGCAATTTAACCCAGCAGCTGAACACTGATAAGACTCGAAACCGCGGAAGGAATTGGCTGTATAAAGTTATAATGGGTTTTTCAGCGTGTAACACAAATACGTGCCAATTACTGTTAGGCATATAATTCTTAGTGCTTTACTACAATTGCTTAAAAATGCAAAAATATGATTACACACAGTATTGATATTAGAATTATCTTCGACCTAATTTCAATTTGCACATCTCATACCACATGAAACATCATAATTTGATGCCAGAGCTTTAAAAAACAGCATGTTTCCAACTTCCGTGGCATGCGATTTAAAATTTAGCTCTCAGTTCATATCTGCACGTCGTTTATATGCTTACCAATGTTATCCATCAAAAGTAGCATACTTATTATCAATATTTTTGTATCATTAATCGACAAAATTTTGTAAGCTTTGGAGCATAATGACAGTTTCGGAAGTATTTGGAATTAAATTGAGTTGCACAAACTTCGGTTAATTTATTTTATTTTGAACGCTTTAAAATAAAAAAAATGTTACATCATGCTAGGCATATGAAGATGTTTTGCGTAGGTAATAGTACTAACTCCTTATAAGCGGTTTTAAAGAAATTCTTAGACAGTTATATACTATTTTGAATGAAGTTATATATTTTAATTTTGACTTTGATTAATTTTCGACTACTTTTACTTTCAATTACATCATGTTTCTGTCTGATATTTGAAGCATTAATAAAAATTTAATTAAAAGTGTCTACGCCTCGAAATTGCAGCAGCTTATTTGTTCTTCTTACAATGATATCGACCAACTTTCGTTAAAAATCTATTGCATTTTGTAATCGACTACTTCTTTCAATTACATCATGTTTCTGTCTGATATTTGAAGCATTAATAAAAATTTAATTAAAAGTGTCTACGCCTCGAAATTGCAGCAGCTTATTTGTTCTTCTTACAATGATATCGACCAACTTTCGTTAAAAAACATCATATATAAAAATACTCAACCTTCACATAATGCATTGCTGAATAAAAGATGCAAGGCGGAAATTCATAACTTAGAATAAATCTCCCACGCAACAGAGAGCCCTTGTTTCTCATTGAATTCTATTTTATAAGAAAGTTTTGAGGAGTGGAAAGTGGAAAATAAGGGTAGTGCTTCAGCACCTCTCTCAGACAAAATATTGCTATGCTAAACTGCCTTGCGAAGGCCGTTATCACAAACTTCAGTACAATGCCCGATTCGGCGACTATTCAGCTTTCAGAACTGAGATTTAAGTTTCCGTCCTTTTCAAGAGCTTGCGAAATATATTATCCAACTCGGGTGTCTCTAATAAACGGATATCTGCGGTGACTTTCTAGTAAATTGGTGCTGCTTGTTTGTTGTTGCGTCTGCTAGATTTCAAACTACTCAGTTAATAAGACCAGTATCCTCCGGTCTAAGTTCGCAGATAAAAAAAATGAGTCAGGGTTTTATATGTCCAGACACTGCTGTTATCTAAACTATTTTTTTACACAAAATCTTTCACGCAGCCTGCATTTGAGAAATTTTCCGTTTCGTGTCTCATATTCTTATGATGCAGGAAAAATTTCTCATTTTGATCTTTTTAGCATTATTCTCAATCCTCATTTTTGTGTCCGGATAAATAAAATAATGTTGCCATCAGAAATGTTCTCTCCTTGTATTATTTTCAAAGAAATAATGTAGGGAATACAAAAAATGTATACAACACTTAACACTCTATCAAGAATTCTAAAATATACTGTTTTTATGTATTCTGTAATGCAGCAGTTGAATTTTATGTGGCTTAAGTGAGAAGAAAGTTTAATAATAAAGTTCAAAATAAGAAAAAATGTTCTGTTGATCATCTTGATAAGAAAACTGAAAAGCGGTTTGATGAACTGAGAAAAGACTGAAAAAATAGAAAATGTATGGCAGCACTTAACACTGTTTTGGGGAGATTAGAAATACGGTGCTTTTAAAAATTCTGCTATTTTACGCTTGAATTTTATATATGGTAAGTACAAAAAAGGCGATACTTAACAATAAAGTTAAAAAGACAGAATGTTGTATTAGCAGAGTAGACAAATGATGTTGTATTAGCAGGCGAATGATTCCAAGAGCAGTTTCTTAAAATGCAAAAACATAAAAAATCCTTAACAAACCCTCTGGTGCGAAGTCAAAACTGAATTATTTCAGATTTTTTTAATGATCTGCTGGGAAAGTTTCCAGTAGTAATTAAACTGATAATTTATATATCGTTATGAGTTTATAATTACCTAATGGAAGAAACTGATTAAGGTAATTTTTTTCCCTATAGCGGGCCCTTAACTGACTTCAACTGGGCCACTATTAAGTCCAGAAGTGGTGGCCGCTTTATTATGGAGGCACCTAACTGGTGGGCCACCTTTGCCTCCTATGAACGTACGGACGATTACAGCTATGCCTTCTCCGGGATTCGAACCCAGGCCCTTTGGTATCGTAGCCGGCTCCCCTAACCACTATACCGTCTGGGCGGCGATTAGCGTAAAATAAAGGGGTCTTAAATTTAAAAAATAGGCTATGTTTTTCTTTTAATATTTTTAAACTATTATTTTATTAAATATGAGTTAAAATAATATGCCAAATAACGATTAAATATAGAGGAGTTAAAGTAACAAGAATGAGCATAATATTCTTAATTTTCAGGGCTAGTGTCGAAGGTTTAAGTATAGAACTTTCTTCTTCAGCTGAAAAAGTACAAATGACGGAAGTGAAGCCTATGCTCGGGCCAATCAGGCAATAAGAATCAGAGGAAGGAAGTCAAGCTAATGAAGCCATCTCTTGAAGAAAACTAAAAATAACGATGAAATAGTTTCCTTAAAAGATAAGGGTCGAGATACATTGAAACTAAGATCATTTACTAGAACTGAAATAATTTCATGCAAGCGAAAAGCCCATAGAATATCTAACTCGCCAACGGAAGATGTTTTTTTTAATAGTTTTGGTTGCAGAAAAACGGAAAATGGGATTTTCTGCCCAACAATATTTGCCAATATAGGATTTAGGTGCTTGTTTATTTCCTAACATACGCCTCATGTTCCTTAACGCGAAAATTTAAGGCTCTCTTAGTTTGACCAATGTAAATTAAACCACAATGGCAAGGAATCCTGTATATACCCCAAAAGTTCATACCCGGTTTGGGGTCCGTAAGTGTAGAATTGCGAATTTTCTGGACAGAAACGAAAGCGATCCGAAAGCTGAATTCCTGCAAAATCTGTGCAATTTTATAACTAATCGACGGGAAGAAAGGGATTACAACGCAATTATAGTTACAGCTAATCGATGGTAAGCAAGGACAACTCAATTCTTACAATCTCCTAAAACGAGAGATGTTTTTTGATGTGTTGAGATGAGAATTTTTTAAGCGTTTGGTCAATAATACTAGTTGGAAAGCCTCTGTGAATAGCAACTACTTTTAAGTAATTTAGATCTTGTTGAAGAGCCGATCTGGAGGAACAAACTTGAAGTTCTGGGCAAACGAAGAAATAAAATGGAGATAACATTTTTTTAGTCGAGTAATACGTTTTGAAATGTGATGGAAGGCAAACAGACGAAGGTTTACAATAAAGTACTGAAATGGGATATGTTGCATTTAACCAAACGTTTGGGGAACGAAAGGGACTAGGATGTGTCAAGTTCTGGAGCGAACTGAATAGAAATGGAATTCATTATTGAAAGAACTTTATTTAAATCCTCTTTATGACAATCAAAATGTTAAAGGTATTGTCAACGTAGTGGAACTACACAAGGAAGTTTAAAATTTCAAATAATTTGTATTCATAATAATGCATGTAGATATCAGCAAGGATAGGACTAAGAGGGCTTCCCATGGCTAATCCGTCAGTCTGGTTGTAATACCTACTTTGAGAAATAAAATGTGTTTATTTCAAATAGAGTTTCGATACATGGGAAATGAAATTCTCGAAGTCTCGTTTCTAGATATTTAATTGAAACATTGGTAACTAAAGATTTTACATTAAAAGAAAGCATAATGAAATTTTTAGGATAAATGTTTTTTAATTTATTTATAAACTCTATTGAATTTTTTACGGTGTAAGTATTATTAACTAACAAAGCCCAAAGCCCAGAAACTAAATATTTGGCTAATGAGTACGAGGCAGTGACTAAATTTGATTCAGTATGGCGGAATGGAATATCACTTTTCTGAATTTTGGATAGAGCATATGATCTGGAACAATCCGCTACAGATGGAGTAAGCGACTTTTGTAAGCACGTTGGAAGGATTTGTGAAGATTTAATCTTAGTTTTTAATTTTGAGAGGTTCGAATGAGAAGTATCATTAGGGATCAGATTATATGGGCCTTCGTTTAAGTGTTTACCAGCAGCAGCGGTATAAATGTTTTTGTCCATGAACTTACTGGCCAGCTTTGTCGGTCTTTGAAATGACAATATCTGGGTCAGAACGAATTTCGCGCAATGTAGTTTTTCTTCCGCGTTTCGATTAGGGTTCAAAGGTTTACTGTTAAATTTCGTATTATGAATGATAAGATTCCTAATCATTTGTTTCTGTGCTTCTGAAGCTTTACTGAATTTGAAAGCTTTCTGTGAGTGACAAAATCTTTGAAATCATAGTTTTTGAAGTTTGCGAGGAGTTAAAATTACATTTCAGAATTTTCTTTTTTCTCTGATAAGCTAACATTAGAAATATAACTATTGGACTGGTGTTTACACTTTCCAATTCAGTAAAGCTTCAGATACTCGGTTGACTTTTTAAGTGAGACCTCCAGTTCCCTTCCGTTCCTCGACATCTTGGTCACACGCAATACATCCAAATTTAGTACTACTCTTTATCATACACCTTCATCTGTTTGTCTTACACCATATTTCAAATCATGTCATTTGACTTAGCGAAAGTTAGCTTCGTTTTCCGGTCACTTCAATTTGCTCCTCCAAACACGCTCTTCATCGAGAGCTAAATTAATTAAAAGCAGTTCCAAGTCACAGAGGCTTTTCATCTAATATTATTGCCCAAGCGGTTTATAGATTCTCACCTCAAGCTATCAAAAAGCACCTTCTGGTTTCAGGAGAGTATAAGAATCGTGTTGTCTTTCTTTTCTTTCCATCGATTAGCTATAACATTGGGCGTATTTTACAGAAATTCAACTTTTGGATTGTTTTCCTTTCTGTCAATAACATTCGTAGTTCCGTACTCCATTCTAAATATGAACTCCTAAGGTACATATGGGATTCCTTTCCAGTGTGGTTTGATTTACATTGGTCAAACTATGAAAGCATAAAATTTCCCGGCAAGGAACATGAAGCATATGTCAAAATCACATTTTTCATTTTTCGGCAGCTAAAATTATATAAAAATCATCTTCCATCGGCGAATTGGGTTTTCTAGAAACGTTTCACCTTCTAAAAGTATTCCACTTCTAATTAGTGATCACATTTTCAATTTGTCTTTATCCTCAGCATTTAAGAAACATCGTTGGTTTCAGTTTTCTTCAATAGATGGCACCAGTAACTTGACTTCCTTCCTCTCATTCTTATCGCTTAGCGGTTTTCCCTATGTGTAACGTGTATATGAGCCAATTTCCCTTATAATATCCTCCCCGAAGGCATCCCTCCCTTTAGACAAATAGCTCTGGAGTGTTTTGCCATAACTGAGTATTATGCGAGTATTATGCTAATTCTTGTTGCTTTAACTCCTCCAAATATAATTATTACTTTATTAGTTATGTCTTCAATAAGTTAATTTATATTTGCAACAGAATTGTTTCTAGAAACCTTTGATAGCAAAGATAAAAATGCATGAATGTTTAATTACCTATCACGTTTAAAACTGCTCATTCAACTATTAAGCCGATTAATCACAGACAAAATTCTGCAGGGCCCTTTTGTTGGCATAGTGGTAGGAGAGCTAGCTGCAATTGCCTTGTCCTGGATTCAAATCCCGAAGAAGGCATGGATGTTTATAAGTATAGTATACGAGTATCTGGAGCAGTTCTGCATTTACTGATGGTTGATGGTAAGGAAAAGAAGGGGTGGGAGACCTTCGGATCCTTCTCCAAGGGGAGTTTTCTTTGAAAACTGCGGGGGAGCAAGATAGTTGTGTATCGTTACCTATAAGATGCATAACGTCTATGTCAACGACAGTTGCAAACCTTGCCTTTTGGCCAAGATAAATTTCTTGAAGTTAATCTATCCATGAGGATTAGAAAAAAAATTCGAAGGAAAATAACAGCATTAATGACTTATACGTAGAATAAGTAATTAATGAAATTCCTGTATTAAATATAATATCAAAATAAATAAAGTATTGAAGCATAATTATAATTTATATTAAACATTATATTTAATACCATTATGATGCTTAATAACGTTATGATATAGATCCTAGTGTTACGGATTTTGTATTTATTTAGCTATTAATTACAATTCGAAATAAATACAAAATCCATAACACTGCCACCTTCCCAAGGACTGCACGTCCCGGGCAGTACAATCCCTTGACAGGAAGTCATACTTACAACTAAAGAATCAATGCAATAATAAACATTATAATACAATAACAAACAACATAAACAATAATTGCAATAAAACAAAATACATAAATACATACAATAACCTTTAAAACCTTTATACATACAATACCTTTAAAAATACATAAAACAAATTAAATACTAAATAAATAAATGAGTCGCAAATTTACAAATTTAGAAACAAAAGGACGATGGTCTTATACTAATATTTAAATTATATATACTGCGTACTATGGCCGTAGTAAGGAGCTAGCCTGTCCGAATAAACGACTTTGGGCTCGACGTCATTCGGCCTCTTTAGGACTGCGTAAGGACCACCCCGAGGTGACTTTAATTTAGAAGACAGTTCTTTCCATCGAATCGCATTCCTCAACCACATCTTGTTACCTCCGTTGATGTCCTGTAGCTCTCGTGTCGTATCGGGTCTTCATCTTCTCCGTCGCCTAGTTGACTCGCTCTCGTTCAAAATTGTGCATCACTTTAAACAGCGCCTGAAGATCTTGGATGTACTCTTTGGGCATTGAAGGTGAATGCGAAGGCCGACCAACCAAGAGATCACAAGGCAGACGAAGTTTACGACCGTAGTGCATCTAAGATGGGAACAGCTGGTAGTCTCGTGGACAGCACTGTGATAAGCCGGTAAAAACAGAGGTAACTTTTATCCCAGTCCCTGTTGGTTTCTGGATACTACCAAAGAGAGTTTTTAAGGATGGTTCGATTAAAACTTTCTACCATGCCGTCTAACTGGGGATGTAAAGCTGTCATTTGAGTTTTGTTAATGCTGAGTAGCTTGCACAGTTCTTCAATTACAGCAAAATTTCTTCCTTGATCGGAACGCAACTGAAGAGGCATTCCGAACCTGGAAATCCACTGCTGTATCATTAAAACTTCTACCGTAACAGCATCTTGATCAGGAATAAGATATGCTCCAGGCCACTTCGTGAAGTAATCAAAGACAATGAGGATGTATTTGTTGCCGTCAGCAGTTCGCGGCAGAGGTCCTAAGATGTCAAAGGCAATACGTTCAAAAGGTGCTCCTACATTGTAACTTTGTAGCTTCTCTGTCGGTTGCATTTCTTCAGTCCTTTCCAAACCGCAGAGGCGTCGCAAGATCTACACCACTTTTGCACGTCACCCTTTGAATTACTCCAGTAAACTCTGAGTAAAAACTTTAACGCCAGTAAAAATTTTTGAGAAAATGTAAAATGAAATAAAAGGGATTCAAATAATATTAATTATTAAAGTTCATTGATAAGAAATAAATGCTAAAAACATAATTTGTAAATACATAATTATGAGAAACATGTGGTTATTTACAAAGTTAGTATTTCTGCCTGAGTAAAAACTTTAAGGCCACCAGTCATTTTTTAAAAATAAATATAATATAATCGTGTAATTACCATTGCAACTACTAGCTTGTGACAACGCTGCAAGTTTCATATTTGTCATACGTTTCTTCGAAGTATTGGTGATCTTTGTGAAGATGGCGAAGGGTAAAAAGTTAACTGATCGTGAAAGAGGAGAGATCGAAGCTTTGTCTTCAACAGGAATGAGTAGTCGTGCTATTGCGATAAAGATAGGAAGATCAAAGACTAGTCAACAATTTTTTAAAATTGAAAGACAATTATGGTAAAAAGAATAATGGGGGAAGACCTAAAGCTTTGTCTTCGCGTGATGAAAGAAGAGTTTGCCAACTTGTATCTACTGGAAAGTACTCAACCAGGAAACTGATTCCGACGACAAGTTTAAAAGTTTGTCAAAACATGATTTATAACACAATTAGAAGGTCTGGAAGGTTCACTTATACAGCAAAACTGACTAAGCCTCAGTTCCTGCAGAGACACAAAATAGAGCATTTGAACTTTGGCCAGAAAGTCATGACCTGGGACAACCAATGGATAGAAATTATTTTTTCTGACGAAAAAAAAAGGAATTTGGATGGACCAGATGGCTGGAATTTCTACTGGCATGATATAAGAAATGAAAAAGAAATATTCTCCAAGCGCCAATAAGGGAGAGGGTCTGTCATGACTTGGGGCTGTTTTGCTTACAATCGTGTGGACTCAATTGATTCGTTTCAGGTAGAATGAATTCACAAGGATACCAAAATGTCCTATCAAATCATCTTTTGCCAAGTGCTGAATGTCTTGCTGGAGAAAATTGGAAATATCAGCAAGACAATGCATTGATCCATTCGAGTAACAGCACAAAAAATTGGTTCCAAGTCAACAATGCTGAAATTGTGAAATGGCCAGCTAGATCACCTAACCTAAACCCAATCGAGAACCTTTGGGGTGACTTAGCAAGAAGAGTTTATGCAAATGGGAGATATTTTACATCAACAACAGAGCTGCAATTTACTATCGAAGTTTAACCGACCCCAACCTTTGTCATAAACTCGTTTCATCCATGAAAACAAGAATATTTGAAGTAATTCGAAGAAATGGCTCCCACACAACCTTCTAAGAATTTGTAATTTTTTTCTTATATGCTATTTTCTATGTTGGCCTTAAAGTTTTTACTTAGGCTCAAATATTCATCTGTGTGTTCTGTAATATTTTCTAATAATAAAATATTTGCAAATTAATTTTTCTACTTTTTTTACTTTTATTTAAGCTCAATAATTATCAATCAAATGGTATTTTAATTCATCAGTTTAAATGTTTCCATTTATACTCAAGCTGTAAAAGCGCTCTCGAACTCTCTTCAAAGTTTTCATTATTCCGAAGTGGCCTCCTGTAGGACTGCTGTGAAGTTCTTTGAGGACGCCTGGATTCGGGATCTTGGAAGATCGGCTGCCCTCGGAAGGCATTTTCATCATTCGTTTCGAATTTGCGGTAAAGACGCCATTTCGAATGTGGAGTGAGTCCCAGAGAGCCCAAAATTATTTTGTCGTAGGACTATAGATCGAAATGTCCTGCCAGATAGGTATTTTGTTTGAGGACTCCATAAAATGAATGAGCTTAATGTCGGAATCTTCCAGCTGCTCTTTCCTGACTTTTTTGACACTCCATGGGCGTTTATCAATCAATGTTGATGTTGCAATTTGTCTTGCGATCGGACTCAGCAGCTCGTGTTTCTCTTCGACCTTAGTATTATATCGGCAGCTTTCTGAGCAGGGTCCTCCAGACAAGGCATTGACTTTTCCACGTGAGGATCCCTTCTGATGATGAATAGTTATGTCCTCAGATGCTAAACGCAGTTTGTTGCTTTTGAAGTCCAAGGAAAAACAGACTTTCGTTAGTAAGTCCAGTCCGAGTATGCAAGGCTCTGTAATATCCGCCACATATGCCGTGTCATGGCAGGCGCACTTCCAAATGTGATTAACTTCCCATCAATTACGGTTTTATCACCAGACACAGTCTGAAGGGTAACGCAAGATGGCGTCCAAATGAGTTTACCTTTAAATTGTTGAAACTCAGACGCTCTCTCTCCGGCCTTTTGCAGTTTTCAATCGGTCACGAGATATATCTAGCAATTTCTGCTTCTAGAAATTACTGGAAAAAGAATGGAATTGCGGCTACAGTTAACATAGTGGTCAATTACATTTATCCAATTTCAATACAAATTACCGAGATAACCATTTACTCAATGTTAAATACACGTGTCCCTGTATTTTTACCTTTTCGGCATAGATTTCTCTTAAAATTTGTCTCGTGCTACATTCCACGGGGAAATACAACAATTTTAATTATAATTCTACTAAAATTAGCTACCTAAATACAAAATTCGTAACAATATCATAAACAATGCAATCACATTGAATATGTACAATATTCTAAGAGGATTATAGAGATTTGAATTTTAAATTAACCACTTATCTTATTATTTTGCCTATACTATTATTTTTGTCGGCTCTCATCAAAATGCAAATTAATCGATGTCTCTGAGGAAAGTGCTCTTAAGACAGATGCTGACCAGTTCAATACTATTTTCACCGAGTTTCATAATTTAATATTTGAATCGGTTTTAGCCTTTGTTAGCCGAGTTTGCTCGCGTGAGTGGAGGGCATAAGCCAAACTTTATAGGCGAATTATGTCTTGTGGATGTCATTTTTATTTTAAATATTGTGCTTTCTAGTAGACAGCGGAAGTCTTGTTATTTCAGGAGCTCTATAAATTATTAAGCTGAGTAAAACGGTTTATTTTAAACCTTCAAGGTGCCCGGTGTGATTTCACTAAGAAGCTAAGACAGACAGACAACTCACCTGACTGTCCGCACAAATTCAGAGATTACATTAAAATAGACGCTGTGCAAGATGACAGTATGTCTTTAGTACATTCAGTATTTAGTAGGGACGTCTTTATTATTAATGACAGGAGCACAACGATGTCTGACTGGGCTGACAGCTACTTACAACTTTTCTTCTGTTACTGCATGAGTATGCGATTGCATGCTACAGATTTTCTTAGGATTTTAGGTGAACATTGCTGCTTTCTGTTCAAGCAGTAATTTAATTCCTTTTGCACTGAACCTTCTTTTACATGAATCTGCTGACTGGGAAGGAGCTGAATCCAGTTTAAAAAACATTTAATGTTATCGGGAGAGCGATCAATAACGGAAGGCAGCAGTTTTTTTCAAGGGATAGCATCAGCTCTTGCATTCAGTATGCTTTTTATTATATGTGTTAGGCTTACAAACATTTGCTGATATGCATGCACATATCATTATGCTAGTAAGGTGCTCGATATTTAATCTCGATACAATCAGAATGCTGCTCTTATTCTACTCGACGTCCGTCATATTTTCTGCACCTCTCATATTTAATCTCTATAGAATCAGAGTGTTGCTCTTTTTCTACTCTACGCTTCTCATAATTTCGACAATCATTTCAAAATAGGAGTATCTTATTCTCATGGCACAAAATAATTTGCTTCCATCCATCATCTGTCCAATGAATATGTTCTTTTGTCCTCTGAATTCTTTACTTGAGCTGCTGTACATTGCGAAGAAGTGTTTTTTTTCCCTTGGAAGTCTGCCTCTAAGTCCAAAATGTGATAACATTCTCCTTATTGTTATTCTGTTCACAAGAACAACTCAGAATTCACTCATGTCATTTTTGATGACTTCAGAGGAAATTCTACTGTCTCAGGCGCAAATTATTCTCATCCTTCTGTCATCAACATATCTAGAACAATTTTTCCTTCCTTTTCTTACTTTGCTTTTTGCCCATTTTGTTTCTTTATAACGTAAATAAAACTTATGTGAAAAATCCATGAGTTTACTTTAGATGCCTCAAGTGTATTCCAGATTCCTTTTTTATTATATCAAACGTGATTAAGCAAATTTATGTTTACCTTGCAAAGCGTTAAACTTGAAAAGTGAGTTACATTTTAACTAAACGTAATTTTAAACTCTTTCTTTGTAGTACAACATGTATATTATTTACCTTTGAGGTATTCACTGTCTGAACCCTATCAAAGCTGCTAGACACTGGAGGGTGACACAAAAAATGTGAAAATATTTTTCCGCTTCTAGCACTATTCCAGGAACCGACGCTAAATTTTGCTACCTCCTGCAGAGTAGAAACACTACGGCCGCCATTTTGAATTATGTTCCAGATTTTCAAAGGAGTATGTGACATCCGAATTCATGCTAGAATTTTATCAAAATCACAGTCATGTAGCTAGTTTCTGCTATTTTTATTCGTCACCAAAATAATAAACAATAAAGCTAATGTAAATGAGCTGTCGATTTTTTTGTTAATTGCGCATTGAATGTTTTTCAGTATGTGACCGATTCAAGTTTCCGATTGCGTAAGATCGATTCCCGCAACGGTTTCATGTTGAGAAAGATGTTCTGATACTTTAAATTACCTTATATTAAACCTACGGTACATAAAATTCAAATATATCTCTCTTCTAAAATTACGATGTAATATTTAAGTCTATAATGTTTCTAATAAGAATATTGAGTAACCAATTTTAAGCGTCTTAGTAAAATGCCATTGGATTGCATAATGACTTACATGTAGAATTTTAAATGAATGTTTTACAGTTTTCGGTGGAATACAATGCTATATTAAAACTCTTTTCCAGTGAATCCCTTATCTGGTAGACAAACAAAGTTACTAAGCGTTTTGGTAGTTTTGTCTCAAATGATGTTACTGTTACAGTAAGAAATTATGCAGAAATTTTGTATTTTTATTATGCATAATATAAGTACGAATATTTCTCTTAAGATATTCTTCTACAGGTGTTTCTTCTGTCATGTAGACAGACCATGGAGTTATAGGCTTTCCTTAAACAATACAGTTTTCTCTTCTAAAATACCTGGAAAGTTAAACTAATATCGCATAATATTTGGGATCCCTGCAACAGAGTTTCTTTCTATATATTAGAAAGAAACATATATGTTTAAGCTCTCTCTGTCTCTGTATGTATTTACACAAAAAGAATCATAGTAATAGGACAAAAATTAAAAAGAAAAATTTTTTAACCAGTCCTGCGCTATAGCTGCAAAATTAAACTTAAAGCATCTAAAGTTAAAATTAAATTGGAATCAAAGCAAGGCAATTCCTCAACAATATTAATAATTGCAACCTTGGATAAGAGATTTAACAATGTATCTAAACATGTCAGAATTAAAATAAGAATTCATCAGCAGAATAAACTTGAAAAATAAAAATGCGAAAAGAAAAAAATATACAAAATTGTAAAAACATGAAAATGAATCTCCTTTTACTGAAACTCTAATTCAGAACTCATTAGGGGAAAATGAACTAAAGTTTCATAAAAATCGATTAATATGTTTCGTTCTTCTGGCACATTTGAGATCAAAAATTGAAAAAAGATTCAATTAAATTTTCATTAAAGACCTCAACATTCATTTAAAACTGAAAAATCGAATCTTAAATGTATCCAGAATTTTCCCATTAAATGTATCCAGAATTTTCCCTACCCGTATTCGAAACACTTCGAAAAGAAAAAAGCATCATTGTGGCAAATTGACTACTCAACAACAACAAAAAAAAAAGCTTTACATTATGCAAATTTACTGCTAAAAAAACGCTTTACATAATGCAAGTTGACCATTAAAAACACATTGGTCAAATAACATTATATGTAAATCCGACATTCAAAAGCAATTACAAATTATAGAGCAAAACTAATATACTTTAAATTAAATTGTCATTTAAACAGCACTCAAAAATTGAGTGGTCCTCGATTATGCGATCCTAAACCTTTAATATCAAGAAAACGAAAACTTTCCAGAAGACATTTCTATAACTAATATAAAATCTAATCTGAGTCTTAAACAGCTAAAAACTGAAAACCTATTTGAAACAAAAATTGAACAAATCGTAAACTTACTGAATTCTACAAATGACCATCTTTTTCCAAACTGTGTTCCTTGCAAATGAAAGTTGAATTCAAGGGTACACGAAAGAAGCAAAATTTTGTACATCTTGGAAAATGTTTGCGATAAGGTTCAAAGTGTCCAATAGCAGAACAAAGTATTTTAAAACGTGCTCGAAATGTCCTATCTTGTTAAACTTTTTGTGTGGGGGTGTAAAACGTTGGGTGTGCTCTGTAAAAATTATTATCGGCGAGGAGGGTAATTGTCAACTTCAGCATGGCGGCGGTAGAAAAAAAAGATGCTATCCTCTGTAAAATCTTAAACCACGAAAACAAAACTGACTAAAAGTTGAGGAAAAAGGAAAAATGCAGGTTATAAAAGCTAAACGTCTTCACGTAATCGGGGTACAATAAATACATCTTCGAAACTAGAAGTCCCATTTTTTTAGTAAAAGCAAAATTTTGCCAAGTTATGTAAATTTGCAAAATAGCACAATGACAGTATAAGTAATAATTAGAAGGGAAAGAAAACAAGATCTTTGTACACATTTACATTAAATTTCCTATCGTAGTCATCCAACTATTACCTCCTATTAAAGTTTATGTTAGAAATGCAACTTATTTTATATTTATATTTATTATTTATACTTATTATTTTATTATAATATATATATTAATATTAAGTTACAAATGTAACTTAAATATTAATGTACAAAATATTTCGAAATATATTTCAGAAACTGAGTATAACTTTGTTTTCAATAGAGTAAACTTTCTAAGAAGTCACCGAATTATGGCTAGGCACATGAATATTTGATACTTTTGAATAAACAAAAATCTAAAGAAAAACAGTCGTACTCTAGAACATAGTTTTAAAAATCTGAATTCTTGAAAATGTCTGCCAAGAAATCCATTTTTCCTTTCTTAAAACTCACTAGAAAAGTCTCTGAAAGTACTTTTCTAAGTCTATTTTCCTAATCAACTCGATAATGCTTCCTTTATGTACACAATGAAGAGTAAAAAGAATCTTTTTAAACTGTGCTCTTGTAAGGAGATAAATAATACTTCAGACACCCTAATGCTAATGAAGTCCACATACAGATTAACGCTTTGACTGCCGAGTCACCTGTTTTTGAGTGAGGGCGAAAAATCTGATCAGTCCGCGTCATCCGTATTCGGGTGACAGATCTTTGAGATACGAGGTAAAGTAGGTATTTGAAAAAAAAAATATTCTTGATTATTGAAAGAAAGAAAGTAAAATGATTGTTGCCGATAGCTAAATCTATTCCGTTCACTAAACTGAATTGTGCTTTCTTCGGTATCAACTTTCTTCCTTCCTAAAAAACTAATTCTTATAAAATATGATCAGTAGTAACTACATCACATTTATTATCACTGCATTTTCCTCATCGCCACTATCCAAATTTTTGTAAGCCTCACAACAGGTTTCGTCTTCGTGCTATATGATTCACTTAAAAATTACTCTTTCATTTTTCTTTTAGAGATTGCAAAAAGTTGGGGCAACAATTTGAATACGAAAAAAAAATTCATTCATTTGTCACTATAGAAAAAAAATTTGGAAAAGAAGAAATCGAATCTCATACCTTTTCTTAGATCCTTCGTTCTTGTGGAAAGAATTTAAACTGATACATGTCCCAAAATCTTTCTTTCTAGACCTTCTAAACTCCTACGATCAGTAATAATAGACGCATGATGTGTAGCAGCCTCGTGGTCTAAAGAAGATTTACTTATAAACTAACGTAGCAGTAAAAGTGTTAACTGGTGCAGAACTTAAGCAGAACTTGAATGTGCAGGTGGAATATCTTATACCGTTTAAAGCAACTAATTATATCTTTATTTAAATGATTTGATACCCATTCCGCTATAAAAGAAATACAGAGCATATAATGGTTATGCACTTCTTATTAATGATTTCAGTGTTACAGTAATATCTGTGTAACGTATATGCTCTCCCCTCCCCTTGGCACATGCTTTTGTGGTGCAGCTGGAAGCACGTCAGGCTAGCAATGGAAAGGTTTCCAGTTTGAATACTGTTAAGACTATCGGTGATTTTTTTATGTTTTTTGTCCAAAATAAACTTAAATGTTCTACAAGAGGCAACTGAATTAAAATTTGGTAGACGCTAATTCGTCACCACGGGATTTGGCGATAGTAACATGGCCTCCCATGTTCGGCTAATAACTGAGAGGTCTGGACTTCGAATTCCGGCCAGGGTATCGCTGATTTTTATTGTTACCTGCTCCGATAAATACCTAATCTCTCCATCTGTAATTTGTCTGTTTATTAATTATTTTTCTCTTCAATGTAGGAAATACTGACATTAATTCAGTTAGGAAGTTTCAGTGCAATTTCTTTCCCATTGTTTAATTGGCTGGGAGCGTATTAAGTTGGTTGGGAAGGAAAGTGCTACATAAATTCGGAGTATCGTTTATTACTAAGAACTAGCTGCTTTAAACGATTCATAATTCTATCCTAGTGCGTTTCTTTTAATGCTTTGGTGAAATATATCTACTTTTTCTAGTGTAATATATATATATATATATACCTCTTTAAAGAAGTCCTACTGCAGATTAATTGTATTTAAAGCTTATGATACTATTTGCTTTAGGGGGAACAGTTAGCAGAAAAAATATAGCATCACTCAACATTTTGAGTTAAATGTTTTAAAAAGTTAACTGTTAACCCACTTACATATTTGAGAGCGATACGATTTTATTCCGAGTGCACACATAATTTCTGTAACATTACCGATTACCGATGAAAATTTACTTCCGAGCTTTAACCAATTTTTTTTTTATAATTATAGCTTCTGAAATTTCTGGCACGGACAAACGTTTAACTGCTCGCTGACAACGAGTTTCGCAGGCAGTATTTAACAAATGCGAAATAAAAAAAAAAACGAAATACAAACTCCAGGAACTCCATCGAGGACGTTATCAGAAGCAGACTTTTATAGGTAACCAATATCCATTATTTTCGTCTCTGAGTAGCCCCAAAATACAAAACGATTTCAATAATTCGCCTGGCTGATTTGTAACGATATCGATACCGTCTGGATGTGCGGCCTAGATTCATTTTCACGATGGTTCCATGTCTAGCTTGATAACTTAAATTTCTGACTCTCGAAACGCAGATAAGAAAGCGTTGTTTTCTTTTTAAATATATTGTGACATAAATGCTTTCCTATCGTCTAGCTAATAATTGTATAAGTGAAATCCTTAAGTACTTCCTTGTCTGTAGTCTGTCTGAAAATCTAATGTCGCGGTGTTTCATTGTTAGGTTCAATGATTTTTTTTTTTAATAAATAAAACAAAACTGAAGCAAAATGCCTCTAAAAAGTTTGTTATCTTTGATAATTCATTACGAAACTAAGCGAATATTCTACTTACGAATCATTTATTCTTTCTTTCGTTTTTTCTTTTCCTTTTTTTTTATTTTTGCAGTTGTATTCCTTCAATTTAAGTTGCATGTCACGGCCCCAGGAACACATCCTTCTTTTTATCCTGCAAATGGAGATAGTCTTAATTCAATGTGATGCCTTAATGGCATTTCCTTTAAGTGCTTGTGATTTTATAGCAATAATGAGTATTTGGTGTACGATAGCAGTTAGAATGTAAGCAAATTAGATAAGTAAAATGCCACATAGTTGAAATTAGTTCCTTTCCCTTGGTAAAAATTAAATACTTTTTCACCATAAAATTAACACGCATTTAACTTGCAAGTCTACATCTGCGTTCAAGTATTACTGAAAAGTAAAAATAAAAAGTAAGAATACGTATGAAAACGTTATTTAATATTTCATTTCCTTCCAAAACTTTTGCCCATAAAAACTCATAAAAATTTTAAAATCACAGAAACGAAAGAGACCATATGAATTCGAACAAACAAGAGAAATTATAAATTTTTGAATTGCAACTGGGACTTAAAGTTTATCTCATAATAAAGACTTTTTTTAAGTAAACTCATGTTCATAAGGCATTTATGCCCAATTCTATTTATTAACCAAGAAAAATTATTTAGTTTACTTAAAACTTTACATGGTTTTGCATTATTAATGTAAATAATAATTTATTACAGCTATAAACCAGCAGCTGAATAGATAAGACTTTTATATCGGAGTATTTCGTTCTAGACTCCATTTCTAACGACTTAATAAGTTAATATCATAGGTTTATCGTGCTTTTTATTGCGTTTCTGAAAACACATGAAAGTTTTCATTAGCAAATCCTGTTGCCATTCTTTCTAAAAAAACAGATATATTTTTAGTATTTCCCTTATCACACTGCTTATCTTTTTACTATGCATGTTATACTGTTATACATATCTTTTACTTTGTTATAATAATTAATCAGTTAATGGCCACTGCAAAAAGATTTTACTTATGAACATTCAATTGAAAATTTAAATAAAGCCTAATATTGTATTTCCCACCAACGTACGTTTCAAAACAACTAATTTTCTGTCCATAATGAAAACATGAGATTCTTAATTAGGAATTAGGAAGTTTTTTTTATCTTTCAATAATAATCCCTTTTGATCTTGAAATTTATATACTCATCACGAAAATATTCATCACGGTATACAAAACATGCTTTAATTCTATTTAGTTTAAACCTGCAAATAACTTCTTGAAAAAGGAAAATCTCTGAACCCCCCTGAACGCTTTTAAGGCAATTTTCAAAAATAAAATCATTGCGTATTTTAAATGCGTAATTTAGTCTGCAATTCAAATATAATTTCATTTGCTGCCCCAAATCATTTATTTGGATAATAAATTAGATGATATTTAAATATTTTAATAGGAATTGTGTCTGGAAAAGAATTTTAAAAAAATTAACGTTCTTGCGCGGTACATATTTGTTAAGAAAATATTTATTGATACGCATTTTCTATGAAAAAAAATTTAATTTTAAAGCTGCATTCATGTTATAAAATAAACAAAAATAAAAAATAAACAAACGAAAAAAATAAACAAAAATTACCAGTAGAGTCCATATATTAAAAATATTTAGGATTAAAAGATTTAAAACAATCACTTACTTTACAACAATTATGCGCATTTTTGTTGTTGTGCTTTCGATGTATTTCATGGAAGAATGATAGCCAGAGCCTCAAGGAGGTTGGGCTTCTACTTCTACCCCAGTTTTGAGGGAAAGCACACCCTCTCTCCTCTACCACCAAACCACACGAGAGGATTTTCAGCTCAGCATATATTTAGAATGCCTCATGCTACAACACACTGCATTTACAAACATACATGCCTTCTCCGGGATTCGACCCTGGGCCCTTCGGTACGGCAGTCAGCGTCGCTAATCACTATCCCTGTGGGCGGTACAAACAGTCCTTTCTGTGTTGATCTACTGTACTACAATAAAATATTTCCCGTTTTAGTAAAAGAAATTAGGACATAAATATACAGCTTTAGAAACTATCGTTCGAAGTAATATCAAGTAACAATTGGGTATTAACAAAAGATTTCTTACAATTTACTAGGCATGCATTCATTTCCTTTATACTAGATTTTTTGGAAATAGCAGTGCTGTAGTTTGGGATAATTCAGCAGCAGCGTCCAGATAAATCTTTTTATATAACGTCAACTTTTATTGATATAGTGCATCAATGAAAGTAGGTACTTGAAATCACCTCCAGAATGGAAATTTATTTAACAGATTGTTGTTTTTACATGCATTACAGAGCATACGCAAAAGAATAGTGTAAGAAATGTAATTAATGTAGCTTCCAAAGTTAAAATTTATCTCTGACCTTGCACAGAATGAAGTAGCGAAACAAATTTGGTTTATAAATGTCGAAAATGACTGGTTCTTATCACTGGTGTCATTTTTAACCACTATTTCGGTTAAGCGAAGTTAAGTGTATCAAAATGTTACTATAGTTCAGTTCAGTTTGGTTTGGTTTGGTTTAGTTTATTATGGCAAAGGCACACTAGGGCTATCTGCTTGAGGGAAAGGAGGCTTTCGTAGAGGACTTTCTAGGGTAAAGTGACTCGTTTACACTTTACACATGGGAGGAAACAACGAAAATGTCCATGCAGCCAGCCCGTTCGCCTCGATTCGAACGCAGGCCGAAACTACCAGTGTTCAGCGATTTTACCCTTTGGATGCTGGTAGAAAAAAAACAGTTTTGTCTTTGTAAATAAAATTTCGAAAACTCCAAAGGAAATTTTTCATTAAATTATTTTAAATGCAGCGATAGTCATTCATAATGGAGGCAATATTCTATTAAAATTAATAATTAAGTTCAGTGTTTTTAATTTAATAGCAGGAACTAGTCTTATATATTCAGATTATTTATGACTGGAAAACAATACGCACGAATATATCCCTGAATATGTGAAACTAATTATTAAATACCCTTAATAATTGCGTATTTGATGTGTATCGTAAACATAGAACAATTTTCTTGATTGAGTAGTTATTTAATGTCCGAAATTCTTTGAAAAACCTTTCAAGATACGAATGCTGAGTAAGTAGAATTCACTATGCGGCCTGTTAGTGCGAGTTTTAGTCGATTGTCGTTGAGCATGAATTGACTTTTCGAACCTATTTAAAAGTTCTTAGATGTAAATTATTTTAAATAGTTCTCATTTAATAGTTAGCTGTTTTTCAGTACTCTTAAACATATAATCAAAATGAATTGTGATTTAGCCTTAATAAGCGACGAAAGCATATTTATTTGAAAAGAAGGCAAGTATTCATGCATCAGTGAAAAAGAAAGTGAAAAGCTCTGAAGGAAAAGTATGCAACGAACTTACTTTTGGGAAAATAATATAAAAGAATTCGAAAGCGGCAGTGTATTGATAAAATCTATCACGCATGAGTTTGACCTAGATTCCTTAATTCCAAAGGCAAGAAAAAGAAACTGAGGAGAAAATCATTGGTATTGGTAGACACAAAGTATTTGTTTAAACTGCAAGAGAAAAATTCAGATACAAGAAAATTTGGTATTATGAACAGACACTTACGTCATTTGAATGAGGAAAATATAAACTACATGTATGTGGCTAGAATAATTTTCGTATAAGATAATATCTGAAAGATTTAATTCATTCATGTTTACACGTTAACTTCTGTACGGCAGCTTGTTTCCTCAGTCAGTCTCAAGGGCTATTAAGCAATGCTGTGTCTTATACCGACCAAATTAACATCCAAGAATGCATTATTTAGTTTTCCTTTCACAAGTGTTCATAGAATTCTTGAATTACGACTGCTGCATATTAACCAAAGAATACGGGAAATTATTTTAGATGATGTCTTCCCAAGAAATCATACACACAAAAAAAAAATTGTTAATTAAATTTTAGAAGAGGACGATGCCGTAACATATAGTCTATGGCTCAAACTGAAAAAAATGCGCCAAGATAAATTGTGAAATTTCTCCATAAATTTTTCTCCAAAAATTACAAAATTTAAGATCTGGGTATAGATTCGAAATATGGAAAAAACATGGTATGTTATTTTAGAAAAAGTCCGATTTTGTGTCAAAATTCCTATGTTAGAGCAATGCTATATATAAATCTAATATATATCCTAAGTCGCGTTTTAGAGACATGAAAAACGCAATTTGAATTTCGTCAATCGGCCCAGTAGAACAGGAGATATAGAACTGTCCATTTTTTTTTCTCAGTGTATCCTATACAAGCTTCTGAATATGAAGTCTTAAAAGTGATACTTCGGATTAGGTTCAATAGAAATGAACTATGTGCATAATTTAACAATATTTGATAGTATACAGATTCCACGGATAAAAGTAGAAGGGGGTACTTTATCTCCAAGATAGAAAAAGATATTGAGTTTCCTTGGACAGCAGGACTAGAATATCTTAGGTTATGTTACAGGAGGGTAGCTAACAGAGTTAAGAGTTATACGAAAAGAATGGGAGTTCAGAAATGGAAGCAAAAAAAAAAGGACAATCTCCGCCTAAGAAAGATGGTAACCTCTCAACGAAGGATATAATTGCTCAAATCAAATAAATTTAATCCTGACGCCTTTCAGGCCACCAATCAACATATACTACATGCCATAGAAACTGGTAGTTATCTATTAATGTAAATATCTGTGTTGTCACCATCGCGTCAGGTTATATACCTAATTTGCGGTAGAGAATATTATCACTGGAGCGTGCGGTGACTAGTTGTGTATGACCTGGCCGCAGGAATCCTGTTTTCTGTTGTTTCTAACATACGGATTTATTTATTTGTAAAGAAAACCTTATGAAGGTGTGTTTTTATCCTATACAAACTACTGATTGTGTTATGTAATAGGATGCATTTTGTTGATACCACTAATGCACAAGTGTCTTTCTTGACAAGAGTGACGCATACACATCTCATTGCAGACCATCTGTATCTCTTTTTGAATGCCAGCTTCATCGCTGGAGATGATTTGTACCAGTTAGATAATGCGATCCTCATTGTGCACAGTTAGCACACAGCTGGTTCACCGAGCACCTGACTGATGTTCATACGTCCTTCTACAGTCTCTAACATACAAATTGAAATCGCACTGATTTAAATCCTATTGAGTTGTGTGGTTCCACTTTTTTATTTCAGAGTTCAATGTGAGGAATTTTGTGCACCGATAAGCGAATAATCGCTTGAGTGTGTGAACAGAGACGTAAGACTCAAAAAGGGTTAATTACCATTTATTTCTCAAAATATGGATTAACACAGTCTGCTCCTGTCTCAAAGCGTACAGCAAAGCCTCCACTTGGGCTTTAACTCAAATTAATACGAATTAAAACCTAACTATTCCTTAACTAAAAGATATACCGAAGCTATCAGTATTCTAAGTAGTTGGCCCCTAAATCTCAATTAAGTAGACGAAGCTATCAAGGGCCTAAAGTACGGCCGAGCGTAGTAATGGCTTAGAGAGAGAGGTATCCCAAAGGCAAACGTGCCTTAATCAGAAACTCTGGCTCTCTGACGAAGGTCAGTGAAGCATCGATTTAAATACTACTCATTTGTATTCAACGCGTTTCTGAAAATAGATTCTGGTAGGAAATTGTAAGCTGAAGCTAGAAGAGAGAGGAAAGGTGCGTGAACTTAAAATAACTGTTATGAAATTAAGATAAACCTCACAGAGTATATACAAGTAACTGTATAAACGTCACTGAATATCCTTCAGTGGTATCAACACTCAAGGCTGCATTTATTTACAGTTTTGCATTTATTTACAGTACAATGTACCAAGTTTGATATTTTCTCGTGGAGATACTACAAGTTGTAGACTCAGTGCCGCATAGAGATTTGGTTAGGTTTTGTTTAGTTGATTATGACAAAGTACATCAGGGTTATCTGCGTAAGGAGAGGAATGTCTTCATGGAGGACTTTCTAAGGGTAACTTGTTCGTAAACTCGTTACACATGGGGAAACAAACAAAAACGTCCATGCGGCCGGCCCATTCGCCTGGATCAAACCCAGGTTGAAACTGCTAATATTCAACGATTTTAACACACGGCAGCTGCTGGCGCCGCATGAAGAAACTGCAATTATCGGCACATGTTAGATCCTATTGAGTTTTGTTTTTTAGGACTGTTTCACTAATTAAACCTGCTTTTCAACAGTTTTATTTACTATCTTCAACCTCGAGCTAAGTTAATAATCTGTATGTTTGCTACTCATAAATGCCACGAAAAATGGCATGTGGCATCGCTGTAAAACGTAGATAAAGTTGCCATTGATAGGAACTATACAAAGTTCTAGTTCTTATAGAATGATACTATCCGTATAAAGACATGCATTTATTATTCAGATTTTGTTTCGTATTTTTCAGTACTGTCTGTCTATCCAAAAGCAGATTTTAATATCAGTTTAATTAAATTCGGCAGCTTAAGTTACTGTTAGTTCTGAAGCAACCAATATAAAAAATTGAAGCTAGCACTAACAATAATCTAAATGAAATAATATTTCGAGTAAGGTAGTTATAGAGATATAAAAAAAGGTTAATTTATTAACGCGCAACTCAGTCAGTGCTTCTCGTTTTCCAATTTTATTAAAATATTTTCGATCATCTTCAAAATTTCAGTTGTAGGGATATAATTTTAAACAAAAAATTATTTTTAATATACGTATAATTTATATTTTAATTACCACTTTATTTGGCTGTCATTTGAAATACTTTACCGTTTGATCGAGCAAACATGTACCTAATGATTGGCTAAACTGCATGACTGGATTTATTATTTTTGCTTTCTGATGGAAATTTATAAATTTTGTTATTATTGTGACTTATCTCAGTTGTCTAATAGTAACATCAGATCAAATTAGCAAATTTTACTGTGGTTGCGGCAGCAAGGGTTACCCCTGCTTACGAATTTGCCCAGCCTCAATGCAGTTTTGAAGAATTCCCGGGGAAGGGATGGGTCAAAGGGTCTCCATCCCTCTTCCAGCAACCTCTCCAGAGAATTTGAGGGCTTTCCCTTCTACAGTAATTTAAGTGCCCCCGTGCCACAAAAACACTGTGCAGTTACAATCATCCATGTCTCCTCCAGCATTCGAACACGGGTCCGAAGTGATGCTAGCCGGCTTCTCGATCACCAGAGCTACACGGAGACAATTCCTACTTTTGTGAACTAAGTACGTTTGTCTCCAAAGCCGCGCCATTTCAAGTAGGTTACCGTAAAATAATGAAATTGTAAAATTTAAGCGTTCTTAATCACCATGCTGAAAGAATTAGCTTAGAGAGATTAGAAAAGTTTTTTTTAATATTTTAAATTTTAAATATTTTTTAATATACACTGCTGGCCACCCAAACTGCAACACCAAGAAAGACAAAAGATATCACAACAAAAATTATTTAGTAGATAACATGTTGGCCCAGTATCAAATGATCAAATTTATAGACTTCTGTGAAGTGTGGTTCCTTCCAGAATCAGTAGCCAGGGTATCCGCCATTATTGGAGATCACCGCTGCCACACGCCTCGGCATTGATTCAAAAAGACTTTGGGTGTGTTCTTGGGATACAGCAGACCAATCAACTTCCACACGTTGCCAAAGTCGATCTGGTGTGGTAGCTTAGGATGTAGTCTGGGTCAATCGTTCAGCAACCATGGACCACATGTTTTCTATCGGCGAAAGATCCGGAAAGCGAGCCGGCCAGGGAAGCAATTCAATCTGGCGATTGACGAAAAACACTTGGACAATGCATGCCATGTGTGGTCGCGCATTATCCTGTTGAAAGATGGCTGTGGGCAAGCCTTGAAGGTAAGGAAGGACAACTGGCTCCAACACCTCAGAGATGTAGCGCTGGCTGTTTAAAGTACCGGGAATGCGTACTAGAGGAGTGCGAGAGTGATATACAATATCGCCCCGTACCATAATACCCGGTGCAGTACCAGTGTGGCGGTACATAACGCAGCTGTTCAGCATCCTCTCTCCACGGTGTCTCCAGACTCGAATCCGACCATCGTGGGGCTGCAGACAGAAGCGAGACTCGTCAGTAAAGACACTTCCATTCCATTCTGCCTTCCACATCCTTCTTTCATCGCACCATTGGCGGCGGAGACGTCTGTGGTTTTGCGTCAAGGGTAGACGAAGCAATGGACGTCTTGCGAACAGACCACTCTGCTGTAAACTGCGTCGAATGGTACGCGCAGACACTGGATGATGCGTTACAGACCGCATGGGCTGTGCTATGGTTCGTGATGTGACTGAGCGATCCATCACAGGCATGCCCACAATGTTCCCGTCATCACGTGAAGTGGTGCACTGAGGTGGATGCGATCGAACACGTCGGTCCGATACGTCGGTTCGTCGTACCCTCCTGCATCCAACGGTCCGTATTACAGTTGTTTAGTTTCTTCCAACACGACTACCGATTTCTCTGAAAGATAATCCACACTCTCGGTAGGCCACTATTCTTCCTCTGTACCGATTTCCCTGTAAGATAATCCACACTCTCTATAGGCCACTATCCATCTTCTATCGAACTCGGATACTTGATTAAACGATGATCGCTGTTTACTACGAGGCATAATTGATCCAACAAGCGCGAGAAGGCGCTAAGGCAATGTTATGTAATTCAATTTGTATAGCTTTTTCTTTATATCATTAAATGTTTTCGTGGCATGGAAACCCCCACCACATATGTGTAACCATATTTAATTTAATAAATTAAATAGAACATTTTTCTAACGTCACGTACTGTCTAATTTTATTATAAAATTGTCCTAGCTCACTGAGGTTTGCATAACCTAGCCAAGAGTTTATCTTTAAGCATCCAATTTGTGTCACAAGTATATAGTATATATATGAAAATAAATTCGCTCTTGTTTTTAAATCATAGTTAAATTTTAACTTTTAACCGGTGCATTTAGTTATTAATTTGATTTACTGCATGAGCTCAATACTGATGTCACAGAAACGACTTTTGATTAGCCATTCAAACTGAATACTTTTTGACATATGGAAAAAGCATTTGCATTACATGACATTAAAGATAATGTACGAATTCATTGATGACTTAGAATATAGGCATTTCATGTTCAGGAAGGTTTCTGAATGAACAAAACTTTGAATTTTAGTGACGCATAGTTAAGCAATCGAGGGACAACTAAATTTAAAAATCCCACCAAATAAAAATTATTTTCATTGGAAAATTTTTTAAGGTTTTCCCTCCATCCTAATCACATGCCTTAGTGGCATAATTGAAAGAACATCCGGCAAGCAACCAAGAGGTCCAGCGTTAGAATCCCGTCGAAAGCACTGCATTTCACATCTTCTGCTCCGAATTAAATATTTAACGGTCTGTACAAATTACATAGCAAATCATCTATTTAAAATGCTGAGAAAATAATCGTAATCTTTAAAGATTTGATTGTCATAGTACTAATCAAAGGCAAATTATTTTGGTGGTAACTAAGCCAGTTTACATGTTTCGATATTTAATAAAAACGTAAAAGTAAGAATCTACTTGAATCTGAGAATTATTATTTATAAAATTTTGAGCGGGATTTAAATTTTATTACAAATGACAAAATAAATTGAACTATCAGAATTAGATTACGTGTTTAAGGATTTAGTTTTCAAGACGTTACGCAGTTTCCAAATCTGGAAAATACTGCATATAAATTAGAAGCTAGTATTGAAGAATTCAAAAAGGATTTCGACTTCTGATAAAATTTTCGTGTATAATTTTCTTAAAGTATTCCGCATTTAAAATGAACTATCCAAAATTATCAGGAAAGCAAAAATACAAAATAAAACATAATTTTTATTCGTATTAAGAAAAAATATTCGTATTAAGAAAAACATTTATGGTTTGACATTAAAACAAAGTTTCCAAATAGAATAAAAGGAAGAATGCATATGGTCAAAACAGAAAGAACTTAAATGTAACTACAAATGACCCAAGAAAATTTAAGGAAAAAAAATAGCTTATCTGTTCTTCAGGATTTTCTCATGAATATTAATTAATTATTAATATCGATTGAAATATTTTGACGTTGCATCTCAACTAATAAATAATTTGTAGAAAATTAAGGAGGAAAATTCATATGGTATTACTTTTATATACTTTTTGCCTTTTGTTAATAAATGTTTTTCTACCAGGAAAATGTGTTGTTTCATTTCGGAAAGAAAATCCTGTTCTGGCAAAGTCGTTGCTAATTCATGTAGCAAAAGAAGTTTCATTTATCTTTCAAATTACAACAATAATTTGTTACCATTGTAGAAAGAAAGCAAATAAAAAAACACAGTACGGGCTTCTTAATTAATATTTTAATGATGTGCATTAGTAACAAATTTATTAACAGGCTATTTTCTACTATTTCCTACTCATATGATATATATGGTGCCTTTGCGCAGGAAACGCTTTCTAAGGAACAATTTAACTTCTAACCTTAGTATAAATAATAAAATACGGTTCTAATGCCCCAAATCAAATACTTGTAGAGTCATTAGGATTTTTTAAAAGCAGGAGATGTGAAAAATGAGCAATGCCCTCCCCGGGACTCGAACCATGGACCTCTCGAATACCCGCCGAACGTGTTGACTACGACACCATGAAGGCATGCCAAGAAAGCGGGAGAAATACCTTATGTATTCCCCCTTTTTAAAGGGCGACTGGAGATTAGGGGACCCAGTCGCCAAATCCTGGTGGTAAAGAATCATCATCCATCACCTTTTAAAGTTCGGGCACCACTGTAGAAACATTAGGTTATTTCGAAACAGTAGATATGAAAAGTGAGCAATGCTCTCGCCGGTACTCGAACCACGGGCCTCTCGAATACGCGCCGAGCATGCTGACCACTACACCACGAACACATGCCAAGAAGGCGGGAGAAATACCTTATACACTTACAAAATGCTTTTCAGACTCTTATACTATGTTTTTCCCATCAAAGTAGACCCTAAAAACAATAAATAAAATATCTTTGCCACACACAAATAAACGTTTGTGTACATTCTTTTCTAATTTTATAAAGAAATTTAGTAAATATATGGTCTGATCATGCAGCAAAGCTGAGTACAGTTTTTGCTTAAAAAGAAAATTTTAATGTTACTCCTTTAGAAAAAAAATGAAGAGGTATATTTATATAATTTCCATTTTTTGTGTATGCTTAAGTAAATCAAAAAGTTTCACTTAAGTAAGAAATTCTGCCGGAAAGAGCTGTTTTGATGAATGTGTTTGTTTGGAAACACAGCCCTTTAAAAGGTAAAGTAACGGTTCCACTGTGGCATTTAAACATCAGCTGTATCAATGATGATCATATTACGTCATTTGGAACTGGTATCCAACCTGGAAGGGAGCGCCATAACTCTTTTTCCCCCCAAGAAGGTACACCCCCATTGAGATTCATTGCCAGTTGCGTGAAGTGTATAGTGATAAAGCAGTTTTGGCCCAGTTGATCTTAAAATGGTGAGCGTTGTTCAAGAATGAGCGAGCGTCATTCAACGACCTCCTGCAAAAACTCCAGTGGGAGGTATGAAAACACCATTAACCATCAGCTCCCGCTCCGCGATTTCCATATGTTTGGGTTTATAAAATAAAATCTGATAAGGAAGTCGAAACTGCGAGGTTATTGAAAGTTTGACGGGAACTCTTCGAGAATGTTATAGAGATAAACTGCCCACGCTATGATAAATGTTTGAACAAAATTGGTGAGTGCACGAAATTAGTTTTGGTAGTATACTTGCATGTAAATAAAAGAACTGTCCATATATGTTCATAATCTATTTCTTTCATGCGAGTTCAATTAACCTTTTGATTGATCGTCGTATTTGAGCAAATGCTGCTCAACAGAATTCGTACTCATTGAATTTCCTACTCATTTCGGCCAGCGTATGTGTATGGACATGTAAATATTTCTCGTTAAAAGAAATCGATCTCCATCTTTTGTAGACTTGTTTTTCTCGTTGCACTCAGCTCATGAAACGTTTCAGTGTTAAGCTGAAACAGTAAAAACGTGTTATATATTTTACATGAAGTTTTCTCTTTCGTTCTCTTCATTTAGATGTATTTTTTTATAATTTTCTGCTATCAGTAACGTTACCTATCGAAGTGGTAGACGCAGTAGAACTTCGATAGCATGAAATACTAAATAAGTCAAACTGAATGTTCTCCACGAAGAAATGTATTAAATATTAATTCTTCTTACTGTCATCACATATGTAATAGATATTTCTCTTTTTTTGTGAGTGTGGGGGGGACGTAACTAGAAAAGCGTCTAGCTAGCGATAGCGAAGTCCAGAGTTCGAATCCCAGCAAGAGAACTTTCCCCCTACTCCGATAAATACCTAAGAGCTCTGCACATGCCATTACATTACCTCGAGATATTCCTTAAGTAGAGCATTTTTGAACGACTGAAATTATTTTCTGTGCTTTTCGATTTTCACAAATCTGACTTAAATATCCCCAGACGTTTTAAATTATGCCTGAAACTTTTGTAGAAGCCTTAAATGTGGGAAATAATTTTCCTTTGAATGGAGTATGAAATTTTGCCTTCTCATCACTGAAAGTAATTCTACTTTTGTTTTTCTGAGTATTTAAAACAGTATTTTTATGGAAACTGTAATTTCAAAAATAAAATATATTAATACCTGCACAGGATAAGCCGTGATCGTGGTTACTGTTATTATTCAGATATTGCTATCGATTTACCGAAGTTCCGCGCGTTTGTATACGAAAGCACGGAAAATATACGTCGCTTATTGGGATCAACCGTTCAGTTAACATGATTAAACAATAACAGAATAGAATATTTAAACTAATATAAAGCCATCGAATAAGGTAAAAAAGATCAATGAAATGAGCAGGTTTCAGGGAAAGTCGCTTAACTCTGGTAGTTCAGTCCGGGGTTCGAGTCCCAGCGAGAGGATTAGCTGCATGGGCGTTTCCGTGTTTTTGCCCATGTGTAAACGAGTACAAGTTTCCTTAAGAAAGTCTTCCATGAAGGCATCCTTCCCCTTAAGCAGATAGCCCTCGAGTGCTTTGCCATAATTAAACAAATCAAACCTCTTGTGGAACAGTCCTCGTGGCTTTGTCATATTTTTCGTAAACCCTCTACCGTTTCCTTATTATGGCCTTCTTTGTTTCTGGCTATTCATTTTCTGTTATTTTTAAAGTACTCGTTAAGAAACAAAGTTCTGATCTTACAATACCCCGAGAGAAATTAGAAATATTATCTTTATGGATAAATTTCGTTCGTTCAAGACGTTTTAATTATTTGCTGAATAATTTGTTTCATGTTACTTCCGTTACTGCTGACTCTGCAACTCATTATTTCTTCTAACTGGAAGCAAAAATAATTGGATTTATAACTAATAAAGAGGATATTAAGATGAAACCGAAAGCACATGGCAAGGGCATCATTATACATCTAAAGTGAAATCTCTAATTCTGGAAACGCTTACCTATCTCTCAGAGGAGAAGGCGGCCTTAATTATTCGCGATAACTGTCACTGTATTCTACGAAACACTACACTCTACCATATCGATCATGAAAGTTTCGCAAGCTCTTTGACGTAGTTAGCTTCATTATTCTTAATAGCACACGCTCTCCGGTTATTATTCTTTATTATTACTTTCCCGCATATTCGGTTGAACTGATCTTGTACTTGAAACGTGAAGAAGTGCGCAGCTTTGAAAACGTGCTTCAGAGCTCCAGTTTTAGATGTCTGCAATCATTGGTTAAGAAATGTGACTCTGCGTTTCACATGGTCTGGAGTTCACTAGCTTGCCCAATGAAGAATAATGCGTCAATGCGTTTAACTTCCACGTGTTGTGCGATACATGTGCAGTACAAAGGTGTGGTTTCTGTGGCGAATATTCCAGATAAATCCTCTAATAAATAAAAAAAAATAAAATTCTAGATAGAACTGCATATTACAGTCTATCAAAAGCACTTTCGTCTAAATGTTTCGTTAGATGAAAGTTTGACTGATTGAAATTAATTGAGGAGAGTTATTGCAATACTTTTTAATATTGAAACTCTTCTACTTTTCGATTTAATGGCCCGTATATATGTCCATCATAATTTTAATTAAACAAATATTAATCAGGTGCTGGAAGAGCTATTAAAGCAAGAATCACTTTCTTCAAATAAATGTTGCCGGTAGTTATTTTTTGTCATATGCGTATAATTAGTCAATGATTAGTGATACATAGAGAATGGATAATTCTTTCCATAGCTTCACTTCCTAGCAAATAATAAAAACTACGATTTCTATAATAAATTACAATTTTTTTATACGTCTTTAAATGAAAACTGAGAGTTTTAATAAAGATGCAATCTTCATTCTTCAAGTATTTTGATATTCATAATTCTAATTCCCACAGTTCTAATCAAATTTTTAAAAACCTTTTACAGCAAAGGAAGATTATTCATAGTACATATAGTTTCATAACAAGAAATAATTTTAAGATATGAGAAAAAACTTTGACATGCTGTAGTACAAGAATACTTGCAATAGTAAATGTAAAAAAGGTTTATTAACAGAAAATAGTTCAGTCAGTCTAAAGCTACATTGTATTTGCAATAATTAACTAATTAACTAATTAATAGATTTATTAATTACTTAATTGTTTCATTTCTATTTTTAAACTGACAAATCAGTTCAAAATACAAGTAAACTAATTAATTTTCAAAAAAGGAAGAATTTTTCCCAAGGAATAATTCATTAACTGATCTTTTAATTAGTAGTTAAAGTAATAATTAGTAATAACCAGATCCTCTGGGATTCAAATAGTAGCAAAATAATTAATTTCTGTTCTGAGATCTAATCTCAAACGTGTTCTTACTTCGATCACACTTCGAAAAAAAATGCGCTGTCGTTTATTCGTTTTCAAGCATTGGAAGTTTTACAATAACTTACGAATTTCAGATGAAAATGATAAACATCCATAAAAGAAGTTTTTTTGCCTATATAAAATATGCTAACTGTTTTGAACCCAGTCCTAATCATTAATGATTGGTTTAATAATTGGAATGAAATGCATTAATGATTGCAATGAAAAGCAGCAATGTGAGCTACAGCAAGAATGATTACTATACTAATCAATATTACAGCAAAGAATTCTTGTTCTTATAAACAAAAGTATGCTTGCACGATTTTGGCATTCTCTTAGTGTAATTAGCTAATATATGACGTGTTTATATGCTGCACAGTTCAGATTTGCTTCTGACGATTGTTAAAGTTTTTTCAAACATTAAAAAATAGAAGAAAATGACGGTAAAACTAGCAGTTTCGGTTTAATCAGTTAAAAAGTTATTTTTTTTAATAACGCATAACAGTGTATAAAAACATTAGGACACATATCTATGCCAATATTTTGAAGGAGGAGTGCTTTTCAAGTATAGTTTTTATTTTATTAGATTATTTTTAAGCGAAATATGTATACTTATGTACAGAGGGTAAAAAAAAAGAAATTTTTTACACCGTCCTGTTTTCCCCTAAATGTATTTAATTTTTGCTTTCAAATAATTGAACGGTACTTTAACTGCAAATATAACAGTAGTTTAACAATAAAAGTAAAAGAAAACAGTTGTCGAATTCCGAGTTGTAGTCTGAAAGGGTATGCTTCCTAAAATTGTATGCTTCAATTGTAAGTTATTTTCTTCCTCCTTCCAGCATGTCTTCGTGGTGTAACGGTTAGGTCACTTAGCGCGTATTCGAGAGGTCCAGGTTCGAGTTCCGGCGAAGGCATTGTTTATTTTTCACGTCTCTGGCATCAAAAAAGTCCTTATGACTCTACATAATAAACTTCAAATATTTAATATGTAAACTTTAATATGTAAAGCTTTAACATATAAAATGATAGTGTATGAAAACTGAAACTGAAAAATACTTTACTTATACGCTGGTCATCAAAATTAAATGATAAGGGCATAAATAAAAATTAATTGATACTTATGTTATATGAAAGATTATTAATAGAAATATGTACAAAAGCATTAGTTAGCGTAAATTACAATGTTTGACAGTTGATTATTCGCAAAATATTGAAATTAAAACCAAATTTATGGAAACTGGAAAATGATGGAAAACTCGAGTCATTTCTTTTGGAAATTTTTTTCTTTAATATGGCGTATAGTCACCTTGGACAGATATGCATACCTTACATCTTGATTTCATAGACTTTACCAAAGTGTTGACCAAATATTATGGAATTACATGCCACACTTCTAAAAGTGCACTTTTCAGGATCCGATGAGGAATTTGGCGGGCTAAAGTTCCGCACCATAAGGCATCCCACAAATGCTCAATCAAGTCGGGTAAGGTGGCCAATCCATTCAAAGGATATCTTCTGTCTGCAAGTATTCTGATACCACATATGCTCGATGAGGCCCAGCACTGTCATCCACTAGCAAAACCTCTGGGCCAACAGCACCCCTAAACAGTCTAACTTGGAGTTTCAATACCTGGTTCACATTTCTCCGAGCGGTTACAAAACCTCTTTGAAAGAGATGCAGTTTGGTTCTGCCATTAGTCGCGACTCTTCCCCAAACCGAAGAGTCACGACTCCATTTCACGGACCCCATTTTCAAGGACAAAGGACGGCAAGTTGCGTGTTTCTTCCTCTCTCTAGATCAAAACAAGTCTAGAATCACTGTTCAGACTATATCTGAAAGCTTTAATAAACAACACTCGGGGCCAATGAACATGATGACGGCAGCAGTTTAAACGGGCCCCTCTGGAAGTTGGAGTGGGACACAAACCATTGGTTTTCTGGCATACAGTCCAACCTCGTCAAACCTTCTTAGAGCAGAACAACGGCTAATTCGAGTTCCTGTGATAGCCTGAAGGTCTAAAACCAAATCTCTTGTTGTCACTTCGCGGTTTCTTCGAGACAACAATAACAGAAAACGGTTTCCTGATGCAGTTGTTGCACTTATCCGCTCTTGACCAGGCTGTCTGTCAACTGATCCATTGCTTAAAAAGCGGCTCCAAACTCTTAATATGACACTTCTAGAGATATTGAAATCTTGGACGAGCTCAAATGGGGTTTGACCTCTATCAATTCTACAGCTATTCACCACTATTGGCCTTCCCCTAAATGATGCCTTTGAGCCATAACTACTGAATACTGATCACTCTCAGAAATCACATTCACTTTGAACAATCTTACAGACTGGAATTCCAACATGCGTCCATTGCGTACCACATTGTCAATCACCGAATTTGCATATTTCCGGGGCTAACACATGCGCGGAAGTGCAATTATGTGTTCAATTATATTTAATTAACATAAAAAATTACAGCATTGGGCACTGGTTGCAGCATTAACTTAGTGAGCATATTTTTTCTCATTACCCTTTAATTTTGATGATCATTGCATATTTCTTAACCAATTTATCATTTCATTCGGCTATTTTCCGATACAAAATAAAAAATATTTAAGGTTTTATTGAAAATTTTACTTTTTACTGCTGTGGTGAAAGTTTTGTACGCGAGTGCTATGACAAAGCTCTACAATACCGTATAACAATTTACACATTTTTAAATACTATTCGTGTGCGCAGTTAACACAGAAAATATTAATAATTTTATTTTAAATTAAATGTGTCTAATAATTTCTCCAAAAATATGGGAGTCAACAGGACACACATGATATCCAACCTCACTTGCGTAAAATGTAAACATCATTACATAAAGTCAAACGAAAAAGTCAAACGTAAAGTCAAACGAAAAGGTCATTACGTAAAGCGTGTTGCTTGTTTACTTGAGATACATACCATGCCAGTTAGAGTATAAATTTTTGCATATCATGAACGATTTATGATAAGGAACAATACCTAGGCTTAAAGATCTATGAAGATTATTCTTTTAGCTTTACTTTTGTACAATATCTTTGTCTAAAGTAAAAAAAAAGTACTTTCCAGATGGTTTTGATCTCCTGTGCAATTAGTTAGACAAAATGATTATCATTCACTACGCAACTATTCACAGCTCAAAGTCATTTGTTTTCATTTAACGGTGAAAGTTTTTCCTTTACAAATAAAGGCTAGAAACCCGAAGGCGCAGTATATAGTACAACCGATGCAACGAAATCCTTATAGAAAGAGCAGTATAACAAAATTGTTACTTTGTTTACTTTCTTTATTCTACTAGACAAGCAAAATGAAGTTCTACAAATTTATATATATATATGCATAAAACATATATATATGCGTGCGTGCATCTTTTGGTTGCACGCATGCATTGCTTTCTTCACGAGGCTATTAAATACTATTTTAAGTTCTTTTGCTGCGCACATGATGTAAGCAAAACAGAACACGCAATGTATGCAATATTTTGCTGCTCTGCTAAAATCTTGAGGACGGAGTGTTTTGTTTAAAATTTATTCTTTATCTTGGAACTTTCGGTAACGTAAATAAATAAATGCACTTAAAATACTTTTTAACTAAAATTTATTTATTAATCCAATAATTATTCTTATATGGTGTTAAGTTTCAAAATATTTTGTGTCTTATTTCATCTTTCTCTATAGGTGTCCGGATGTTTATTATTAGGTATGTACTTTTTTTGTGGCAACAGATGTGAAACCGAAAGACAGAAGAATTCAGCATTGATTAAAAATATAAGCATGTAAAGAGCATATAATAGCCTAAATCTTACTTATTTTGTAAACTCTTATTTATCGGGTCAAAAGTCAAGTGTTTTCAGGTAATTAATTATAAGTCTATGAAAATTTCAAGTAAGCTATTTAATAATTGTTAATTATTGAACTTACCATCATACATTAGAGGCACCGGCGATTTTTATTTAAAGTTGAAAGTTAAGTTCTAGTATTTCATTAAAGTTTAATAAAAATCGAAATATATGTTTTTAAGTTATAACGTTTTAGTTTTATTTAAATGGTTTTTACTTAACATCCATTCTCAAGGTCTGACTTCTATTATATGTTTTTAACGATGGACGTTTTCAGGACATCTATACATAACTAATTTTATTCTTTAGAATAAAGTTAAGATGTCAAAAGTGAAATCATCAATTCCGTTAATTCCAAGGTAATTATAAGGCAGGTAATTATAATCGTTTTTTCAGGTAAATATAAATCTATAAAAGTTTAAAATAAGCTGTTTAATAATAATTATCTATTGAATTTACCACCATACATATGGCATTTTGTGAAATACTGCTTTTGTAAATATAACTTGTAAAATTTACATAATAACCTTGTTAACGTATCTTACGTTTGTGCCGAATTATAGCCTGTGGAACGGCCTTTTGATTGCTTGCGTGAAAAATGAAAATATATATCAAGAAATACAAAAACACCATATTTCCTTTATGCGGAATCATATGATAAAATGTTCATTTACTTGCTACTGTAAGTATGTCTAAACAACTCAACATTATCAGCCATAATAAATAAATAAAAGAAAAATAGTGTAATAAATACTTCCAAATTCCTCATGCAAAATACGAGATATTCTTATCACCTGACTCGAATGTGTGAGGTAATGCTGCAATGAAAATCAGTGAAAACCTTTGAGAATTTTTTAGATCAGGGCCTCATTACTGTTATTTAAATAGCATTGTCATATAGTACTTTCCCAATCTACATAGTATTTTACAAAAAAGCAATAACAGGATTAAACATCACTCTACTCAGTATTTTTTATTCCTAATTGGGAACCCTTTGTTTCCACCATTTTATACGGGATTGCGTCTAAACGACCGCAAGTCATTTTTCTTAGTTTTTATGTTTTAAACCCTACATGCTATTCTATAAATATCGGAATTCAATTTCATTTTACTTGAAATGTGAATTTTTATGTGCAACTAGGCAAATTTTGTACTAAATTTACAATATTAATTTTTTTTTCTCATTTTATGATAATAAATTTTAATTTCAAGTATGGTTCAAACAAAGGCTTGAAACGTGATACTGTATGTAAAATTGCAATTTGCTCCCTGACGAAAAATTGCAAATTTTCAGAATCATTCTATCTCTTCTTTCTATATTACATTTCCCGCTGAGTCGAAAGGGATTTTCTTTGGAACTTTCTGATTATTCGAGTCCCCAACTCAATAGCGATGTGAACTCGCGGAACTTTTTACTTAGCCGTCTGGGTGGCAGATAGGTACTGTTTCATTCACAAATAATAATAAAAGGAAACATTTCACAAAAAAAGATATTTGATTGTAAAAACAAAAAGTCTGTATGACTGATATTTACATTTACAGTGTTGGTAGATACAGTTCAGCGAAATTGCGATTAAATATGAAGCATGTAATTCCCCATGTATTTAACCACTCGTGTGGTATGCGTATGCAAAAATGTATTGTCTTTCTCGCACGAGTACTCTAAAATACTCGAAAAATGCGGAAATTCTGCTGTACGTTGAATTCGGTGGTGTGGATAATCAGACGTTTTGGTCTTTCGCTTCTTAGATACGTCAACCATAAGAAGTAAAAATGAGAAAGAAATCTTGCAAATTTGCCTGCTTCATTACTTTTCTTGCAGCAACTGTTGGAGCACAGTAAACGGAATGAAACATTTTTGGATTTCATTTTTTATTATAGATATACATATATGAATACACATTTATGCGTTCAGAACGTGCTAAAACTTTTAAAATATTGATGTTAATTAAGACTGTGGACTTTGGTGAAGGAGAAATCAAAACTTAACTCGCTTTATGTAGATCTATTGGCAGCTGCAAATTTATGTTTCTTATAACCTTCCTACCTAGAAAGACCCTCACTGGTTAAAAAATTTTAAAATAAACACATTTTTATTGAGATATATCTCAGAACGTGTTGGTCTAAGTTCAAAATAGCATGTCAGAGACAGCGGCATAATATAATTCCCTAACGAAGGATTTTCGTGACCTGGAACGTAAAATAAAATAAGTGGACTTTCATGTGGCGCATGAGAATATTCCAAAAGCCACTTCCTCTTCTACAATACTTGGAACAGACGATGTATGGGAACACAAAATTAAACAATAAATAAATAAAATAAAATAGTAGCTACATTCTCTGACCTTGTTATACGCAGGAAGTTACTCGCCTGCCGCATACTCCGTCATCTTGTTGCATTGTTGTTACAGCCGCCTGTTCAGATTTTCCGGCAAGGAAACCAAGTCGGGAAACCCTTTCTCATCCCTCTTCTTCTTTTACTGACCCCGTAATAGTGCGACGGCTGCAGAGGTTTTGTCTAGGTTCATGTTGGAAACACCAATTCGGTCTATTGATTTTGTACTTTTCAGATGTTAGGTATGTATGTTGTGTCTCAAACTCATCAGACTGTAGCATAAAACATTCTTTTCTTCATAGTATATCGATTTCTGGCCCACAGTTGACATGTTTTGAAGAAGAAGTTAAAATAATGATAGAAGTGTCATGAGCTCCGGTATTTTTGGGATAGCAGTTTAAAAATAATGCTGTTTGGTGGAGTTCTGTTAAAATTTCACCGAAAAGGGCATCATGAGCTCCACACATAAGCTCATATGTAATTGTTCTCCGTTTTATTAACTAATTTAAAGGAAACCAAATAATAATAAAAAAAGAGGTGATGATCATTCAATACTGTTTCGTGTAGAAAATGAAAGTTAACAAACCTATGACTAATGCTAACTTATTCTAACACGTATTTCATCGTCTTTGTTTTGTTTATTAAGTTAATGAAAACCAATAATAATAACAATAATATTTTGAGCATTTTCACATTTAAAATGAGTGAAAAAATAGTAGCCAAAAGAATCTAATGCAAACTCTTTATTTACAGTGAAGAATCCTCACCGTTAAATCAACAAATCATTAAGTACTATTTAATTTTCTTAAACTTCTAATGCATGCAGTAAAACTTAACTAATTTAAAATTTGCTACTAGTTGAGTAAGCGAAGAAACTTTGGCTCTTTATATTTGATTACTTAAGTAAAAAGAAAAACATGGATTCTAGCAGTCTTCTACGAAATACTAAAACAAAATGTAATCAATACATAGTTTAAAACTTTCTAATAAAAGTTTGCTGAAATAACTACTATGTATTCCTTCCTAAAATATTTGCAACAGAAATAAAGTAATACATATTTTTTTGGTTAGCTCGTTTCTTAATTATAGTAAAATACTCTAGAGCTATTTGCTTTAAAAAGAGTGGAGGACTTAGGAAAAGAGAACTTCGTTAAGAAAACTCTTTAATATTTACGTTGAAAGAAGAGCAAAATCACCAAATGCCCCTGGACTTAGCAAATTTCATCAACTGGAATCCAAAGTTCCGGATTAAACTATTATTGTTTCATCCACTGCCGGACTTCATCTTCCTGGACTTAACGATTTAATACGGTATTGCCACTGTATCGTAAACAGTGTTTGACTTCTTTAATTCCTCAAAAAGAAAGACTTACGTTTATTTTTTGGTTGCTTCGTCTTCTAACTTTGAAATTTAATGTTATATAGATCAAATATTAGATAGCTATCTAAACAAAGTTTTCCTATAGTCTTGTTTTGTATATTTTATTTACAATATTATTAATGAAATATAAGAGGTAAGGGATCAAATTGTTTTCCTTACATTCATTTTAATTTTTACTTGGGTATTATGAAACGTTTGATATAAAATAAACAACTTTTTTCCCAGTTTAAATTTTTCCCGTTTTGCAGTCCAATTAAGTTTCGTATGTTTAAACATTTGTTTTAACCAGACAGAATCTGGGTTCTTTTCTTTTGGCTGTAGAGCGAAAATATTCATATTGCATTACTATTATCATGTAATAGTTCTCAGACTTCATAAGAGTCATTTTTAGGTAACCGTCATTGGTAACTTGAGTAATAGGCATTTTTTCCCGGAAGTGTTTTCCGATCAGTTTAAATTGATCCACCCGTATTCTTTTCATCATTGAGAGTTAAGGAATATATTAGTTAATCTGCTATTCCAAGTACTTAGTCTTATTTCTAAAACGCATTAGTAGTCTTTGTTTATGCACAATAGAGGAGAACCCGTATTTTGTTTTTGAAAGCAAAAGGAAGAGCAAAAGCATCATTTCCTCTGAGGCTGCAAATTGTGAAAAATGCTTTCCAAGCATGATGGGAATGTCAGGAATTTCCTTTCATCCAATTTTTCAGATTCTCTTCTCCGTCTAACATCATTTACGCGTCGAGAACTGCGTAAAAAAGAAGAATCTGTTTATTCCAAGGGAAAAGATTGAGAATAGATGTATGTTCAACAGCAAAATATCTTGTGCCCAATATTTTGCGCAGTCCATAGCATTGTGAAGTACTTTTGTGCCCTGCCATTTCAAGCAATGTCTTCCTAAATGCTTCTATTAATGAAAACATAAAGCTAATATCAGAAACGTAACAGATTTATAAACTGCGTATAATAATCCCAATTTTGTTGGAAAAGCTACCGAGCTTATATTTTTCACCCTTAGGATACATTTGCATTTTCATAAGCTTTTCTTTGAATTGTTTTAGCACGCTATTAGTGAAGAAAATGTATTCTTCCACTATCAAAAGTTTATTACTTAAATAATTAATTTAATGAAGTATATGAAATGTTTTGTGTAAATAATGAGAAGTTAGGGATGTCAAATACAAGGCTCTTTAAGCATTTGTGCAAACCAAGAACAAAACGAAAATTCTCGAAGAGCCTAATTAAAAGTAAATATATAAGTCTTGAATTGATTTCGGAAGAGTTACAAACATTGCAGCTTCTGTTTTAAGTTTTGGAAACTTTACGTTCTATGTAAGTTGTAGAAGCCTAAATAATCTGACTATTTTTATGGATTTCAAAATTAAATATATATTTTCGTGCAAAACTAAATATATATTTTCGTGCAAAACTAAATATATATTTTCGTGCAAAACTAAATAAGCAATTATAAATGAATAATTGCTGATATCTAACAGTTACTAATCATGGGTAAATTAAAAGCAGCTAAGCATTTCACAAAATTTAATAGTAAGATTTTCCCCCTCACAGTTTTAAAAAGTAAGAGGCAATAAAATGGGTGAGATTGCTGAAAAATGCAAAAAAAAAAAAAAGGTTTTTATTATTATTATTATTCTAAGATTATTTTTCACATTAAAGATAACGCTATGATTATTAATTAATATAGTTTAGATTTTCAAAATATTCTTTATATCAAAATTTGATATAACCCTCCCCCTTTTGTTTGCAAAATAAGCGTTATATATCATAAATTTACTTTTTAGTACGAATTTTAACAAACAAATGCCAGAAAAATAGCATGTTTTGGGAATACATACGAAGTTAGTAAACTTTTCTACTGTAATATCACCAGTTTCTGGCGCACAAGTGTGATAGAAATGCAGGAAATTTATCTTGGCAAATCGCTCATGGAGTCTATTGTATGACTATGTTTTCATGGATGTCATGAAAAGGGAAAAGACATGGATAGCGCTCTCTTTACACATTAAAAAATACCACATTTCACCTATTGGGACGTTTTGTTATAGAAATATCGGCATATCTTTCTCCAAACTGAACAACAATAAGCATAATTTAGCCTAAAGAAATCTGATTTGAATTAATCTTTTATTGTTCACCCGACTGACTAAACTCCCATTTAATATGACTAAACCATGAAGAAACACTCTCAGGATTTGCGCTAGCTACTATCCAGAGTGTTCGATGAGTGTTTATAACGACTGCTAGGGTCTATGAATGATCTTACCTTCTAATATCTATTAGTTCACTGAAGGGGAGATCAAAGGGATTTATATTTACTTTAAATATCCAGTTAAATTTAATTTGAAGCTCTTTCCTATAAGCCTTCATTCCCCTAAATTGTCAGTGCTAGAATATTTAAATTTGGTAGCGCGCGTAAGGAATGCAAATTCTACCAGTGGGAGAAAAAGTTTAAATATCGAGTTCTAGAAGGGAAAGTTAGAGAATATGGGAAAACTCTGTGCGTATTGTAAGGCAAGCTTCGGCTTAGCATTTATTGCTGGTTAGATGTGGCTTAACAGCTATTATTTTGCTGCCACTAAACTCATCTACGCGCTGTAGGATACAGGATTGTTTGAGCCCTGTAGTTTAATATCTTCAATTCTTAAGTTTAAGTTCTACTGCTTCAGTTTCAGCCCTAGCAGAGGTGTAGTGTGTTAGCGTCGAGTTGACGCATTGTAAATAATTTAAAGAGTGTAATAAAGGGCAGTTTTAACCCTTCTTCTGTGCAGTTACTATTCTCCAGATTTCACACAAAAGATAGAAGGTAGATCACTACAAACTAATAGCATTCTGTACTCTAATCTCCGCTCTGCCTGTGTTTAGTAAGACTGACTCACACTAGAGCTTATGTAGTCAGAAGTTCTAAACCTCACAGGGTCATTTAAAATAGTTAATGCTCTGGGGATTAAGGTCTAAGTCATACCCAATCATAAAACTGGATAACCTCGCAAGTAGATGCTTTCTTAAATTTGAAATGTATTTTCCTCGCGATTAAGAAATATTTTGTTATTACTATGGTTATCATTACTGTCAACTTGAAGTCAAAAACGGTCAACTGCAGTTGAAAATGTGCGCTAATTTTTAGCAAAGCGTTTGTACATTTTCACCTTTTATTCTACGAAAATAAAACAAAACGACAGAAAACTTCGAGTTTCTTCGTTAATAGTGACACTACCCGAAAGGCTTGCAGTGCAAGACTATGAGAAAACTGTGTAGCTGCTTATATGCGCTTCCCTTGTACTAGCTTTACCTTGGTCGAATATGAGTCACGTGCTTGGCTGTGATTAGTTGGTTCCATCCCAAACTATATACAAATTCTTGGAGGAAACAGAGTTGAAACTTTTTGAACCTCTTGCATTACAAGCCTTATAACACATCTTTGATATTTTTTTTCAAAGAACAATTAAAAACAAAATGTAAAAATTAGAAGACCTATAATCAAAATTTGAGTTTAGAATGCGGCACGTATATTTTAGCTGTAAGCTTTTAATGCTCCTTCTAGGGATTGATTTCCATTAAACGCGCATGGATAAATCAAATCTGCCGCGTTTCTCTTTTCCTTTAGCAAATGGGTAAAGGCAGAGTAGATTGCTAATACAAAATTACAGTCACGAACTTCATCAAATTTACATTTTTGTTAGGTTCATAAGATTTGCATTTAGATAAGGATTAAAAATAACATGTCTACACGTTACAACCAAGTTTTTTTATTTGCTACATTAAGTATAAATTATAAATTTCTATAGAAGGAAAGCAGAAATTTTCCTAGCATATAAAAGTTTTCATGCCTCCCGTTGAAAAAATGACTACACTTGTTTTAATTAACCAAACCGATGTATCACATCATCAGAGTTCAGTGTAATCGTTAATTCTGTCCTTTTTCACTTGCTAAAACAGCAACATAAATTAGGTATTTCGTGCTTTAGCTGCTGTCCCAGTTAAGCCCTGACAGGGTCCAAAATTTTATTTCTGCGTAGTAATTTTTAGCAAGGATACCTAACTAAATTTTGAATGCAACTGTCACGTTATTGTGTAAATATTATAGGTATTTCATTACTAAAGTTTTATTGACGCCGTTCAATGACAATGTATCCGATTCAATATTTCATCCGTGAGAATGATTTTTGAATTGTATGCTTTCAATTGAAAACGACTTCTTTTCATTATCCTTTAGAATAAAATTTTGCACAGATACTGAAACACTCCTAATATTATCAGATTTCGTATTAGTCAAGTTTGTTAAGAATAAAAGTCTGCTTGAAATCTCGTTATAAACCACTGTTCTTTCCTCTAGATAAACAGTTGAGTAGAACTTTTGTTAAAACTGGAGTGTTTCCTTCTTGCTGATCATCAGTCTTTGATTCTCCGAAGAACTTTTTTATTACTCTGTGTTAGACGCATGGCCTTATTCTATTACCTTATTCTACCTCGTTTTAACGTGAATGTATCTTGCAAAGGATAGTTTGGCTTCGTTGGCGAAATGTTTCTTTTCTTTGAAGACTGTCAATCCTGATATCTGCATACAACTGTTCCGCTCTTCAACTGACATATTGTAATATTTGCTTTGCCCCTTCCGTCGTCTCCTGTTATATGTTATACAATCCTTCCCCCAAAAAAACATTTAAAATTTTGACAGCTTTTTTCAAAATTAAAACTCTGAAGAGGTCAGCTCATAATCTCCCTTCAATTCCGTATTAAAACATAGAAAGGGCTGAATAGCAACAATATTTAAGTACACGGTTCCTTCCGGTTAATCATTTTTAAAGAAAATCTAATTTGTTTATAAACTTAATAGCTCAATGTTAATTGTAAACAAAGCACGTTTTTTCTTAGTCTGTTCTTCCATACAATGGATAATGATAACTATACGCGCTCATGAACACATCCGTTCTCATGTTTTGATTTGAAAATATGGCATCGATCGTGGTATATTGTTGCGAAATGCCCAGCGGCTAAGCGGTGAGATAGCTTCCCCGTAAAGCAGGCGAGCTTAGGGTTGGTTGGTTGGTGACGGAGGATGGGGACGTCTGGTGTCTAACAGAGGTAAATAGGCATGTATCCCGCGCCCTCCACTAACCAGAAACAACTCTCTGGAGCCTCAAGAGGCAGCCTCGGGAGTTTGTTAGGATGTTAACAAGAGCATTTATATGGCCATACAAGGGCAGATTGCATTTGTTTTACTGTGCTGACATTTGTTGTTGCTATTTGCTATGGTAATTATGCATATTCATAATAAAATTCAAATAAAAATACAAATACAATTAAAAATGCAAATACAAAAATACAGTTACAAAATAATAGAATTAGAATGCAGGTTCATAAGTAAACAATATTAAGTATTATGCATATAACAGAAGAGGAAACGTTAAATATATGCTGGAAACATTTGACTGCACATTATTTGAAAGTGTCTGTAATAGAGTCTTATGTAAATTTTATGGGTACACTTATGTGGAACTAAGTGCTGACTAAGTCAGTATATCATGCCTTACGAATTTTAGTTAATGAGGAGTGCATAAATCTTGGTCCATTCGCTTGAGTGTGTTGACAACTTTGCAGACTATATTTACTGCCGGTTTGTGCTATGTAAGGAAGCTGTGATATGCTTCTCCATTGTTGGTGGGAAGAAGGAGGTGATCTCCTGCTGTCAGATGGCATTCAAAAACGTAGTGGTCTGGAGAGCCTTCCACTCCGCAGACGCATATGTCCGTGGTTGTTATGCCATGTCTGTTGAAGTAGGTGGGGAACGGGCCGTGTCCTGTAATATATGCCGCGAAAGGAGCTATTGCAAAGTTGCATTCGGTGCTGACTTTCGGCAGGTCACGTCCAGTGTACAGTGCGTTTAGTTTTCCTGCCAAAGGTTTAGGGCTTGATCCCGTAATAGCCCTTTGAGGTAGGAAGGAAGGGCTGGGATTGTGATTTGTTCAGTTTCTGGATCAGTGGCCGTTTGCTTGGCCAAACTGTCGGCTGCTTCATCGGCGAGCTTAAGGTTGCCAGAAAGTGGCAGGGAAAGCCATGGTTGTCTTATTCGGTACGATATTCCGTGCCCATTTGGCGACATTGGGCGACAAAATTGGCGACATGTCCTAGACGGAGCGAGAACATTTTAAAACACAACTGTAGCAGTTTTCTCGAGAATATTCTCGATTAATGCTTTGCCATGAAGCTGTCTTTACCGTTATAGCCTGAAGGCTGTGTTACGGATTGTTTCCGCGTGTTTGTCGTAGTTTTTCGACGAGTGTAAACGTGTCTTTTGGAACTGTTCTGTGTAATAGTACTTACTGGCGAATAAATTGCGTTTTGATTCTTCGTCAAATGTTATCATCTGTTATTCCAAATGAGCGAACCCGTAAAACACAACAACATCCTCTGGTAATACAGTAATCCGAATTCATAAAGGAAGACATTAGCAATCACAAAAGTTTTAAAAGCAGCATGTCTTTAGACTTCTCTGTAGAATGTTAAATGCTATCATACATTTCTTTTCAGTCTTTTCTTAGTTTATGGTATAAGTTTTCAGTTTTCTTATGATGATCAACTTTTGCATTTGTCATTATAGTTTTATTTATTGAAAATCACTTTCTTCGCACTTACATCACATATAATTTAACAGAAAAATCACAAAATCTTTAAAATCAACGCATTTTTAGAATTTAGAATTTGTTGCCATACATCTTTTTATATTCAGTATATTATATTTACATTTGCTACATAATTTTCTTAAAAATAATATATAGCGATTACATTTCGTGATAGCATCCTTTTATTTGTAAAGCGATTTAACACAAAAGTGAAACGAATACAAAATTCAGGGTTGAAGTTAACACATTTAATTGCTTCATAATGAGAGCTCGTCTTCATAATGAGCTTATTCTCGTTGTATTTAGGATAATTCTAAGTATATATTTAATGCAATATGTTGTTTTCAATCACATGCCTATTTTAAACATCAAATTGCAGAACCTCTGTATTATTTATTAATATATATATATTTACGAAACTCTGTTCAGAGCTTCAAGTAGATTATAGTTTCTGGTTTATCACTTTTAGCTAAATTCTAATGCGTTGTTCCCACTGATATAAAAAACTTAAATACTAAAAGTGAAAAGTTTGGGATTGTAATTTAGTATAGTTTTTTTAATTTAAAGCTGTCATGAGCATCAAGTAAGTTACAATTCCAGTTGTCCTATAAAGACTGTTATGGGCTTCCTGTAAAATATCGCTTCCGTTCTTCCAATCAACTCTTTATATGAGTGCAGAAAGCTGAAATACGAAAATAGAAACTTTTGGAAGTTTTATACCAGAGTTATCATGAACGAAAAAATCGTCACAGACAGACATCACTGTAAAAATAGTAAAAACGTATTGTAGGGACCCTAATTCGTGCTTATTCACTGAAAACTCAACATAGAATTTTTGGATCGAAAATCTTACCTCCCTTGCATATAGTTTGGTGGGAGGTAAATAAAATGAGTGCTTTTTTTTTCTTACTTTAGCAGAGCCATCGAGTTCATGCACGTTTCTTGGGTTCAAAGTCCAGCTAGTGTAAACAAGCCTTTATGGACTTTAACTAAAGTGCCACTTCCGGTTGTCCTGTTTCAGCCAAATCTAATCAACTCTTAACCTGAAATCAGAAAATTTAAATACGGAAAATGGAACTTTTTGGAAGTTTAATATAAGTTAGAGTTATGCTTAAAGAAAAAATTGTCTCACGCATGCAAGCAGACAGGCGGACATCGTGAAAACATTAAAACTGTGTTGTAGGGACCTAATTCTTGGTTATTCACTGAAAACCCACTGGAAACCATCTAGAGAATGGCCACTTCCCCGGTATTTAGATAAATACCCTATAGTGTTGAGCCATTCCGGCGGACACCATCTACTACCTACTCTACCCAGCCAAGGGGCGAGTGGCAAAGTCAACGGCATAACACAAGTCTTAAAAAAAAAACCTGTAACCGAAGTATTCCAGAGTCCTGACTATCATAAGTATTATTACAGGTCTGTTCATCAATGTAGTTTTAAAACTAGAGTCAAATGCTTAGATGAATGGTGTATTACCTAGAGTAAATTAATCCTATTTTAAATAGCCAATTTGAAAATTCTCAGAGACTGTCAAATGATAATAATCCGCACTGTTTACATCAAAGACATAATAATTAAGCACAGCTCACGTAGTTATCAAATTCCTGATAAAAGGTTAATCAAAGGAAAAGCAAAATTAATTTAGCTGAATACTGTACATTACGTATCAATTGTACTGTGTGCTTCAAATAACTTGAACATTACAATACACCCTGAAACATTACCATGTACTTTGTACTTGACAGTGCCCAGTACTGTACTAGGATGAATATTTCTTTGCTGATTACAATAATACAATAGTACCAATATACCATGATACCATAATACGTTACAATGAAATGCATTACAAAGAATACAATACTTTGCAATGAATACAATACGTTACAATAAAAACAATAATACCATAATACGTTACAATAATGCATTACAATAAGCACAATAATACCATAATATGTTACAATGCAGTGCAGCAATAAAACGGCAAAGTTAGCCAATGAGCTGAATTATGGTTAATTAAAGTGAATTAAATCCTGATTATATAGATTCTAATATGTTAATAAAACGCTGACAAGCAGTCAAAGGTAATATACATCAAAGATATAGTAGTTAAATATCAAATAAAGTTGACAAATTCCTGATTCAGAAGTGACTGAGAGAATATGCAATTTAACCTAGTGTTACATGATTCTTTCGCATGTTAACATTAGACAGTACATTTCTTAAACTTTTACATCATAGCCTGAGACATTACCTAATACTTTGCATTCTAACCTGATACCTTGACTGTTGCATTAAACTTAAAAATACCTCATGCATACTAATGCAACATTAATTCCTTGCTCACAAACAATGATTGGAAAAAAATTAACAGTATTTAATTTACATTAAATATTGGTAATCAACAAATAAAACATTGTATGAAGACGAGGCATAGTGTTAAAAATCCACATACTTGTACATATGGGATTCATACCAAAAAGTAATTTGAATACTTAATGCAGTTAATCAAATTATAACAATATTCCCAGATATTACTTTTCTAATACTAAACTCACTATAGGGTTTTTAGGCCGGAAACATTATCTTTAAATAAACTGGTGAAAATACTCTCAATACTTAAATTATTCCCTCAAATTTTGCCACCCTGGGTCCAGGCGCATTTTCCTCATGCCTAAATACGGTCGTAGCTATTAGTTACAATAGCCTAATTTTAGTTTGATTGAAATATTTTCTGTATTATTAAAAAAGTCAAATATTTCACTTTAAAATAATTAGAATTCGACATCTACAGAATTTAACATAAAAATGAGAACGATCATACTTTAATTTTAATTGCCTATTTTGATTAAGAACATTTTTTCCTAGAACGATCTTAACAGAAATGCATATTTTAACTTTTGTAAAGAAAAATTCCTCAAGCATTATCTGATATGATGTTTGGTTTTTGAGTCTTTAACAAAACTCAATGAATTAAGGTTTTGGATAGTTTTATCTTTTTTAGCTTTCTGACAAAAGAGAAAATTCCTATTTGAGTTAGGGCAGTGCATTATACCTTGAAAAAGGAGGTAAAATTATTTCTCTACTTTCTTCTTCACCCTGTTATTTACACGTTGGCTAGGAAATGAGTCTTCAGATAGTTTTCAAACGTCTAATAATATTTACATCATCAGAGAAGCATTGTATAGCTTCGAAAATAATGTCTGCCCACAAGAGACTTCAGTCCTCTTCCTCTGTTATGATAGTTTAAGTATTACTTTCTGCGTCAACGGTTTTGCCTACTTCTGGATTCGGAGATACTCCTTTGATGAAACGAAGTTAATTATATTTGATTTTACTTGAGTTAAAGTGGGAAATTTTATAACCATAGCCTCAAGTACATTTATCACTCTTTGACTATCTTGCTGTTGTAATTTATGAGGGGTGATTAATTTAAACTCTTTATACAAAGCATTTTGAAATTCTTCATTCTGCCAGATGTAGAAATTGCGATGCACTCGTACATTTTGGTGAAAAGAATAATTATACTTGCAAACAGGACAGGAAGAAGCGGGGGGGACATCAAAACTTCACGAAATTGTCGCACAGGTACAGAATCACAGAACTAACTACATAGATTTATCCAAATTTTGTTGAAGCTATCCCAAGGGACGGATCTGAGGGTGACCCACCTATCTTCCAAAACAGGCGGCAGACCTTTCGTCTCGCCGTGTGCCAGAGGGGCTTCATGCCATATATTATACATTCACAAATATCCAAACTTTCTTCGAGATTTTAATCCAGACCTAGCGGTATAGAAACCAGCAACGTTAAACGCTGTACCGATCAAAGCAGCTGGAAGCTTAGTGCAACGTAATGTAAAGTAAGCTTAACGTATAGAGACATTGCGTATTTTTTTAAAGCAGCAGAGATAAAAAATGAGCAACGCCCTCGCCGGGACTCGAACCACAGACCTCTCGAACACGCGACGAGCGCCCCAACCACCACACCACGAAGGCATGCCAAGAAGACGGGAGAAATACCTTGCATAATTCCCCTTCTAAAGGGCGACTGGGGATTAGGTGACCCTATCGCTAAATCTTGGTGGTGGAGAATCATCATCCACCATCTTTTTTAGTTCGGGCGCCACTGTACAGACATTAGGATTTTTGGAAGCCAGAGAGATTGAAAAACGAGCAATGCCCTCGCCGGGACTCGTACCACGGACATCTCGAATACGCGCCGACCACCACACCACAAAGGCATACCAAGAAGGCAGGAGAAACACCTTACATATCTTAGAAACATAACGAAGCATATTGTTCCAAATTCATTTTTAACAACTGATAGGGACGTTTCAAATGTCAAACCACATTTCACTGTTAAGATTATCGTTTATTTATCTATTATGTACGCTTTTACAACTTTGAGAAGTATACTCTTATTTTTTTACCTGTATATTTTAATATTATTTTATTTTATTTTTGCAATGTGTAGAAATTGTTTTAAATGCTTGTAATTAGGTACTGCAATGGGAGTACAAATAGTAAAACCGCAGCTTTTAAAATATAAACTAGAGCAAAATCTTCTGCAACCGGCACCCAGTTAATCGGTAATATCAAAATAGCTTCACTTTTGAAAGTCCAGATTTAAATTCAAAATTTAGCCTTATGAGATAAAAATTTATGTAATGAGCTAGGAATCTGAACACGTAAATGTTGAAAGCTTTTGAGTTATATTTATGCCGCATATTTAGCCCACTAGCGGCCGAGCGGTAAAGACGCTGACCGCTGGTAGTTCGGTCCGGGGCTCGAATCCCGGCGAAAGGGTTGGCTGCAGGGGCGTTTTCGTATTTTTCCCGATGTTTAAATTGTACACTAGCCAGTTTCTTTTAGGAAGTCCTTCACGAAGGCATCTCTCCTCTTATATAGCCCTCGAGTGTTTTCCCATAATCAAATAAACCAAACCACCTAGTGGATTTAAGTATTATCCAGAATATGAAGATGAACCACTAATCCTTTTCTATTCACCAATGCCTGAAAGTAGTGTCTACGATTTTCAGAAACACTTCGCACTGAAGAACGCCATATTTACTTTGTCTCTTTTCTGCAAAAATATACACTACTCGGCATTGAAAATGCAACACCAAGAAGGAGTGATCGGAAATTTATACAAATTTTAGAGTAGACGCACGTCACTGAGTTATGCGAATGATGTGAAATCCGCAGCTCTCCGACGCACGTGAAGTAAGATATAAACGAAGGAACGTGCAGAATGGGCATTATTCGTGTCGTTATTTCTGCCAGACGAACTATCGAAGAAAGTTGGTTTTTGTCCCGTAGGATACGTGTAATAGGAGAGAATACCAGGCCGCCGTCAACGAAGGCACTTCCAGCAGAAAGATGCTTTTATGAGGAGTATGGTGATCGGACTGAGAAGGGCGGGTTGGTCCTTACGTCAAATCGCAGCTAATACCCACATGGATGCGAGCACGGTGCATCGGCTATAGCGAACATGCTTGGAACCAGAGAATGTGGGAAGAAGGAGGGTGCAGGTGCAGCCAGAGTGACGTCAGCACGCGTGGATCGACGCATCCGCCGACAAGCTGTGGCGGTCTCGCAAGTCACTTGTACCGTGATTCTGCAGCATCTGCAAGATACCCTGGATGTTCTCGTGTCGACGAGAACCATTTCCCGTCGATTGGTTCAACGTGGCCTGCACTCACGGCGTCTGTTAGAAAGACTGCCATTGACCCTACAACATAGACGCCAACATTTAGAATGGTGCCGGACTGGAGCGATGTGGATGACAGAATGGCGGAACGTCGTGTTCTAAGATGAGTCACGCCATCCAGTGACAGTCGCCGCATACGTGTGTGGCTTCGACGTGGAGACAGATCTAATCCGGTAGTAACTGTGGAACGCCCCACCGCGCGACAACGTGGCATAATGGTTTGGGGCGCTATTGCCTACGATTCCAGGTCACATCTAGTTCGTATTCAGGGCACTATGACAGCCCAACGATACTTGGATAATGTACTGAGGCCGGTGGCAATCCCCTACCTTAAGGGGCTGCCTAATGCAATTTTTCAGCAGTATAACGCCCGACCACACAGTGCTCGCATCTTCCAATATGCTCTGCAAGGTATACAGATGCTTCCCTGGCCACCGTACTCTCCTGACTTGTCACCAATCGAACATTTATAGGATGTGATTGTACGCGGTTGCAGACTCTGCCCCTGCCTCGTTCAGAAGACAAACTGTGGCAAATGGTTGAAAGGGAATGGAGAGCCATCTCTCAGGACACCATCCGCGCTCTTATTGACTTTATGCCTAGACGTGTTTCTTCGTGCATCGCTGTCCACGGTAGTCCTACATCCTACTGAACCAACGCCGTTCTCGCTCTGCATTCTGACTATCATTTTGAAATAAAGATCACTTATTACTGCTTTCTGTCTCTGTCTTTTTTCCAAATTTCATCACCTTCTGACCACTCCTTCTTGGTCTTGTATTTTCAATGTCGAGCAGTGTATAAAGAACATTACTTTGCCTCGCTGTTGGTGGGAGCAATAGTCTATGATCATGTTCGTAGACGACGAATCAAGAGACAAAGATTCTCTTGATTCGCTTTCTCACTTTGGCAGAATGTTTTGCTCCTGATGAAGGGAGGCCCGTTTTGCTCTCGAAATCGATTGGGTTTTTACAAAATCTACGCCAAATACAAGGTTATCGATTTGCCTGTTTTATTTTTCACGTCGGCAGTTTCTCTTGTGTCTTGAAAGATCCTCTTGGTTTTAAAACACATTCGGCAACCGTGTCAGACATTTTGGATTTACTTACATATTCGGAGAAAATTAGTGTTAGTGAAGAGGTGTGGCTTGGTCTGTTCCCTTCACACTTTCTCAAGATGACGACGAAATAATCGAACATGTGCTGGGAAAGGAGAAAGACGAGGAGGAGTAGAGGAATGGAGATGAAGACGACACACAGGGCAAGGAAATTACGTAGGAAGTAAACTGTCAAAGAGCTGCAGACTTTGGAAGGGTTTCCCAAGAAATGTTCGTCCATATCCGTATATGATGTTATGAAGCCTCATTCTACGCACAGAGAATTTTTAAAACTACAGTAACAACCTTATAAGTAAACAGACATTCAAAGTTATACTCTGTCATACTAAGAAATTCGTAATTTTAAAATGTTGCTTAATTTTATTTTCTGAAATCTAAAATCAAGTTATGCGTTTTAAATGTAAATAATTTGTAACATTTTTCGGTGTTTTTATTCATTGTGACCGAGAGATCAAAAGCAATTTCGACGGACTTCGTATGTTGTAATTTCTATAGATAGCATTCCAAAACATGAGCAAATAAGTTCTAGAATTATATATTCTATTTTACGGAAAAACTTCTTATCCGGAATCAGCGTGGTCTTTTTGCTGTCTTTTAAAAGGGCAAATATAGCTTTTATCTTCAAAATATAACTTTATATCAAATATAACTTTTATCTACAAAATAACAAAATAAATGCAAATCTGATTTAGGCAAATCGCTATGTATATGAAAACATTCTAACGGAAAAGATATTCAGTCTGTTCTACTGAAGTACGAAAAATTCAGTTACTTGAAATACATGAAACTTGATCTGAAGCAAATATGTTTTACTTGAGATACTGCTCGGAAAATATTCTTTTCCTAACATTCACGGAAATGTTTATTATGAGTTCCTTCTGACTGTTTATTCCGAATCGTTTTACTTCTGATCCTTAAGAAAAAAATAAAGCAAATTTAGAGCTATTTTTGCTTCGAAAATATTTTGTAAAATGCTGTGGCTTTAATAAACATTTCATGATGTAATTTTAATCATTTTTTAGTTGATAAGCTAGGAGCTGTAGATATACTTTTCTCACTCTTCGTGTTTCTTCGACATCTGAACACCAATATAAGTTCTTGCTTACCGCTAAATTGAAATAATTCTGGTAATTTTAAATTCTGAATTACATGGTTCGAAGCTAAATTTTATGCAATCGTTCTGTTACTTTGAATTACCAAATTATTTCAAATATAACAAGAGAGACTGTCACACGAGTTATCGTTCCATTTGTCTTCTAACTAAAGGCCACCAGCTGCCGAGCGGTACTGGTTCGCTCAGTAGTTCGATTTTGCGTCGATTCCAGGCGATCGGGATGGCTACGTGTTTGTTTTCGTAGTTTTCCCCATGCGTAACGGGATTTCGAGCCAATTTCCCTTAGCAAGTTGTAGAGACATTAGGTATTTTTGAAGCAGGAGATTTGAAAAATGAGCAACGCCTTCGCCGGGAATCGAACCACGGACCTCTCGGTTACGCGTCGAGAATGCAAACCACCACACCACGAAGGCATGCGAAGAAGGCTGGAGAAATACCTTATATACTCCCCCCTTTTAAAGGGCGACTGGGGTTTGGGGGACCCAATCGCCAAATCCCGGTGGCAGAGAGTCATCAGCCGCCACCTTTTTAGTTCGGGCGCTAGTTGTAGAGACATTAGGATTTTTTTGGAAGCAGAAGAATGATGAAAAATAAGCAACGCCTTCGCCGGGAATCGAACCACGGACCTCTCGGTTACGCGTCGAGCATGCAGACCACTACACCACGAAGGTATGCGAAGAAGGCGGGAGAAATACCTTATAAAGTTACGAAGACATCTCTTCCCTTACACAGACTGCCCTCAAGTGCTTTGTCATAACCACCTGAACGAAATCAAACCAGCCTCCAGCTACAAGCATCATAACCTAAAATACAAATTATATATTAATTCGTCAATCTGACGATTTCAAAAGTTCAAACGTTTAACAGAAACAAGAACTCCACTACTTGTGAATAGCTCACAACACACGTTCAAATCTTGGCTTGGCCTAAGAGTTTACGAATCAAAGGTGGCAAGCAGAAGCTTAAGACGATAAATTAAACTCAAAAAGCAGGGAGCAAAATGGTAGTCAGCTTCTTCTGCCAAGCTCTCCCTGCCTGAACTCAAAAACTCAGCGTTTGTCTTTTACTTTAACTGATTTACATTCTGGTGGGACTCGACAAAGTAGAAATGAAAATAAAGTCAAAACATTATAATAACTGAGTTTAGTAACACGATAACCCGCAACGTATCCTCGAAATGGAAAGTTTTAGAAGTTAAATGGGAGGAATTAGGGTATATGATAACTAATGCGCGATAATACCTCATTTATTGTAAGTTATTTAAGTTGTAAATAAAATGTTTCGACAGATTACATCTTAATGTATTATAATTTCTAACGAAACTCTCAGAGTTGTTTGTTTGTTTTGAATAGAACAAAACTCCCGAGGTTATTTTCTTATGAGGGCAACCTTTGTGGAGAAATTTCTAAAGGAAACTGGCTGTATTCAAGTTACACCTCGTGAAAACCACGAAACCACATATGCACCCGGGTCGAAGGGTTTAGCGGTCTTTACCAATCAGCCAATCAGTGGGTCTTTACCAATCAGTGGGAGCGTTATTTCAAACCAATGTATGTATGTGAAGAGCAAACAGATGAGAAATGCGTGCGTTAACGAGATTTCCTGCTAATATTGTAATAATATAAATTCAGATTTTCAGATTACACTAACTTAAATTCTATTAACTATCCCCTAGTTACAACATAACATAAAATATTTAAGTATTTACTACTTGCATATTAGCAGATTTTATGATATTGAAATTTAGTATATTAGAAACTGCTTAGAAATTTCTTGTGTTATAGGGTGGTGGAAAACTTGTCATTTTAGATGCTTTTTCTCTTTTGGGCAGTTTGCTTTTTGTGCAAAAATTTATCATCATTAACACTTGCAATGAATCGGATGAATCGCAGTGTTACCATTTTAACAACGTTATAGGTTTAGCTATCGTATTTAATGATGTGCAGGTTCCAGTGGAGTTGATTATTGCTGTAATTGGCCATGGTTTTGTGACAATGAAACAGATAAAGATGAATGGGGAATTTAGGACTCATAAGAGGTTTCAAGATGTACTGCACATTAATTACCAAAACACGGGGCACTCAGTTAGGAGCCGTGGGCCACCAGCGGCCGAGCGGTAATGTTGCCAAACACTGTACTTAGGTCCGGGCTTCGAATCCCGACAAACGGGCTGGCTGCATGGGCGTTTACGTGGTTTTCCCCATGTGTCACGTACATACGAGCCGATTTCCCTTAAAACGTACTCCACAAAAGCATAACTTCCCTTATACAGTGCTCAACATTGAAAATGCAACACCAAGAAGGAGTGATCAGAAATTTATGCAATTTTTAGAGTAGACGCACGTCACTGAGTTATGCCAATGATGTGAAATGCTCAGTTCTTCGAAGCACGTGGAGTAAGATATAAGAGTAAGAACGTGCAGAATGAGCAATATTTGAGTCATTATTTCTGCCAGACGAATTATCGAAGAAGGTTGGTTTTTGTCCCGAAGGATACGTGTAATAGGAGAGAATGCCAGACCGCCGTCAACGAAAGCACTTCCAGCAGATAGACGACTTTACGAGGGGTTAGGTGATCGGACTGAGAAGGGCGGGTTGGTCCTTATGTCAAATCACAGCTGATACCCACATGGATGCGAGCACGGTGCATCAGCTATGGCGAACATGGTTGGAACATATTGAGTTTGGAGCTGTGGGAAGAAGGAGGGGTGCAGGTGCAGTCAGAGTGACGTCAGCACGCATGGATCGACGCATCCGCGGACAAGCTGTGGCGGTCCCGCAAGTCACTTGTACGGCGATTCTGCAGCATGTGCAAGATACCCTGAATGTCCCCGCGTCGACCAGAACCATTTCCATCGATTGGTTGAACGTGGCCTGCACTCACGGCGTCCGTTAAGAAGACTGCTATTGACCCCACAGCATAGACGCCAACGTTTAGAATGGTGCCGGACTGGAGCGATGTGGATGACAGAATGGCGAAACGTCGTGTTCTCAGATGAGTCACGCTTCTGTTTATTCAGTAACAGTCGCCGCATACGTGTGTGGCGTAGACGTGGAGACAGATATAATCCGGCAGGAACTGTGGAACGCCCTACAGCGCGACAACGTGGCATAATGGTTTGGGGCGCTATTGCTACGATTCCAGGTCACCTCTAGTTTGTATTCGGGGCACTATGACGGCCCAACGATACTCGGGGGCCAGTGGTAATCCCTTACCTTCAGGGGCTGCCTAATGCAATTTTTCAGCTGGGTAACGCCCGACCACACAGTGCTCGCATCTACCAACATGCTCTGTAAGGTATAAGATGCTTCCCTGGCCACCGTACTCTCCTGACCTGTCACGAATCGAACATGCATGAGATGTGATTGGAAGCCGTTTGCCCTGCCTCGGCCTCGTTCAGAAGACGAACTGTGGCAAATGGTTGAAAGAGAATAGAGAGCCATCCCTCAGGACACCATCCGCACTCTTATTGACTCTATGCCTAGACATGTTTCTTCGTGCATCACTGTCCGCTGTTGTCCTACATCCTACTGAGCCGACGACGTTCTTGCTCTGTATTCTGACTCTCATTTTGAAATAAAGATCACTTATTGCTGCTTGCTGTCTCTGTCGTTTTTCGAAATTTCATCACTTTCTGACCAGTCTTTCTTGGTGTTGCATTTTGAGTGTCGAGCAGTGTACAGTTATAGCGCTGGCGAGAGTGTTGATGACTGATATAAAAGTAGCTTTACATGTTTCTGCGTTGTTGATTGCAAAGACAGTGTTTGATAGAGAAGAATTGGTTTTCCTTGCTTGAGTTTCCAGAAGTGGTCCAAATACGTGTTTCGTGTAGGATTACCTATTCTATGAAAGTCTTGAAAAATATCTTAATTTGGGAATTCAGGCCCCTTCTGGGACTCTGTATATCCTGAAGTGTTCTGGTAATGGCATTTATTCCTATTTGCAAGTAGCTTTTTAATCGTTAGCGTAAGTGAACTTCGAAAATTTAAGAAATTTTAAAGACGCATAGTTGATTTTGGATATCTGGGCCTCGAGTATTTCTCTAGAAGTTAGTAGTCAAGAACAATAGTGCCGGATATTCATACAAATGGAATGTTGGATGTGATATTGTCTACCAAATGATTAAATGTGAGATTCACAGCTGAGGAATTGCAAATTGCGAAACAAATTAGGCTAAGTTTGACTGAAAAATTAAGTATGACGAAGATTTCCTCGAGAAAAAGATTTGTACCTCACATTCACAATCACTGTGCTCTCCGTGTGAGACGCCTTTTGGACAAAAACGCAATGTCACTACTTTTGCATTCTTCTTTTATAGCTGATTTAGTTCCTGTAATTTCGGGCTACTCTCAAAACTGAAAACTGCAGTGAATTAACGAATATTTTCTCATAAAACTGAAGTCGACTAGAATGAGAGACATTTACTTAGTAGTAGTCTGGGCAATGAGCTCCAAATCTGTTTCCAGGAATGATAATATTGTGAAAGCCTGTACAGAGATAGACAAGGAGTAATATATCGTTCCACGAATGTATATTTAATTGTGGGATCTGTGAATTTAATTATTGCACCTTCGAGTTCTTGTTTCTCTGTTTGAAAAAATATAGCAGGTTGTTTTATTACTACTCTCATTAAATAGTCATATTAAAGAAGTAATAAAATTACATAATCTTTCTTTTTTCATTCCTGATCTTTGCCAAGGTAAGCAACTGAACGAAGTAAGCCAGCTGCCACATGTGATACAATTCTTATTGAATATAATCAACTTAACATACCTTGTACAGAAACTGAAATCTTTATAAAGGAATACATTACACATCAAGCAACATTTAGAAAACATGTGAAGAGCTTCAGTTTCTTTTTTCGTTAAGTTTAATGTGCACGGGCATAAGGATCCTTAGAAAACATGCCGTTATTATAAGATCTTTGACTAAACCGAAATAGCAGATCGAAAGCTCTGGCATTTTTGTATTTCTTAAACTAAAATTTAAAACTTCTGCAACTTGGAAAATGGAGCTCTGTACCTGATCAGGTAAGGATTAAACGCTACGTTCCAAAACCTAAAAGACACATAGAGGCTGGATTGTAACACATATACATCAAAATGTTTGTTATTTCTATTTTTGAAGCACATATCTAAGTTGCTAACAGAGTGCAATGAATGTTTTTTTCTGATCTACTTAAAATTAAAATCATATATGTTGATCTTTTTCACCTTCCACCAAAAGGAATGTTTAAAGTACGTTTAAGCATTTTTCTTTAAAACGATGTATTAATAGGTATGATTCTAAAAATTATTTCTTTGACGTGATGGTCAATTTATCTCCAACCAGAAGACTTTAAAATTTAGACCTGGAACTAGGACTTCGTAACTAAATCTTGAATTATATGTTCAAGTGTATTTTGTGTTAGTAAACACGACTCGTTCAGGAAAGCTTCCTTCATCCATCATTACATCTTATGTATCCTTTAATAGGACAATGTACCGTAAACATGCCAACAGATCAGATAGTATTGCTCAAGAAAGAAATTTGCGTAGGTAACACAGCAGGTTGCTCGTAATAAGTAGTTTGGCATCGCAGGTGTTTTTCTGGGAGTTGTTAACGCCTAGTAATGATTGGAACTTGCTTCTGCATAACCGCAGAGGACAAGAAAACATAGGGTAGCAATAGATTTGTTATTCATTTCTTTCGTAGTTGAATTAATCTTGCATTAACGAAGACCTTTGCTATTCACCAGGGAACCAATATTTGAAGCTCATTAAAAGAGAAGCACGTGGCGAAGCCGCATTATCGAATGCCAAATTTCATTATGTACCACTTTATACATGTGGAATTTGGAGTGCTAAGTTCGTTCTTGATTGTTACTCGTATCAAAGGGTAATTGCCAGTGAACAAATATTCACTATTTTAGAAAATATGTATATATAGGTTATCTCTTTCCTTCCTTATATTATAATCACTTTAACTGCAGGTTTCCCCCGCGGGTGTTTCGCGGGTGACCTTCCAATTTTCGTTAAAATTACCTTTCCAAAGCCATTTTTCCATCAGGCAGATAACCCTCGCATCCTTTGACTGAGTTGATGAGACAAACTGACAAGTAAAGGCTTTAAAGAGTTTCTAAGTTCTAAACATTCCTTCATAAATCTAATTTGTAAAATTATGATATTTTCTACATCCATAATGAATCCGAAAGCAATATGGTATTCGGCGGAACGCAGATTAATATACCAGTGTGTTTTAAAGATATAACTGTCAGCTTCATTTAAATTTTACTTCTAAAATGCGTAGTGTTTCAAAACATCAGTTTGAATATTTTTTTTGAAAGCATATCCAACTGAAAAATATCTAAAAATATGACTTTTCTATATAAAAGTTAAAAATTCTAATAACAAATTAATAAAATAGCATATGTTTTCATGCGACTCATTTTCAAGAGTTTTATCAAGTATAAAAGTCATAACAGCATAACAAAAACTTTCAATTAATATGTTTTTCAGTAGTATTTTCAGGAAATATGTTGCTTCTAAGCAAAGTTAAAATAAATAAGCTCAGATTTTACAGAAAGTATTTAAAGTTTTTTTTTTTACATAATATCAGGAATGACACTTCAGATGTTGATATAAATGTTCTTCTGTATGCTACTATGTAAATCCTTTTAACATAAAAAACGAAAGAATTCATGATTCAGTGCATGCATTTAGTAATATGTTTAAATATTGAGCTCAGATTTACGTTATAAAGTTTTTAAAAAACGTAATTAAAAAATTAGTATTTATTTGGATAATAAATATATTTAGAAACGCATCGATATCCTTAACTGTGCTTCATCATCTTTGCAAAGTAGTTTTATTAATTTCTACTCTCTAATTACGAATTAAATCCTTATTTATAAATATATACAAAATATGTTATTCGGTTGAAATAAAATTCAAAAAAACATTTTTAAGGAACTTTATTGTAACTGATTATTAGTTATAGTTATGTAACTAAGTTATTGGTTTCCTAACGAATATTAGTTATCCCAAGAAAATACACCCATAAATAACTAATTTTAATATTCTTTAGAATTAGAAGTAAAGCTCTCAGATTTTTCGACGATAATCGCCACGCATTTCTTAGAAGTGATCAAGCGCGTGAACAGAACAACAGGCATAATATATGGCCTTTGGCAGTTGCACTGATTCCCAAACAGGGCATATCAAGTGGGACGTACTTGTACAATATTTGCATCAATAAACTAGCAAACTTATTGCATCTGTAAAGCCTGAAGCATTCTATTGTCAATGAGTTCCTTGCACACGCCTATTCGGCACTGTCTATTTTCGAACAATTGCCGCTACAATTTTTGCTGCTTCGGCAATGTAAGCAACTTCCATATGAAGCATTTGTCAATGTAACCTTGAATCATGTCATCTGTTGTTACTTATGTATCCTTCCCTTAATTAATTTTTGTACCACAGCATGAGGACTGACTAATCTTACAACATACTTATTACTTCCAAACAGTACAAATTAATGGTCGAACATGCCATGCTTTCTATAATTGCACTCGAACAACAATCGTTGCCATACAGTACGCATTCCACCAACTAGGAATTTCCTCATAATATCAATATTATAAATTCACAGATGCATAACGTTTACTTGTTTATTGGTTGCAAATAATGCAGCCACACTTGTCACTAAACGCATCTTGTTCTGGGGATTGTGAAATGTCACACTTTGCACCTGTTGTTATCTTGTTCACATGTTTAATTTCCTCTGAAAGGTCGAGGCAAATATCTCTCAGAAACAACTAAAATTTTGATCAATTTCGTGGATTCTAAGTTAAAATGGGCACTGTTTTGTTAGTCTCATCTACTGCCCAGCACACTGAAGTAGCATATAAACTTTTTTCTAGACTGTACGCATAAATCAGCATTCGTACTTTATTTGATTTAATTCAGATTATTATGCAACTCAAATTCGTATGCATAGCAAACTGATCCAAATCTTGGTTATTAGTGTTCGGGACACTTACCTTTCCCACTATTCTAGGTGAAAGCACCGCAAAGTTTGAAATCATCCTGACCCCCTTTTCGCTAGTAATCATCTTTTATTAGACAGATTAGGCTGCCGTATTATCTCCTCTTATGGACTGTGTGCTTTATTATAAAAACACTTATACAATACATAGAGAATTAAAATGGAAATAACAATTTACCCTGTTACATTTGTTAGTGGTAGCAAAACGTACGTTAGTAAAGTATATACAACTATTTACAATATTAGTAGGTAGGAGCCTACTCTGTCTTTGCTAGACGCACAGAAGTGTTACCCCTGAACTTAAGCTTCGATAATCTGCTGGTCTTTGTTGACTTGCACTGAGATTGTTGTAACTCACTTAGCACAGTAGTAGTTGCAAAAGAGAACAGACTCTTAGTGAGTTAAGAAGTCCGAAGTTAAGTGCTTATCTCTAAGTCAACTAGTACGAGGGCAGTCTCTGATATAGTGGAGGGCGTCGCACTGGAACCTGGAGAACCACATGCGTACTTGCCATTTCTGTTTAGGAAACGAATGTAGTACGCAGAGAAATTTCCGTGATTCGTGAAGGTTTCCATGTAGTAATGATTAGTCTTAAATCTTTTTACCCTTACTTTGGGAAATATTTCGTATGTGCACCTTCCGTTTCTTTGTCATGCCACCGATCTTGCCACTCTTTTAAGACAGCTTTCTTTGCATATCGTTTAGCTACTTCTTCTGACATTGGAAGTTCTGTATTTATTGCGTTTCTTCGTAGCCCAGTTTTGCCAACTCATTAGGTCTCTCATTCCTCAGCAGGCCCGGGTGTCCGCGCATCCAGTTGAGGTTGATCGATAGACTTGCATTGAGAGTTGAAATTATTTTTTCAGTGATTCTATGCAGGCCGCTCTTCTACTTCTCTTATTCGGATCTTGTAGGACACTTATGCTATCAGTGTGGAACTTTATTTGTGGTCATTCCTTTCGCCTACTCATAGGGCTGCCGTTCTTAAAGCGTACGAGTCTGCTTCGAAAACTTTGGTAAGGTTACTGAGCTTATAATTTGCGCTGTGGATTTCATTCTTTTTATAAAAAACAGCAAAAGCTGCACCCACTGTTTCATTGATTTTAGGGCCGTCCTTGTAGATTTCTATACCTTGCCTGGCGGGAGTTCTTTTTGTAGATTGGAACATCGCATAGAGGACAACTGGACACTGATGTTTTTCTACATTGCCTTTCTACATTGTTTCTGTCTATAATTGTATAACTATTAATCTCTGCGCATTCGTGTTAGCGGAGGAGCCTATAGTTGGTTTTTTCCAGGCATGCTTTTGGTTGAAGCGGCATTGCTCCTGCGAGTATCTGTAGACCGCCGTTGACGTAAATATGGCATAGTGAGCGAACCCGCTACCTGTTGTAATGCAGGGTTGAAAAGAATTCCCAACTCAAGTTATAAACAGCAACATGAATTTAATTGAAAAATGTAACTTTAACAGGTGCGGTTAAGAACAATCTGGGACTTGAACATTACTCAGGTCAGTAGTTTCAGAAATGATTACAAAAGGAATAAGCTAGGTCAACAGCACACCCGAAAAATCCATTTCTCTCGCTCAAATTCCCATAGTCTCAGGCGATCTTGCCACATAATTATGAAGATTGCTGTGATTTTTAATAATATGGTTCTCTGAATTTGGTTCAACTTCTGGCTCACTCTTGTTGTGTCTTTCACCTACAACAGACTACCGCACAGCACCATCTTTGTGATAGCCCTCAGGGCATATTTCTTTTAATAAGGTGCCTTTCAGGTTCCATTTGGTACTCATTATTCTACTTAAGCTGGTAACAACTTTATTCGTCTTATCTCTGACATATGTCAGATGAGATATTCATGTTAGCTTTTTGTCTAAGACGAAGCCAAGTTACCTAAGTGTGTCCTGTTTTCTTAGTGTAATCCCTTGCCACTTAATCCTTGGCGGTTTAGAATCTATGTTGGCTCCTTTCAGAAGCAGAACTGATTATGCCTTGGGGATACTTAATTTCAGTTTGTATGTATCACTCCATTCTTTAAGGACGTCTAAGGCGCAAGCAGCTTTCATTTCTATGATACTATAGTTGCCGCCTTCGATTACCAGTAGGAAATCGTCTGCATAGGTTTGGATTCTGGTTGTCACCTTGAAGTTAATGCTGTGTCTGCTATAATGATCCATACAACTGGCCTTATGCTGGTCTTTTATGAACCTTCTTTCTGATAGGTTCTCACCCTGTTTTTTATGTGTGACCTTTCTGTTTTCGGGATAGCTGCGCATGATTTCAAAGTTCTTCGAGCATTTTAATTCTGGGCCTGTTCTTTCACCGACCACCAAAGAGGCCGAGGCGACATCCAGTGAGTTGACGCACGTATGATTTTATCTTGTATGTTCCGCAGGACTACAGAGGGCGTTCCCACATTTTTAGACGATTTGGTTTTCCTGTAAAACACAATCTTCTGCTTGGACTATTTTTTAACTGCAACAATATTTTTTAAATTATAATCGTCTGATACTTGACAGTTTTGTTTTCATGCAAAATGTCACTTTTGAAGAAGCAATGAATAGAAGGCTATGTTTGTGTTCTTTCTGAATACAATTAATCGTATCTAGTTATTAAAAACATCATGAAAGCCATAGTTTTTCAATATCTAAAGCTAAGATATATAACGTTGTCAACAACAAAGGAAAAAACAGTCAAAAATTTAGCTTGAAGAACATTGTTCCTACGTATCCAAGGAAAAACGGAATGTTTCAAATGTTGCAAAAGTAAGATTTTTAATGTTAAAGGAAAATCCGGCAAATCAAAGGACAAATCGCAAAATCATAAAAATGCTCAGTGTTAACTATAAACAAAGTGATTAATGCGGATTTTAATCTTAAAAAGGCCAAAAACATAATGTGCGATGTATTTCTCCGCAACATATCGCCGAATACAAAACGCGCTGCAGAATTCTTTATGAGAAATATTTGTCCGAACAAAAATGACAAAAGTTGTCACAATAGATGAATCTTGTGTATGTTTAAGTGACTGCAATGAAAAGAGTTCCATTTATTATCATTCAAAGTGCAGAAAGCAATCTTAAGATATGGTTCAAGGAAGTTAAGGAAAGTTTTTCTAAGGGATTATGACTGTTGCATGTTTTTCGTATAACGGAAAATTAAAAATAAAGAGAATGGAGAAAAATTTTAAGATCAACTCCAAATATTATCAAAATCATATTTTATACCCAATTTTCAAAAATGAAATACCTTCTCTTTACACGCAGCTTGATCAACCAGTAGAATTACCTCAAGACAAAGCAAGCAGCGACACGTCAAAATCTACGGTTCATTTCCTTCACTTATATTTCTACTAAATCTTCTGATCTATTATCAACGTATTTTTGGCGCTTCTGGGCTTTTAAAACCTTCTTAGACTTTGGAAAGCTTTTCGACAGTAATGGGACAAGATACCGCTTCCGATGTTACAAAAGGCTTTATTGTCTTGGAATTTTACGGTGTATAAAGAGAGTCAAGAATAAAGGTTATCAAACAGAACATTTAAAACACAAAAATATTAGGTAAAATATTTCTATAATTGCAATGAAAATCGTCTAAAAATGTACGAAATGCCTCTGTATATTTTGAAGATTGTTCAGAGCATCTATTGAGCTTTTACTTTTCCTCAAGGAACTTCCTGTTGCTTAAAAGGTTGTTTGTCTTTAAGTGCGTTAGTCTCTGGATTATTAATTTCACTTGGAGTATGCCCCATGCCGAGCGCAGGCATATGGGGCGATAAGAATCCGGCTTTGATCTGTCTTTGTAAAATAGCACCGATTTGTCATTTTTCAAAGGTCTGGAAAATAGCTCTGTTTGAGGCCGTAGTTTAAATAAGTCTAGAAATTTTCCTTTATTGCGCATTCTTAAGTTGCCTAATGCTCCTTTTGTCAGGTTGCCTAGGCCTGGGGACTTTCCTTTCTTTCCTGGGCTATTGTTTTTGAAATTCTGACATTGAGAAAGGATCGTCATCGCTTGTCTCTGCTTCCTTTTTCATTTTTGTATGCATTTCTTCGTCTTCGTTGATGTTGTCTTCCGAGAAGTGGTGACAGATTATTACTAAGATTGTGTCTTCCATCGTTTTCGTGACAACCTATCTTCTTACTGGATGCTGCTTAGTTTTAGCGGACTTGTATTGTTTGTTTTCTTTGACTAGGTCAAAATACGTATCAAATGGGGAGTTCATCATGATTCTTCCTCAGAAATCATCACATGATTTCCTCTTTGCTTTGTAACTTTACCTCTATTCTGTAACTAACTCTATTCTGTGTATTTGAATTTAGCTGCCTTTATTCCGTAACCAATCCTATAACTCTTTCTTTCTTCTCATTTATTGATACATTTTTTAGTACTCGGCCCTTTGTCCTGGCGTTTCATACGTCTATTGTTTACCATGGGTGATTTCGTAGACTTTTGTTGGTGTTCTTGTTTTGCGTGTCTCTTCAAACGTTGTTTGAAGCAGGGTTGTCACATTTTCTACGCGTACGTCAATGTCCTCTTTTCTTTTAATGCTCATTATCTTCTCCTACCCGTCCGAAATTCTCTATTTGAAGCTCAGGCAATCCGTGGCTTCTATATTAATTTTCGGGATCCTCTGATTTTGGTAATGGGAATTGCTTAAGTCAAAGAGAATGCTGTTGAGATCGCTGGAGTTGTCGTCGGCGAACACTCGCCAGTTTTGATGGTCGAAGTCTCTGATTTTTCTGTAATGTGTGAGGCTGAGTTGCCTCTGGCTCCTGCGAAGTGGGAGTTGTCTGTCGTCATTTACTCTCAAACCCGTTGCCGCTAAGAATTCGCAGACTGTGGTACCCTTTGGGTCTGCTACGGTGGGGCACCATACTGTGTGTTTCGCGTTAAAATATCCGCATATGATGGTAGGGAGATCTTCATTTTATTCTGTGAGTTTTCTAAGATGTTTAAGTTCGGACTAGGTTCTGAAGATGGCGGACGTTAAACCGAAATTATTTGGAACGGAACACGAAGCATTTTGTTCTCTTTATAAGTCATCTATGTTGCAGGTGCTGAGCACCTGGAGTACCGAAAGTGCGTTATCTTCTATGAATACTACGGCTTCCTCTTTGTAGTAATATTTCCTAAATCTGAATGGAAGTCTATATGCTTTATTTTAACAATGCATAGCACTTGAGCACATGCTATGTTTACTGAGCTGCTTTGTTCTAACGTTATTTTTAGATTCCCTATTGCACTCCTTCAGTGCTGAACTTTTATTTGCATTATCGTACTATTATTCATAATAGCCATATTTTTAAATTGGTTTAGTTCTCTCTTGTAGCATGGGTATCTTTTGCTTCTAGAATAATGGTTCGGGTTATGTCCTGTATTAAATTTTGCGTTTGCTTCCTGTCAGTTAACCCACTTTTAATTTCCCGGTTGCAGTCTTTGGCCTGCCGTGAGTGCCGTGAGTGCAGTGAGTGCAGGCAACGGTCAACCAATCGACGAAAAATGGTTCTCGTCGACACGGGAACATCCAGGTTATCTTGCACATGCTGCAAAATCGCGGTACAAATGACTTGCGGGACCGCCACAGCTTGTCGGCGGATGCGTCGATCCGCGCGTGCTGACGTCACTCTGGCTGCACCTGCACCCCTCCTTCTTCCCACATTCCCTTGTTCCAACCATGTTCGCCATAGCCGATGCACCGTGTTCGCATCCATGTGGGTATCAGCTGCGATTTGACGTAAGGACCAAACCGTCCTTCTCAGTCCGATCACCATACCCCTCCTAAAATCGTCTATCTGCTGGAAGTGCCTTCGTTGAAGGCGGCTTGGCATTCTCTCCTATTTCACGCATCCTCCGGAGCAAAAATCAACTTTCTTTGATAATTCGTCTGGCAGAAATAAGACACGAATATTGCCCATTCTGCACGTTCCTTCCCATACATCTTACTTCACGTGCGTCGGAGAACTGCGCATTTCACATCATTCGCATAACTCAGTGACGTGCGTCTACTCTAAAATTTGCATAAATTTCTTACCACTCCTTCTTGGTGTTGCATTTTCAATGTCGAGCAGTGTATATAGATTTTGTAAAACTCGCAAATTTTTGATTAACAAACTCAACGACTTGAAAGCAAACAGCAGCAACAATTTTTGAAATAAAGCATTTTATCATCAACACGCCAGACTGTTGCCTTTTGGAAAAATGAGTGCGAAAATTAGTGGTTTTAGAGTTTTTAATTAATATCTGGGCTGGTCAAAGTCGTACGAAGTCAAGTATAGTCGAAATGGCTTCCCACGAAATTTTGGAATCGGGAATAATGCATTTAATGTTTAGCAATGCTTTTTTATTTCACCGTAAAACTTAGAAATTTTTTATTAACAAACTCTAGGATTTGAAAGTGAGCAGTGGCGACAACTTTCGAAATAAAGCAGATTTTCATCTCCAGCTTGCGAGACTGCTGCGACTCAGAAAAACGAGGGCGAAAATTATCCTTTTTCCGAGTTTTTAAAAATTATCTCTGAATTTAAATAATTTTTTTTTAAAGTAGACGTCGATCTTTTCCAGGGCACAGAAAAGAATTGTACAATGTTTGTTGACGATAGGTATAGTAGTGACTGAGTTATTAGAGGACAAACACACAGACTTTCTTCTTTATACACTGCTCGACATTGAAAATGCAGCACCAAGAAGGAGTGGTCAGAAATTTATGCAAATTTTAGAGTAGACGCACATCACTGATATATGCGAATGATGTGAAATGCGCACGTGAAGTAAGATATAAGGGAAGGAACGTGCAGAATGAGCAATATTCGTGTCGTTGTTTCTGCCAGACGAATTATCGAAGAAAGTTGGTTTCTGTCCCGGAAGATAAGTGTAAAAGGAGAGAATGGCGGGCCGCCGTCAATGAAGGCACTGCCAGCAGATAGACGATTTCACGAGGGGTATGGTGATCAGACTCAGAAGGGCGGGTTGGTCCTTACGTCAAATCGCAGCTGATACCCACATGGATGCGAGCACGGTGCATCGGTTATAGCGAACATGGTTAGAACAAGGGAATGTGGGAAGAAGGAGGGGTGCAGGTGCAGCCAGAGTGACGTCAGCACGCGTGGATCGACGCATCTGCCGACAATTTGTGGCGGTCCCGCAAGTCACTTGTACCGCGATTCTGCAGCATGTGCAAGATACCCTGAATGTTCCCGCGTCGAACAGAACCATTTCCCGTCGATTGGTTGAACGTGGCCTGCACTCACGGCGTCCGTTAAGAAGACTGCCATTGACCCCACAGCATAGATGCCAACGTTTAGAATGGTGCCGGACTGGAGTAATGTGGATGACAGAATGGCGAAACGTCGTGTTCTCAGGTGAGTCATGCTTCTGTTTATCCAGTGACAGTCGCCGCATACGTGTGTGATGTCGACGTGGAGACAGATCTAATACGGCAGGAACTATGGAACGCCCCACCGCGCGACACCGTGGCATAATGGTTTGGAGCACTACTGCCTACGATTCCAGGTCCCCTCTAGTTCGTATTCAGGGCACTATGGCGGCCCAACGACACTTGGATAATGTACTGTGGCCGGTTGCAATCCGCTACCTTCAGGGGCTGCCTAATGCAATTTTTTAGCAGGATAACGCCCGACCACACAGTGCTCGCATCTGCCAACATGTTTGCAAGGTATACAGATGCTTCCCTGGCCACCGTACTCTCCTGACCTGTCACCAATCGAACATGTGTGGGATGTGATTGGACGCCGTTTGCAGACTCTGCCCCTGTCTCGTTTAGAAGACGAACTGTGGCAAATGGTTGAAATGGAATGAAGAGCCATCCCTGAGGACACCATCCGCACTCTTATTGACTCTATGCCTAGACGTGTTTCTTCGTGCATCGCTGTCCGCGGTGGTTCTACATCCTACTGAGCCTACGCCGTTCTCGCTCTGTGTTCTGACTATCATTTTGAAATAAAGATCACTTATTGCTGGTTGCTGTCTCTGTCTTTTTTCCAAATTTCATCACTTTCTGACCACTCCTTCTTGGTGTTGCATTTTCAATATCGAGCAGTGTATATATAGACATATATATTATTTTCAATTTTTTTTCATGATTATAACATCATTTGTTTGTTTTTATCGTTATAACATCTATTTTTGGGTTTCGTAATATGTTTAAAATGAGACCAAAATTAGCTTTTTTATCATCGTTATTAAGCTGTGTAACGCTCTTAAATGGCTACATATGAGCGAAAAATAGCTTTAAAATGAAGTGAAAAGGAAAAATGGGAAACCTTTTATTGAACTTTCATGATGTCCGACACATGTTCATTTATATTACTACGAAAATTGCAAAATTTTAAATGATTTTCTAAACTTATAATAAAGTACACTTTCCATTATAATGCATCGTAAACGAACAACATTTTTTAACTTTTCACTGAATTCCACCTATACTAAAATTAAATAAACGAACTTAAATATTTATATTAATCTTGGTTGGGTCCTAGAAAATGTATTCTTTTACTATGGAAAGAGATTTCCCAATATGCTTTCAGACAAATGTAAATTAGAGCATCATTAGCAAATATCCACTTTGCGCAATATCACATAAACTGACGATATCTAAAAAGAGAGTTCATGCTTAAATTTTAAATAGTTTCAACAAATGAAAGAAATAGCTAGCAATGCCAAAAGCGGTCTGAAAATTTAAACTCAATATATTTCCTCGAATATTTCTGTTCAAAGATAAAACAGGCACAAGATATTACTTCAGCGTTTCTGTTCTGTAACAAATGCTGTCTGGGATCTCTTTTTGTTATTCGCTTTGCTGATAAGAATGTTAGAAAGCTGCTGAAACGATAAGAAATTGAGACAAGAAGCTACTTTTCAGTTTATAATTTAGTTAAATTGTTGTATTTTTAAAGTTTTATCTCGAGTTTTAACTTAAGCAGATTATTTTCTAAATTCTACGTAGTCGTAAGGAATTAGCAAATGAGTAGATTTGAGTGAGATGATAAAATACAAAGTTATTAATACATTTTTCGAATCGGTGCCAATCTTATTCGTAACATAGTCATTCAAGATATAGTTATTCAAAGAGATAAATAAATATGAAGCAAAGATATTGCATACAATTGTCAGAAACTGAATTCATCGAATTCGCTCGTGTGCACTACACTTATTACTGAAACGACTTAAGATGAAAAACCCCCTAATGTCAATGTTCCTTAATGACTATTTGAATTATTTTTCAACAAAAAAAATTTCTAATTTACTTATTCTCTTTTACATGTTTCTAGAAAGGAAATTTTTTATGATTTTTGGATTACATATTTCAGTCTATGGCAAAAACTGTATGTCAGCTTGGAAACCGCGCAACAGAGGCAGTCTTCAAGCTTTCGTTTCCTAAAAATATTTTATCGCTTGTAGGGATTTATATTTATTTTAAATAACCAGTTAATTTTAATTTTAAGTTATTTTCCTATAAGCCTTCGTTCCCCTAATTGTCACTTCCAGAATATTTAAATTTCGTAGCGCGCGTAAGAAATGCAAATTTTACCAGTGGAAGAATAAGTTAAATATCAACGTTCCAGTAGAGAAAGAGAGAGTCCGGAAAATTGCCGTGCGTGCTTATACGCAAACTTCTGTTCAGCAGTTACTGCTGGTTCGACGTGGCTTAAGCGCTATTTTCTTGCTGCCACTAGACTCATTCACGCGCTATAGGCTACAGGATTATATGAGCCCTGTAGAGTAATTTATCTATTTATGAACATCTTAAATTCTTAAGTTTGATTCTACTGTTTCAGTTACCGTCCAAGTTGAGGCGTAGTATGTTAGCGTCAAGTTGACGCATTGTAAATAAGTTAAAGAGATAAAGGGAAGTTTTAACCCTTCCTCAGTGCAATCGCTATTTCTGAAGTTTCTACACAACAGAAGGACGGTAGGACTTTACACGCTTTAACATTAACATTTCGTTTATTATATTTTTATTTTTACACCCCCACTCACATTTTACAGGAGCGAAGTGTCGCTCTCTTTCTATATAGTCAAAGATGTGTAGTCAGCAAATAGATACTGCTGAATGTGGAGTTCCCTCTTTAATTTATGTGACCTCGGAGCATTTAAGAGATTACAAAAATCATAAAAAAATCGGTATTTTTATCCTGGATTACACATACTGTCTGTTGTGTTATTATTCTTATTTCTCACCCAAAATGCTTGTTTCTCTAAAGAGAGTTAAAATATGGAAATCGCATCAATTCGGTATATAAACATATGAAAACATATGAGTTCTCTTCGTTTACAACTGTCATAAAAATGTACATCAGCAATCTTTTATAGTTTCTAAATTGCACAGTTTCGCTGTTGATAGAAAATAACAAGTTTACGAATAAAATAATTTAAATGTTATTAACCTGACTTGAATTATAATGCAAATAAATGTCTGCAAATTAAAATTAATATGAACAATCATATGCTTGAAGAAAATGGATGTTATTTCCTTCTAGCAATTTAGAGTAGAGTTACTAAAAACTAAAAGGAAAAAAAAAGACAGTATGCAGCTATATCAATCGAAAAGCAAGATATTTCAAATAACTTCATGTGCTACTATAGCGTTCTAAATTGCATTAATATCTAATCTTAGGACCTTTTACAGCAGTGATGTTACTGTTGTATTTGTATAACAAATTTATAACTGCTTAAATAAAAGATCTCCTTTGCCTTGTTCCTTATTAACTTGTAATGTAATTAGTTGAAGTTGTCTATATAATCTCTTTTATATTCATATTTAAAAGGGTAATTGTATTTCATTACTGTATATTTTATATTATAAGTATATTGCGTAACTATAAATGTTATAGTTTTTCGATATTGAAATTATCTAATCATAATAACTGCCACAGAACATGCTGCCACTAAGTTGCTCTGTTTCGTGTAAATGTAACGTTCTAGCATATCGTTACTTGCATGTATTACACTTATTTATGGGATATTTTATTACACACATTTAATACATGCCCTCCATGAAAGTACATATATGACGTATATTTGCGTAAGGACAAAGCTGTCACCCTCTAACTGTGAAACTGATCGTTTACAGTGTACGTACTCAATCTTATATTTCATATATATTTAGAACTGATTTCATATATATTTAGAACTGATTTCCATACATATTTAGAACTGAATGTCCTCTCTCGTGGTTTGATGATAGGGGATAGGGGTAGGAGATACTTGCCCCCCGGGCGTGCTTGCCATCAAAATTAGGGGGGAGGCAAGTAGAAGTCTAATATGCTTGAGGCTCTGGCAACTATTTTTCGATGAAATATGGACTCGAAACAACAACAGCAATCAGTTATGACCTATTGTTTTCTGCTGCATGCATGCTAAAGTCTTGGTTCTGACTTAGACAGACTTAGTAGATAATCAGTGCATTTTATCGCCTTTCCTCCTAAATAGCAGATTAGTTTGTACAAGTTTCGGTCCTTCTAAATTGTACAGGAATAGGCATTCTATTTCTGAGTGATTTAACTCATAATTAAGTAACTACGTAGCTATTTTCATCTGGTAGCTTATTTTGAATTACAAATAGCTAAAGAGTATTTAATTCATTTCATAGACTGTTTTTCTCTTTCACTTATTTCATGCCATTTAATAAAAGATTCAAAATTATGCATTACACCCTTGACATGTAAGGTATGTTTTCATTTGAACGTAACTTTAATATTTCAGAGAAAGTCAGAACTGATGAGAAAGACAGATAGATATAGTCAGAACTGATTTCAGAGAAAGTCAGAACTGTTATAGGGAGTAAAATTCTAATTATGTTAAGAGATTTAGAAAATGTTCTAACATCTGACGAACGACAAAAAATCGAATTACTGGTGTTAATCTGAACTCAAAAATGTTTGCAATACCTATCAGAACAACATTCCTTAATTCAACCGTATAAGGTCTGATTTTAATTTTCTCACCAGGTATTTTTTTTAATGTCCTTTCCCATCAAGCCTCGTTTCATTTCCCTGTCAGAAAGTAAATTTCCAGGGCGCGCGAATTTCAAATTAGGCAGAAAGAAAGAAGTACTTAAAGGAAGGTTTAGGAGCGTGAAATCAGAGCGTTTTCTGCCTGCTTGAAGACCACGTTGTTAACTTTGATTCTTTCGATTAGAATTCTGCGGCGTTGCCATTAGGCTTGTTTATTTTGATTTCGGTCAGAACCAGTTTGCACGCTAGTTATACTGTGAAGTCGTTAAGCTATACTTAAATTTTATTAATTTTAGTTTATCCATTATCTTTGATTTCACGTTAAAAGGGTTGGCTTCTATAAATACGAGCTGGTGCCGTCTGTTAAACTCTGTTTAGATTAATAAAAGGTTCCTTTAAACTCTTTCTTTTTCTCTATGGTATTTATAACCCTTTCTTTTTCTCTGTGGTATTTATAACCCTTTCTTTTTCTCTATGGTATTTATAACCCTTTCTTTTTCTCTATGGTATTTATAACCTTTTCTTTTTCTCTATGGTATTTATAAGACACAATGAAAAGTCACAAGTTGTCTTTTAGAGTCCTGATCTAATTAGCATAAAAGAAGCCTAGATCTCACAACCTTCTTTGTATTCAACTATATTAAGGCAAACGATCTGTAAATTTGATCAAAGAGTAATTTTTATTTAACTAGTATATAAAACGTCATAAAAGATGAAAATGTTTTCTACTAATTATAATTTTGCTATTTGTGCTTTTTTCTTGCTTACATTCGAAATTCTTTCTCCTTAAACAGCTGACTCTCGAAATGTTTATTTTTAAAGCATTTCCTCTAAAACTGCGTTAAATACTTTCTAATGAAAACCCTATTAAGTAATAAGTTGGTGCTCAATAGTTACTCACACTTTTGCAGTATTCCATTACTGCTCATAATTAATGAACAGTGTAAAATCACTTTGAAATAACTTTACGTTATCGTATCTAGAACTCGAAGTTAATGAATTCAGACCCTAAACTAGATTATTTAGACTGAATCCGATTCAGATTCTTCTTTTTTAAAGCCTGAATCATTTTCATCGCCGAAAAAATTAGTAACATGAATCTGAACTGTAAGATGAGTTTGAAAAAAGCAACGATATCAGAAAGGAAATTGCTGTTTAACATAGGAATAGTAGCTTAAATTAATTCTTCGGGTATAAATTTTCTAGAAATTATTTTGTCCACTGTATTATATTGTTTAAGATGTCTTGAGTATACTTCTAATCACAATGTTTCGTCTATCGTGGTCCTCTGTTAAGACCTTACCTGCCCTCCAGTCGGCCCGGAGCAGGCTTTTACGAGACTGCTTCATTCTAATTTTTATTAAAATTTATGCTTGTTCAATTAAAATTTCTCCTCACAGTTTTTGAACATTTATAATACATTTGCTTTCAAAATGTCTCGCATAACTCTCGTATTAAAAATATTGCTCGTGTAATATGTCCTTTAGTGAACTTCATTTTATACTCCTTCAGACATAAAATTATAAATTTTTAATAGCACTAATTCAAATTTCAGACCACGTGTCCTGTTTCATATCACTTTAATGAAAGCAGCAATTCTTTTTAGTTCCCTCAGAATTCATCTAGGCTCATTTTCAGTGAAATTAATGAATTATTAAAATTCTGTCTTTTAATCTCGCATTGAAGCGCATGTAAGCTCAAGAAATTACACGATTAAAGGGAGAAGTAATGAATGAAAAGTGAAAATGGGGATTACTCATTTTTCCAAAGAAGAATTGAAAAGATGTGGACAGATGTAAACAACCACTATAAAAAATAAAAATTCAGCTATTTCGTAAACAGCAGTCTACATAACTGCAATAATAGTCAAATAATTTAATCTGAGTAATATTGAGAAATATAAATTAGTAGTTGCACGTGGAATATTTTTATGGTTTTTAAAATCTGTGTTTACTTTGTAAAGCCTAATGATTCGGGGCTCGAACCGGGACATTTCGGATGAGCTCCGAGTGGGCTAACCGTTGCATCACGAAGGCATACAGAAAGAAGGGAGAAAATACTTTATAATTTAATATGCTGAAGTTATAAGATATTGAAAATGTCATCCTATTAAGGTTGTGCACATGAGACTGATAACACTACTGTATGTAAGCCTTGAAACGGAACCAGTGATTCTAACTTACATCACACGGTATTTAACCTATCACACGATATCTTAGTTTGGTATCGTAATAAATGGATCATCTCTTTCAAGGGTATGTTTATATACTGTTAGAAGCAGAAGAATGTCTTGTGTCAATTGGTGGTCTAGAATTCTGCAGTCACTATGATCTCAAAACAAGTTGTTAGAAATGCAGAAAGGGATACCATTGGATGCTTTTCAATAGGATGCCATCGCTACTGAATCCCATCAGACTAACGGTTACAATGATTTTCACATACGACTATCATGGAGTCATCTAAACGCATACCAGATCTTAAGGAAAGACAGTCAGTTTGCTGTGCTCTGTGAAGAACACAGCAAACTGACTGTCTTTCCTTATGTCTGTCTTTCCTTAAACTGACGTAACTTGGGATAAATGTTGCGAAAGAAACGGCGACACTTTCTGCACTTCCAGCATTTTCCAGGATAATTTTCGGGCGCACCTGCAGGTGATTTGTGTGGTCAAGCCTGAAGCGTATAAAAGTAATGCTTGCTCTAGAGCTTTGGAATTTGTCAAAAGCTATCGGTTACGTAATTTCGATTGCTTTAGATGTCAGTTGGTTTTCAAAGATTTTTCATGCATTAGATTCAGCTTCATTCATCTATCTTTGAATTTAAGATCACTCATTATTTACTTAATATAAGGACAAACTAAAGATTTACTTCTTGTTTTGATATGATTTATTTTACAAAACTATGCTTTTAGAAACTTATTTTTTCCGACAGACTCCGGTATAAATTTTTTATTAAACCTTTTGATGTGAAGAAAACCAATCTGATGGGAAGATACAACACGTACGTTACCTGTGAATATACTAGGAGACAAAAATTCTATTTTAATGGTATAATTAATGTCTCCCTTTTAGAGCCTAATACTTTTGTAACACAAAAAATAACAGGGCCGCCAAAGAGTAGAGTAGGCGTCAAACACACGAGCCGCAAGCGTCTCTCGACTTCTTTTTCTGCTACCCACTTCGAGTAAGTAAAAAAATAGATTATAATGTATTAATAAAAATTGGAATTCAAAGGAATACCTCGGATGCTGAAAGACTGTTGATAATACTTTTTTCTGCTGACGTTAAGAAAGTACCAGCCGAGTTACAAGTGTGATTAACAGAAATTCATAGCATCTAAACTCTAAAGAAAAAATTCAGGGAAGTGAGTACTCCCAAATTTTGTAAATGCTTGCTTGCACGGTTCCCAGAAAGCCATGAATTTGCATTGTACGTGATTACCATGTTCGGCATCACGCACCGCTAAGGATTAAGTACCCAAAGATATCCAGAGTAACAGACATTCATCTGACTTGTGTTATGAAAATTGTTGGTGCAAGTAGCGTGTCTCCAGCTGGTTGCAGGAAAAAAATGCCACGTGTCGGGAAGGACACAATAGGTATTCATTTACTATCCGAATTTCTTTATGTTCCTTATATTTTTTAAGGAACTGCAGTATTATGGAAGATTTTTATATATTGACTTTTTTTCTACTCGCAACATCATTATGTGGCTCCCGCTATTGCTCACTGCTTACTATTTGGCCCACTTGAGATACTGAGTCTGACATGTCTGAGTAGAGCTATCGCCGTTACATACACATGTCGCAAATTTTTATCGTAGTTTACGCTGCTTAGAAAGAATGTTTTGTAGGTTTTTACATGTATGCGACTTAAGTAAATAGCATTGTCGGCTATTTTCATTATGAAGAGCTCTGATATGAAGTTTATTTTCTAGTCTATGAAGAGTCCCTATTCTTTAAAGTACTGTTGGCGTTCTAAAATAATGAAACCATATCATTGCAGCATATGAAATCCTCTTTTCTGAAAAATGTAGGTTTCAAAATTAACTGACTCTTGCTGTCTTAGATAAAAACTACTGGATTTTGTGCTTCTTCTAATAGATTTTTTAGTCTGTAGAGTTATTAGGGTTTTTAAAGCTGGAGACGCGAAAAATGTGCAGTGCTCTCCGCGGGACTCGAAACCTGGACCTCTCGAATATGTATCGAGTATGCTTCCAGTCATACCACGGAGGCATCAAAAAAAAAGGGAGAAAATACCTTGTGTACCCCCCTTTTAAAGGGCGACTGGGGATGAGGGGATCCAATCGCGAAATCCTGGTGGTGACGAATTATAATCCACCACCTTTTAGTTTGGGAACCACTTGCAGAGTGATTTAGTTATTTTGAAGCAAGTGACCTGCAAAATGTGCCGTGCCCTCGCCAGAACTTGAACCTGGACATCTCTAACACGCGCCGAGTGTGTTTCCAATTACACCACGAAGACATGCGGCAAGAAAGGATAAATCTCTTATTTTGATTATAAGACCTCAGCTTAAGTTCTTGATCAATTAGGGTTGCACACAACCCCATTTGTACCAGACTGGGGGGGGGCAGACAGCATATGTCGATGTTGAGGGAGATAATCAAAGTAAACTACAGAACAATAATATCTATGGAAAGTTGTATTAAAAAAGATGAAATTTGTTCGAGAAATGCTTACTCTGCATTCGAAATGAACAGAACAAGAAACACAATCACTGAAATCGTTTTGTTAAACAAATACATTGTAGAATAATGCAATTTGTGAATATATTACTTTGAAGTCCCTAAAACACATGTCTAAAAGAAAACGGGTTTTCAAACAATTATTTTTAAATTTGAGATGATAAAGCTTGTCAACATTTGCCTAATAATTTCCCTATATTTTCGAAATAAAATCAAAACCTGTAGCTAAATTTTTACATTTTTAATTACGACTCTACAAGTTTAAAAGAAAATGTACACATAACATTACTATTTACGACATCTAAATGAAACATCCAATATATATAAGTATAATAGAGTTCATGAATAGACTTTTGGAACTTTTTAACTCATTTGCATACTAATTAGATTTAAAATTATTATGCTATGGAAAGTAAAAGATCACTCTAAGAATATGAATATTTAATATGAGTATTTAACAAATGATAAAAGAGGTATTAAAAATGCAAATTTATTTGATCTGAATAGCTTTAATATACATAATTCGTGCTTTTCGAATTTCAAGAGTTTCATAATTTCAGACTAACGTAATTTTATATAGTTTAAGAGCACTTGTGAAGTGAAACCTCAGGAAACTCTTTTTTGTCTCTTCGAAATAAAAGATCATTTTCATGCAGATGAAAAAGCGTATTCTTATCAAATATAATGCGATTAAAAGCTTAAAATTTCATTTCGTAGTTATTAAGCAAAGGGATATTTTAATTAATGCTCTGTCATTTTGTAAATGAAGCTCGTTACTATGTCTTCTAAATTTTTCCCACATATTGTTAAATTCTAAGAGGCTTTATAATTAATACATTCTGTGGTTTCAAAGAAAAATTATTGAAACATTAAACTTTCATTTTTAATTAATTTCATCAGAATTTTGATAAATTATTAAAAATTATTAAAATTCTGATGAAATTAATTAAAAATGACATGTAAAACATATAGTTACAGTACTGCTACAAAAGAATATTGAATCTTAGCAATCATCATATAAATGAATTGCTATTTTAAAGGAAGGAGCAAATTCAAAATTCCTTTTTTTTTAATGACAAAAAAGTCTTAAATTTCTCTTTTCGATTTCTATAACAAAAAC